>JARGYO010000654.1:0-353161 GCA_029206835.1 Rana muscosa
GAGAAAATAGAGAGCAGGCTCTCTATTTTCACGTCGAGGTTTCTTGTCGGTTTTCTCGACGAGAAACCCGATAGCAGCGTACACACGACCGATTTACTCGGCAAGACCTCTCTGCCAGCAAGTTTCTTGCTGGTTCTTGCCGAGAAAATCGGTCGTGTGTACGAGGCCACAGACTTTATTTTTCTTATGCAGTAAACTTTGGGAAGTAGAAGGTACAAAAGAATAGAGGAAGGTTCAGGCACTCGCCACAAAAGTTGACAAAAGGAAAAAGTTCAAAGTCACTCACCACTCTCAATGTTAGAGTGGGTATTGGTCACCCGGATAGTCCCCTCTCACATGGCCTAGCAGCCGGGATAACACACGAATCAGCAAGAGGGCAGTCTCTGCCACAGACTGCCCAAGGTGAAGACGGTCCCTGCCACAGACCTGTTTAAATGTACAAAGTCTCTGCCACAGACCTGTTTGAAGTTGAGCAATGGATAGTCCAGGAATCCTCTGCCACAGGATTTCAAAGTCCCAAACTACCAGCCTTAGGCCCCATGCACACGAGACGCCGGTGCAAACTCTGCTGAACACACGTTTTTAAAGGCTAAAACCGGCGTTTAAAAACGCCCGTTTTGCCGCGATTTTAGCGGCGTTTTACCGCGTTTGCGTCTATAGGCGTTTAGTTAAGAAACATCATAAGACCCTCCCTAAGCTCAAAAAACATTATTATTTAACCATTTCAGCCATTTTGGGAGACCAGCAGCTGAGAGAGCAGCAGTGTACTTGTATTTAGCGTATCACTTGCCACATCATCTGCCACAAGCTGTGGATTGTCCACTTGCCACGTCACCTGATACGTCACCTGGCCACGTCACCCGCCACAAGTTGTGAATTGTCCACTTGCCACGTCACCTGCCACGTCACCTGGCCACAAGTTGTGGATTGTCCACTTGCCACATCACCTGGCCACGTCACCTGGCCATGTCACCTGCCACGTCACCTGCCACAAGTTGTGGAATGTTCACTTGCCACGTCACCTGCCACGTCACCTGGCCACGTCACCTGCCACAAGTTGTGCATTGTCCACTTGCCACATCACCTGGCCACGTCACCTGCCACGTCACCTGCCACAAGTTGTGAATTGTCCACTTGCCACGTCACCTGCCACGTCACCTGGCCACAAGTTGTGGATTGTCCACTTGCCACATCACCTGGCCACGTCACCTGCCACAATTTGTGGATTGTCCACCTGCCACGTCACCTGGCCACGTCACCTGCCACAAGTTTTGGATTGTCCACTTGCCACGTCACCTGCCACGTCACCTGCCACGTCACCTGCCACAATTTGTGGATTGTCCATCTGCCACGTCACCTGGCCACGTCACCTGCCACAAGTTTTGGATTGTCCACTTGCCACGTCACCTGCCACGTCACCTGCCACAATTTGTGGATTGTCCATCTGCCACGTCACCTGGCCACGTCACCTGCCACAAGTTTTGGATTGTCCACTTGCCACGTCACCTGCCACGTCACCTGCCACGTCACCTGCCACAATTTGTGGATTGTCCACCTGCCACGTCACCTGCCATGTCACCTGGCCACGTCACCTGCCACAAGTTGTGGATTGTCCACTTGCCACGTCACCTGGCCACGTCACCTGCCACAATTTGTGGATTTCCACCTGCCACGTCACCTGGCAACCTCATCTGCCACAAGTTGTGGATTGTCCACTTGCCACGTCACCTGCCACAAGTTGTGGATTGTCTACAGTGCAATGCAAGCAATTACAGTTTTTTTTCATATTTTTTTGATGGTTTTTCATCATTTGCCATCATTTTTGAGATTTCTAATGTAAAAAAATAGGTCACCTTTAAAAACGCTAATAAACGAAATCGCGGCAAAACGCCGGTACCGCGTTTTGCCGCGTTTAGCGGCGTTTAGCCGCGTTTTGCGTCTGAAACGTGGAAAACGTTTGCGTCTGAACCCATTTTTTTGCTTCTGGAAAAACGAGGTTAAACGCAACTGCCTAAAAACGGCAATAAACGAGACTGTGTGCATGGAAACATAGGATAACATTGAATGGGTTCAGGAGCAGTTGAAAAAAGCGTCCAACTGCCTCTGAACGCGCGTTTAACAGCAAATAACAGCGTCTCGTGTGCATAGGGCCTTACAGTTAAAGAGCCTTTAAGCCAATCCAGCGAACTGCAGGGCTTGTAGTGTAATGGATCCCTCCTTAATAAAGTTGCCAGGCCTCACCCGAGACAGCAGTGTGGTGCCGGTCTCCTCCAGGGCAGGTCCTCCCCTGGTCTCCTTCATTAAGATGCTTTCTCCCCATTTAGATGAACAGCTTGGGATCCCTTCTCTGGATATAGGCCCCAGCCAGACTAGCTGGGCCTACTAAGTAGCAATGCAGCCTCGGGGCAAACGTGGCCCCGAGACCAGGACCACACATACACACCGCGCACCCGGAGGGCTGTGGGGCGAGAACAAACCCCAATCAATGGCGTCTGCCCCTTAAGTATCCCCTCCCAGCAGGCACAGCGGGTTAACCACTCCCACTATACCACTGCCGAGAGGGGCCACTCAATGTACCATGATCTGCCCGTGTTCCAACAAGTGCCTGAGGTGGTAACGCCACCTACAGGCAAAAAGGGAAATCACTACCAGGCAAACCATAACTGAGACAGAGGCGAATTTGAGTGTAATTATCAACCATCTGAGCCCATCTACTGGCTCAGACATCCCTCTAAATTTAAATAGCGTCCCAACCTTTTCGGATGGGCGCTACATATATATATATATATATATATATATATATATATATATGTATATATGTGTGTAGCGCCACCCCCAGTTAAGAGAGCCGCTGGTTTTCAATTAGTTCGGGCCCTGTATACAGCACCGCCAACCCCCGGCAATCTACTCAACCCTCTATGGCACAGTTAGTCTAGGGAATGTTTCCTTCATTTAATTCTATACCTGGTTATACACAATCTCACAGCAGGATAGGCAGTTAATATGCAATGATAAACACTGAGTCAGGATTGGTAAACTACAGTATATCTGATTTACTTAGGTATAAAGGTATAGGTTAAACATAACACATAGCATACATGCAGAGCCCTGCAGCAATAAACCTACTAATAGTGATAGTGCAGAGTGATCACACGCCACGTGCCGCTATCTTCTCTATGCGCAATGTGGCGCAACAACAAAGTTTTAAACCCCTGGTCAGGCCTGACTCAGATAAAGCTCAGTCTCTGTGAAAACAATTCTTTGCATGCAGATGAACGGTGGTGCACATTCAGGAACAGTATTTGTAATCCATAAACGGTTAATAAAAGAGAAACACTTCACCGGAGACTACACAACTCAGTTCAGCCACTAGTCTCCGGCGGGATAATAACTACAGCACGATGGGCCAAGGCAGTCACTAGGCCTAATCAAAGTACAAGCTAAATAAGTGAGCAGATGCTCGCTCACCCCTCCGGACGCGATCCCAGTCTGGGACTTCCACCACTGTGTTTCCACACACAGTGCCTGCAATGATCAGGTCTCTGGTCCAACTGATGTCAGCAACTCAAAGAAGTCAGGTGTCACCCAGGCTCAGCAGTGGGGTGGAATGCTCTTTGGAAGGTATGCAAGGCCCAGGCCTCGGGCCTTGCACTGCAACAGATCTGCACAGGGAGTCCCCTTGATTGCAGCGCGGTGTCCAAAGAGGCCGAGCTTAGCTCGCCCTTTCCTTTTATAGCCCCACCCATGAGTCTCTGCGGTGGCCAAATGCACCCTGGGTGCCAAGCGGGGTTCTGGGTAACGTAGTCCATAGGGCCTTAAAGGAGACCCCGCTACATATGTACAAAAGTAGGTTTGTGGGGAAAACACAGTTAAAAATACAATGAAAAAGTACCTTAACCACTTAACAACCACCTGCCGACAAATAACGTCGACAAGGGGGTTGCTTAACTCTGGGAGGACGTTATATAACGTCCTCCCAGAATCGCGCTCCCGCGCGCCCCCTGGGGCGCGCACACGGGAAACTTCGTGACCGCCGGGTCCAGAGGACCCGGCGGATCACGAATCGCGGTAAATCGCCGCTGATAGCGGCCGTTTACCACGTGATCGCTCCGTCGAATGACGGAGCAATCACTTGTAAACAGACCGGCGTCATTTGATGACGCCGGTTCCTCCCTCCCCTCTCTGTACCGATCGGTACAGTGTGAGAGGAGAGGGGGAGGGAGCGGATGGCAGCAGCAGCACTGTGGGCTGGATCTGTGACAATTGCAGTCACAGATCCAGCCATCCATCCATCCCTGCTCAGCCATCCCTGTGCTATACCCTGCCAATACTCTGCAATACACCCTGCCAATACTCTGCAAAATACCCTGGTGCAATACTCTGCAATACCCTGGTGCAATACTCTGCAATACCCTGGTGCAATACTCTGCAATACCCTGGTGCAATACTCTGCAATACCCTGGTGCAATACTCTGCAATACCCAGCAAAATACTCTGCAATACCCTGCGCAATACTCTGCAATACCCTGCGCAATACTCTGCAATACCCTGCGCAATACTCTGCAATACCCTGCGCAATACTCTGCAATACCCTGCACAATACTCTGCAATACCCTGCGCAATACTCTGCAATACCCTGCGCAATACCCTGCAATACCCTGTGCAATACCCCCTGTGCAATACCCCGTGCAATACCGTGCCATACTCCGCAATACCCTGCCATAGTCCGCAATACTCCGCAATGCCCGGCAATACTCCGCAATACCCGGCAATACTCTGCAATGCCCAGCAATACTCCGCAATGCCCAGCAATACTCTGCAATAACCACTTCCCGCCCGCCGGCCGTCATATGACGTCCTTGACTTTGTGCGGGGATATCTGAATGATGCTTGCAGCTACAGGCATCATTCAGATATCAGCTTTTTCAGCCGGCGATTCCCTACACCATAACAACAATCATAGTGGCTGTTCCACCGCTTGATCATTCTTACGGGAGACGAGAGGGGATGCCCCCCGCCACCCTCCGGTGCTTCTACCGACTCACCGCTACGATCAAAGCCAGGATTGTTGTTTTTTTTTTGTTTTTTTTTCAGGCTTCCCAGCCTAGAGGTGAGATGTGGGGTCTTATTGACCCCATATCTCACTGTAAAGAGGACCTGTCATGCCATATTCCTATTACAAGGGATGTTTACGCTCCTTGTAATAGGTATAAAAGTGATCAAAAAAAAATTTGGGGCGGAAAAACATGTCAAACTAAAATAAATAAAGTAAAATGAACAATAAAAAAATATATTTTTTTTTAAAGCGCCCCTGTCCCCGTGAGCTCGCATACAGAAGCGAACGCATACGTAAGTCCCGCCCACATATGAAAACGGTTTTCAAACCACACATGTGAGGTATCTCTGCGAACGTTAGAGCGAGAGCAATCATTTTGGCCCTAGACCTCCTCTGTAACTCAAAACATGTAACCAGTAAAAATATTTAAAGCGTCGCCTATGGGGATTTTTTAAGTAGCGAAGTTTGGCGCCATTCCACGAGTGTGTGCAATTTTTAAGGGCGACATGTTAGGTATCTATTTACTCGGCGTAACTTCATCTTTCACATTATGCAAAAACATTGGGCTAACTTTACTGTTTTTTTTTTTTTAAGCACAAAACATTTTTTTGCCGTAAAAAACGCGTTAAAAAAATTGCTGCGCAAATATCGTGCGAGATAAAAAGTTGCAACAACCACCATTATATTCTCTAAGGTCTTTGCTAAAAAAATATATATATATAATGTTTTGGGGTTCTATGTAATTTTCTAGCAAACAAATGATGATTTTTACATGTAGGAGAGAAATGTCAGAATTGGCCTGGGTGCTCCAGAACGCCTGAAGGTGCTCCCTGCATGTTGGGCCTCTGTATGTGGCCACGCTGTGTAAAAGTCTCACACATGTGGTATCGCCATACTCGGGAGTAATAGCAGAATGTATTTTGGGGTGTAATTTGTGGAATGCATATGCTGTGTGTGAGAAATAACCTGCTAATATGACAATTTTGTGAAAAAAAAAAAAAAAGAAAAAAAAATCTTGATTTTGCAAAGAATTGTGGGAAAAAATGACAACTTCAAAAAACTCACAATGCCTCTTTCTGAATACCTTGGAATGTCTTCTTTCCAAAAAGGGGTCATTTGGGGGGTATTTGTACTTTTCTGGCATGTTAGGGTCTCAAGAAATGAGATCGGCCGTCAGTACTTCAGGTGTGATTAATTTTCAGATATTGGCACCATAGCTTGTGGACTCTATAACTTTCACAAAGACCAAATAATATCCACCAATTTGTACTTATTTTTACCAAAGATATGTAGCAGTATAAATTTTGGCCAAAATTTATGAAGAAAAAATAGTAATTTGCAAAATTTTATAACAGAAACGAAAAAAAAATCATTTTTTTTACAAAATTTTCAGTCTTTTTCCTCTTATAGCGCAAAAAATAAAAAACCCAACAGTGATTAAATACCACCAAAAGAAAGCTCTATTTGTGTGAAAAAAAGGACAAAAAAATCATATGGGTACAGTGTTGTATGACTGAGTAATTGTCATTCAAAATGTGAGAGCACCGAAAGCTGAAAATTGGTCTGGTTATTAAGGGGGTTTAAGTGCCCAGTGGTCAAGTGGTTAACAATTCACCTTCTTAATGCAGCCAAAACACTGATTCCCATACACTAGAAATCTACCTCGCCTCCTGCCAATAAAGAATGGTGGCGGCCGAGTATCCCAAATTGCCCAGATGTCAGCACAGACTGGCATCCCTTTATTGGCTGAAGATTTCTATCCCAGTATATGGCTCTCTGCAATAGTCTAATGGAAGAAACCTAGGCCTTGCCCTGACGTTTACGGTGTTCCATAGCCTCTTGAAGACCTCTGTCACTTGAATGCAATAACAGAATAGAACAGTACTCTCTGTCACATGTATGCATTAACAGAGTGGGACAGTACCTTCTGTACCTTGTATGCATTACCACAGTGGGACAGTACTATCACATGGGAGCATTAATAGAGTGTGACAGTACCCTCTGTACCTTGTATGCATTAAAGTGATTGTAAACCCCCCCAAAAAAAAAAAAAAACCTGCAAGACAAAGGCATAATCAGCTAGTATGTATAGCCTTCAGAGGTTTCTTAGAGATCCTTAGTGAACAAACAGCATCATGAAGGCCAAGGAACACATCAGACAGGTCAGGGATAAGGCTGCGGAGAAGTTTAACTAACCACTTAAGCCCTGGACCAATACGCAGCATAAAGACCAGAGGTGTTTTTACAATTTGGCACTGCGCTGCTTTAACTGGTAATTGCGCGGTCATGCAATGTTGTACCCAAACGAAATTTGCGTCCTTTTCTTCCCACAAATAGAGCTTTCTTTTAATGGTATTTGATTGTCTCTGCAATGTTTTTTTTTTGCGATATAAACGGAAAAAGACCGAAAATTTTAAAAAAATATTATATTTTCTACTTTTTGTTATAAGAAAAATCTAATAAACTCAATTTTAGTCATACATTTAGGCCAAAATGTATTCAGCCACATGTCTTTAGTACAAAAAAAGGTCAATAAGCGTATAGTTATTGGTTTGCGCAAAAGTTATAGCGTTTACAAACTAGGGTACATTTTCTGGAATTTACACAGCTTTTAATTTATGACTGCCTATCTAATTTCTTGAGGTGCTAAAATGGCAGGGCAGTACAAACCCCCCCCCCCTCAAATGACCCCATTTTGGAAAGTAAACACCCCAAGGAAATTGCTGAGAGGCATGTTGAGCCCATTGAATATTTTTATTTTTTTGTCCCAAGTGATTGAATAATGACAAAAAAAAAAAAAAAATTACAAAAAGTTGTCACTAAATGATATATTGCTCACACATGCCATGGGCATATGTGGAATTACACCCCAAAATACATGTATCTGCTTCTCCTAAATACGGAGATACCACATGTGTGGGACTTTTTGGGAGCCTAGCTGCGTACGGGGCCCCGAAAACCAATCACCGCCTTCAGGATTTCTAAGGGCACAAATTTTTGATTTCACTCCTCACTACCCATCACAGTTTTGAAGGCCATAAAATGCCAAGATATCACAACCCCCCCCCCCCCCCAAATGACCCGATTTTGGAAAGTAGACACCCCAAGCTATTTTCTGAGAGGAATGGTGAGTATTTTACAGCACTCATTGGTTTTTGAAAATGAAGAAAGAAAAGAAAAACATTTTTTTTTTTTTTTTTAATTTTCAAAACTTTGTGACAAAAAGTGAAATCTGCAAAATACCCACCATACCTCTCAGCAAATAGCTTGGGGTGTCTACTTTCCAAAATGGGGTAATTTGGGGGGGTTTGTGCCATCTGGGCATTCCATGGCCTCCGAAACTGTGATAAGCAGTGAGGAGTGAAATCAAAAATTTACACCCTTAGAAAGCCTGAAGGCGGTGCTTGGGTTTTGGGGTCCCGTACGTGGCTAGGCTCCCAAAAAGTCTCACACATGTGGTATCCCCGTACTCAGGAGAAGCAACAGAATGTATTTTGGGGTGTAATTCCACATATGCCCATGGCATGTTTGAGCAATATATCATTTAGTGACAACTTTGTGCAAAAAAAAAAAAAAAACATTGTCTTTTTCCCACAACTTGTATCAAAATATAAAATATTCCATGGACTCAACATGCCTCTCAGCAAATAGCTTGGGGTGTCTACTTTCCAAAATGGGGTCATTTGGGGGGGTTTTGAACTGTCCTGGCATTTTATGCACGTGTAGCACACGGATCCTTTTCCCCCTCTTACCTTCTCAAGCAGGGGGATAAGACACACCATGCCACATGCCCGTGTCCTCTAGATTATAAAGGTCAGGCGGTGTTACATACTTGTGTCCCGCAGCAAGTCACTTCCTTCTTCTGGTTCTCCCCTCTATGTTTATAGAGGCGAGTCTTTATCTTTCCCAAATGAGGTCAATGTCCACACAACATATCAACTCCAACCTGAGTTTATTTTATCTTGCTTTCAGGAACCAAAGAGTTGAAGTGAGAAAAAGGTTAGCAGATAGAAATGGATTCAGGCACACTCTTGGCTTCTTCGCCACTCGGTCCCGAGTGGGTACAGCTCACCAAGATAGTCACTCAATAGCACTAGCAGCCGGCGTGATGCTGGAACCATGACCCAGTCCCCTCCAAGGACCAAGTCAAGGAGATCCCTCCCGAACTTTCAACACTCTGCAGAGGCAGTCTGCGAAGCGAGGAATCCCTCCCTCCGAGAGGTCACCGGGCCTTTCCCGAGTCAGCAATACTCTATTACTCGCCCTCTTGTTATGGGATCGATCCTCCCCTGGTTTCCTCTGTGTCAGAGCGGTCACCCTCACGCAGGTTCCCTGGGACTCCTCTTCGGTTGTAAACCCAGTCAAAGGTACTGGGCCTACCTGGAACTCTGTAGCTTCGGGCTGAAGGTGCCTGAGACTCCTCGATCAAGATGGGGCGCACCCCCCTCTGAGGGGTTGCTCCCTCCGGGCAGTGGGCCCCGGAAACTGGCTTCCTTTGGGCATGGGCGCCGGGGATTGGACTCGGGCATGGGCCCCCGGGAATTGCTTTTCGTGTAATGGTGTTTGCCCCTTATATATCCTCTTTCGGCGTGCATAGCAGGCCAGAAACCGCCCACCAATGGCAGCCGAGAAAGGACATCCAATACCTACTCCATCACCTGTGGTTCAACCCCGGGCATAGGTAACAGCACCACCTATACGCCCAAAGGGGAACTGCACGCCAGGTGACACAGCAGTAAGGCAGAACCCAAATAATTAAGAGACCCGAGCCAACTATTGCTCTGGTCACCCCTAAATTTAGGTATAGCGGGGTTAAATTTGGGGACCCCACTACACACAACATTAGGAAGCTTATGTCACACATCATCCACTCTTCTAACCACTTGAAGACAAAGCCCTTTCTGATACTTTTTGTTTACATGAAAACATTTTTTTTTTTTGCAAGAAAATTACGTTGAACCCCCAAACATTATATATTTTTTAAAAGCAAAGGCCCTACAGATTAAAATAGTGGGTGTTGCATTTTTTTTTTTCACACAGTATTTGCGCAGCGATTTTTCAAATGCATTTTTTGGGGGAAAATACACTTTTTTTAATTTTAATGCACTAAAACACACTATATTGCACAAATATTTGATGAAATAAAAAAGATGATCTTAGTCCGAGTACATGGATACCAAACACGACATGCTTTAAAATTTCGCACAAACGCACAGTGGCGACAAACTACATACGCTTTTAAAAGCCTTTAAAAGCCTTTACAGGTTACCACATTAGATTTACAGAGAAGGTCTACTGCTAAAATTACTGCCCTCGATCTGACCTTTGCGGTGATACCTCACATGCATGGTGCAATTGCTGTTTACATATGACGCTAGACCGACGCTTGGTTGTGTTTTTTTTTAATTTTATTATTTATTTTGCTTTTTTATTTCATTTTTAAACTGTTCCTTCCATTTTTTTTTATATTTTTTTATCATTTTTATTGTTATCTCAGGGAATGTAAATATCCCCTATGATAGCAATAGGTAGTGACAGGCAGTGCCGGGACAAGGTCATCCAGCGCCCAGGGCGAACATGCCAAACTGCGCCCCCCCCACCACCACATGATGAGAACATTGGATGAAAACAAGTGCATTTGGCTCAATTGTCTCATAATCTGATCAAGTGCACAGCTTTCAAGAGCTGATTATGACAGTTCATGTGAAAATATCACAAAATAAGCACAAAAAAATTCTTGTAAGAAAGTGGAACGAACGATTTTCATGTAATTAATATGGTATTTGCACGGAAAATCTGTGCATGCTTGGAAATGAAAGAATACATTACAATACATCATTTCTGAAGTTGTATTCTGTCTAATGAGAATTTTTGTAACTTTAGTAATCTATTTGTTTTCCATATGAGACCAGCATGGAAAACAAAATTGTCTAATATTCTCATTGTGTGTATGGGCCTTTTACTCTAGGAGCAGAGAATTAAGAAAAAACCACCTAAACTGGGCTGAATTAAAAAAAAACACTAATGCCGTGTACACACGACCGTTTTTAATGATGAGAAAAATGAAATTTTTTAAAATGGTCATTAAAAATGATCGTGTGGGGGCTTCAGAGCATTTTTCACGACGTGAAAAACGGCCATGAAAAAATTGGAACATGCACTAATTTTTACATCGTCGTTTTTCTCGTCATGAAAAACGGCCGTGTGTGGGCTTTAACGACGTGAAAAAAATGCGCATTCTCAGAATCAAGTATGAGACGGGAGCGCTCGTTCTGGTAAAACTAGCGTTCGTAATGGAGATAGCACATTCGTCACGCTGTAACGGACTGAAAAGCACGAGGCTGAAAAACGCGAATCGTCTCTCAACAAACTTTACTAACATGAAGGGTGGCGCCATCCGAATGGAACTTCCCCTTTATAGTGCCGTCGTACGTGTTGTACGTCACTGCGTTTTTCTCGAACATTTTTTTCCACAATAGTGTGTAGTCAAGGCAGGCTTGAGAAGAATCACGTCGAGAAAAATGCTGTTTTTTTCAATGACATTAAAAACGGTCGTGTGTACAGGGCATTAGGCTGGGTTCACACTAGTGCAAATTGTATGTGGGTTTTCCCTGCATCCAATTCGCATGTCAGGAGATTGTGACCACCTCTCTATGGAGCCCGTTCACACAGCTCCGGGACGGCTGCAGAGCGAATTGCACTGGAGTCCTGTGTGTCTTCTGTTCCGTTTCAGGTCCGAATTCAGCCAAAAATTCAGACCGAAATCAGACCTGAAACGAACAATTCATCCATCCACACAAGAGAGGTAGATTCATACCGAGACGTATTCTGACAGTGGGGACTCTCTGTTAGAATACATTGATCAATGCTGCAGCTGATTGGCTGCAAGCCGCTGGTCGAACAAGGTTTTCCAGCGGTCCCATTCTACAGGAGTAGGGATGAGCCGAACACCCCCGGGTTCGGTTCGCACCAGAACCTTCGAACGGACCGAAAGTTCGCGCGAATTTTCGAACCCTATTCGTTATAATGGACGCGAACGTTCGAAATCAAAATTGCTAATTACAACGGCCAATATGCATGTTAATGTTATAAAACAGGTTTGGGGACCCGGGTCCTGCCCCAGGGGACATATATCAATGCAAAAAGAAATTTTAAAAACTAAAGTTTTTTCGGGAGCAGTCATTTTAATGATGCATAAAGTGAAAAAAAAAAAAGTGAAATTTTCCTTTAAATACGGTACCTGGGGGGTGTCTAAAGTATGCCTGTGAAGTGGCATGTGTTTCCCGTGTTTAGAACTGTCCTTGCACAAAATTACATTTGTAAAGGAAAAAAAGAAGCCATTTAAAACCACTTGCGGCTTTAATGTCATGTCTTGTCCTGGCCGCCATATGGCTGAAAATCCTTGAGAAAAATGGCATGGCTACCCCATCACCCCCCCCCCCACCCCAGCCCCTTTGGGTCTTGTATGGATACTAAGGGGGACCCCGCACCCAAAATAAAACCCTATACCTACAACCCTATATACTCTGAACAGCAGTATATAGGTGGTGCAAACAAGACATGGACTGTAGGTTTGTTCTTAAGTAGAATCTGAACAGGTACATTATGAAGTGTAGCTACATCCCAAAAAAATCAATTTTTAAGCTTTTTGGAGAACATAGGGAGGGGTTATCACCCCTGTAACATTTGCTGTCTTTGCACATCTGTTCAGAACATGTCACCTCACTTTCCGTCCCAATGACAAATGTTTTTGGAAAAGTGGGGTTTTAATTGAAACAAGGATTGGTGATAAAGCATCAGTAGAGAGGAGATACCTTTTTCCCAAATTAAATCTAACAGGATAGAATTTTCCTTCCTAGGGGTAGATTTCCTCTCACTTCCTGTTTTCTCTTGCCGTTTGCAAGTAGGAGTCGTTTGTAAGTTGGATGTTTGAAAGTAGGGGCCTGCCGTATATACTCTGCAGAAATTTGCCCTATTAGATATTGGTGTAGCCACAAGACTGGTGGGCACAGGAATGGGCCCTGCTGTGAGTTAATAGATCAAGATTTGTACTTGCATGCACCTGTTGAACCGGGCAGAAAAATTGGGCCTTTGGTGGTGGTGGTGGTGGTGGTGGACGGTGTTGCCACAAGACTGTAAGCCCTCACAGTTACTCTTGGTGGGTGCAGGAATGGGCCCTGCTGTGAGTTATTAGATCAAGATTTGTAATAGCATGCACCTGTTGAACAGGGCAGAAAAATTGGGCCTTTGGTGGTGGTGGTGGTGGTGGACGGTGTTGCCACAAGACTGTAGGCCCTCATAGTTACTCTTGGTGGGCGCAGGAATGGGCCCTGCTGTGAACTATTAGATCAAGATTTGTAATTACACGCCCCTGTTAAACAGGGGCTGAAAAATTGTGCCTTAGGCATTGGTGCTGGTGCCACAACACTGCAACCCCTCACAGATACTGTACTTGGAGCACAGCAGTCACACCTGTTGCGAAGCATCTTTTTAAAAAATTGTAATTACACGCCCCTGTTATACAGGGGCTGAAAAATTGTGCCTTAGGCACTGGTGCTGGTGCCACAACACTGCAACCCCTCACAGATACTGTACTCTGAGCACAGCAATGAGACCTGTTGCAAAGCATTGCCTAAAAATTGTAATTACACGCCCCAACAGGGGCTGAAAAATTGTGCCTTAGGCACTGGTGCTGGTGCCACAACACTGCAACCCCTCACAGATACTGTACTCTGAGCACAGCAGTCACACCTGTTGCGAAGCATCTTTTTAAAAAATTGTAATTACACGCCCCTGTTATACAGGGGCTGAAAAATTGTGCCTTAGGCACTGGTGTGGTGGCATGGATCATTGAGGAGGAGGAAGAGGATAGTCCGTGAACATAACAGGACAGTCACTCAGCATCAGCATAGGCAGTCTTGAAGGGATGTGACATTATAAATTATTCCGTTATATCCGCTTCAGGTGTCTGGTAGCTGGTGGTGATCCAAGACTGATTCATTTTTATGAAGGTCAGTCGATCAACCGAGTCGGTGGACAGGCGCACCCTATGATCGGTGACAAATCCTCCAGCAGCACTGAATGTGCGTTCGGAAAGAACGCTGGATGCAGGACAGGCCAGTAGCTCAATTGCATACTGTGCAAGCTCTGGCCAGTGATCCATCCTCAGGACCCAGTAAGCCAGAGGATTTTCGGTGGGAAAGGTGTCCAAGTCTGACCTTGCCCCTAGGTATTCCTGCACCATGTATATCAGACGCTGGCGATGGTTGCTGGAACCGATCATACCTTGGGGCTGCGGACTAAAAAATTGTCTGAACGCATCGGTCAGACGTCCACCTTCCCCACCGCTCCTTCTGCTACTGACCGAAGCCTCAGCAACTCGTCGTCCAGGACCAGGAGTTTGTAACCTCCCAGTTTCTGGGAACGCGTTGCACAGACCTTTCTGCAAGGCCTCCCTGAGATGTCTCATCCTCTGCTCCCTCTGCGACGGCAAGATAAGGTCCGCAACCTTACCCTTGTACCGTGGATCAAGGAGAGTGGCCAGCCAGTAATGGTCACTCTCCTTGATCCGAAGAACACGAGGATCCTTCCGCAGGCTTTGCAGGATCAGGGAGGCCATGCAGCGTAGGTTAGCTGAGGCATTCGGTCCGGAGTCTTCTGGGTCACTGAGGATGACATGATCGCCAGCCACCTCCTCCCAGCCACGTACAAGTCCACTGGTTTGTTGGGACTGTACATCATCCCTAAAAGACTGCTGCTGCTGATGCTGAGTGCCAGGCTCCACCTCCATGCTCACACAATCCTCCTCCTCCTCCTCCTCCTCCTCCTCTTCCTGTGTGATGGGTGGGACAGAAGGAACATTGTCTGGATAAAGGGGGCCTTGAGAGACAAGGAAGTCCTCCTCTTCCTGCCTCTGTTCTGCCTCAAGTGCCCTGTCCATTATCCCACGCAGCGTATGCTCCAACAGGTGGACAAGAGGTACAGTGTCACTGATGCATGCACTGTCACTGCTCACCATCCTCGTGGCCTCCTCAAATGGTGAGAGGACAGTGCATGCATCCCTGATCATGCTCCACTGGCGTGGGGAAAAAAAGCCAAGCTCCCCTGACCCTGTCCTGGTGCCGTAGTCGCAAAGGTACTCATTGATGGCCCTCTGCTGCGTGTGCAGTCGCTGCAGCATGGCCAACGTTGAGTTCCACCTGGTGGGCATGTCACATATTAGGCGGTTCTTGGGCAGGTTCAGCTCCTTTTGCAGCTCAGTCAGCCGAGCACTGGCATTATAAGATCGGCGGAAATGCACACAGACTTTCCTGGCCTGCCTCAGGACATCCTGTAAGTCTGGGAACCTGCCCAAGAACCGCTGCACCACCAGGTTGAGGACGTGAGCCATACAGGGCACATGGGTGAGCTGCCCCTGTCGCAGGGCGGAGAGGAGGTTGGTGCCATTATCAGAAACGACCATTCCTGGCTTAAGCTGGCGTGGCGTCAACCACCTCTCGGCCTGCCCCTGCAGAGCTGCCAGAACCTCTGGCCCAGTGTGGCTCCTGTCCCCCAAACACACCAGCGCAAGCACGGCATGGCATCTTTTTGCCTGCGTACTCGCGTAGCCCCTTGTACGCCTACGGAGCACCGCTGGTTCCGAGGACAGAGCACTCGAAGAGGACATGGAGGAAGAAGAAGAGGAGGGGGTGGAGGAGAGAGGTGTGTCACAACCAGTAGTAGCATTTTGGAGGCGTGGTGGCGGAACAACCTCCAACACTACTGCACCTTGTCCTGCATCCCTCCCAGCTGCCAATAGAGTGACCCAATGGGCCGTGAAAGAAAGATAACGTCCCTGTCCATGCCTGCTGGACCATGAGTCAGCGGTAATATGCACCTTACCGCTGACCGCCCTGTCCAGCGAGGCATGGACATTGCCTTCCACATGCCAGTAGAGAGACGGAATTGCCTTCCGTGAGAAAAAGTGGCGTTTGGGAACCTGCCACTGAGGAACCGCACATTGAACAAACTCACGGAAGGGGGCCGAGTCTATCAACTGAAAAGGCAGCAGTTGAAGTGCTAGCAATTTAGCCAAGCTAGCATTCAACCGCTGGGCATGTGGATGGCTGGGAGTATACTTCTTTCGACGGTCCAGCAGCTGGGGCAGGGAAATTTGCCTGCTACAATCGGACGTCGGTGTACTGCAAGTACTTGGTTGTGACACACCTAATTCTACACCTTCAGTCCTCTCAGAGCAGCTTTCAGAGAGGACTGAAGATATAGTGGGGATGGAGATCCCAGCTGATGAGGAGCAAGGAGAGGTCCGCTTTGTTCTTTGGTGTGGGTCTTTTATGTGTGCTTGCCAACGAGCTGCATGGCAGGTCGACATATGTCTGCTCATGCTTGTGGTGCCCAAGCGGCTGATGTTTTGGCCACGCGAGATACGCTTGAGACAAATATTGCAAATAGCAGTGGTGCGATCTGATGCACTCGTCTCAAAAAAGGCCCACACCAAAGAACTTTTGTGATAACGTGCAGAGGCAGCGCCCTGCACAGGCGGAGCTCTGCGGTGTGGTACAGTTGCTGTGCTGGCCTCTAGCTGGCCTCCAGGGGGCATCCTGCCTCGTTGGACATGTGACGCTGCATCCTCCTCCTCCTCCTCCTCTCTCCCTTCAGGCACCCACGTGGAGTCAGTGACCTCATCATCCCCTCCCTCTTCACCACTAGAGCAAACCTGGCAGTAAGCTGCAGCTGGTGGAACACTACTGCCAGATTGCTGTCCTTCAGCATCCCCTTTCTCTGCGCGCACACTACTGACTTCCTCAAGCTGGGTATCATCATCCGAGCCTTCGAATCGTTGGGCATCCTCCTGGAGCATGTACCCAACACTGTGCTCAAACAGTTCGGGGGACTCCTCAGGAGGACATGGTGGGTCTAGGGAAGGGGTGGCTGATGATGCCATTGAGTACGCGTTGGCAGCTGCTCTGCCAGTACCCTGAGCCTGGGTGAGAGAGGATGAGGAGGATGAGGAGGGCTTGGTCATCCATTCTACCAAGCCTTCGGCATGATGCGGCTCCACATGTCCAGCTGCCGAAAACAAAGACAAGCGTGTCCCATGGCCACGTGCTGATGACGATGCACGACCACGTCCACGGCCAGCACTGTTGTCTCTAGAAACAGAGCCTGCCTGCCCTGTGTTCTTGCCTCGGCACGCTCTGCCTCTCCTTGGCGGTCTTCCAGCCATTGTAGTCGGTAGTGTATATAGTATAAAAAATAGAACTCCTATGTGTGCTCACAACACACTGTAGGTCCTATGGGTGCTGACACTAACACACTATAGGTACTATGTGTGCTGCTGACAAGAAAATATAGGAGCTCTGTTTGCTGCCACTAACACACTAGAAGTCCTATGGGTGCTGCTGAGAAGAAAATATAGGAGCTCTGTTTGCTGCCACTAACACACTAGAAGTTCTATGGGTGCTGCTGAGAAGAAAATATAGGAGCTCTGTTTGCTGCCACTAACACACTAGAAGTCCTATGGGTGCTGCTGAGAAGAAAATATAGGAGCTCTGTTTGCTGCCACTAACACACTAGAAGTCCTATGGGTGCTGCTGAGAAGAAAATATAGGAGCTCTGTTTGCTGCCACTAACACACTAGAAGTCCTATGGGTGCTGCTGAGAAGAAAATATAGGAGCTCTGTTTGCTGCCACTAACACACTAGAAGTCCTATGGGTGCTGCTGAGAAGAAAATATAGGAGCTCTGTTTGCTGCCACTAACACACTAGAAGTCCTATGGGTGCTGCTGAGAAGAAAATATAGGAGCTCTGTTTGCTGCCACTAACACACTAGAAGTCCTATGGGTGCTGCTGAGAAGAAAATATAGGAGCTCTGTTTGCTGCCACTAACACACTAGAAGTCCTATGGGTGCTGCTGAGAAGAAAATATAGGAGCTCTGTTTGCTGCCACTAACACACTAGAAGTCCTATGGGTGCTGCTGAGAAGAAAATATAGGAGCTCTGTTTGCTGCCACTAACACACTAGAAGTCCTATGGGTGCTGCTGAGAAGAAAATATAGGAGCTCTGTTTGCTGCCACTAACACACTAGAAGTCCTATGGGTGCTGCTGAGAAGAAAATATAGGAGCTCTGTTTGCTGCCACTAACACACTAGAAGTCCTATGGGTGCTGCTGAGAAGAAAATATAGGAGCTCTGTTTGCTGCCACTAACACACTAGAAGTCCTATGGGTGCTTCTGAGATGAAAATATAGGAACTCTGTGTGATGCCACTAACACACTAGAAGTCCTATGGGTGCTGCTGAGAAGAAAATATAGGAGCTCTGTTTGCTGCCACTAACACACTAGAAGTCCTATGGGTGCTGCTGAGAAGAAAATATAGGAGCTCTGTTTGCTGCCACTAACACACTAGAAGTCCTATGGGTGCTGCTGAGAAGAAAATATAGGAGCTCTGTTTGCTGCCACTAACACACTAGAAGTCCTATGGGTGCTGCTGAGAAGAAAATATAGGAGCTCTGTTTGCTGCCACTAACACACTAGAAGTCCTATGGGTGCTGCTGAGAAGAAAATATAGGAGCTCTGTTTGCTGCCACTAACACACTAGAAGTCCTATGGGTGCTGCTGAGAAGAAAATATAGGACCTCTGTGTGATGCCACTAACACACTAGAAGTCCTATGGGTGCTGCTGAGAAGAAAATATAGGAGCTCTGTTTGCTGCCACTAACACACTAGAAGTCCTATGGGTGCTGCTGAGAAGAAAATATAGGAGCTCTGTTTGCTGCCACTAACACACTAGAAGTCCTATGGGTGCTGCTGAGAAGAAAATATAGGAGCTCTGTGTGATGCCACTAACACACTAGAATTCCTATGGGTGCTGCTGAGAAGAAAATATAGGAGCTCTGTTTGCTGCCACTAACACACTAGAAGTCCTATGGGTGCTGCTGAGAAGAAAATATAGGAGCTCTGTTTGCTGCCACTAACACACTAGAAGTCCTATGGGTGCTGCTGAGAAGAAAATATAGGAGCTCTGTTTGCTGCCACTAACACACTAGAAGTCCTATGGGTGCTGCTGAGAAGAAAATATAGGAGCTCTGTTTGCTGCCACTAACACACTAGAAGTCCTATGGGTGCTGCTGAGAAGAAAATATAGGAGCTCTGTTTGCTGCCACTAACACACTAGAAGTCCTATGGGTGCTGCTGAGAAGAAAATATAGGAGCTCTGTTTGCTGCCACTAACACACTAGAAGTCCTATGGGTGCTGCTGAGAAGAAAATATAGGAGCTCTGTTTGCTGCCACTAACACACTAGAAGTCCTATGGGTGCTGCTGAGAAGAAAATATAGGAGCTCTGTTTGCTGCCACTAACACACTAGAAGTCCTATGGGTGCTGCTGAGAAGAAAATATAGGAGCTCTGTTTGCTGCCACTAACACACTAGAAGTCCTATGGGTGCTGCTGAGAAGAAAATATAGGAGCTCTGTTTGCTGCCACTAACACACTAGAAGTCCTATGGGTGCTGCTGAGAAGAAAATATAGGAGCTCTGTTTGCTGCCACTAACACACTAGAAGTCCTATGGGTGCTGCTGAGAAGAAAATATAGGAGCTCTGTTTGCTGCCACTAACACACTAGAAGTCCTATGGGTGCTGCTGAGAAGAAAATATAGGAGCTCTGTTTGCTGCCACTAACACACTAGAAGTCCTATGGGTGCTGCTGAGAAGAAAATATAGGAGCTCTGTTTGCTGCCACTAACACACTAGAAGTCCTATGGGTGCTGCTGAGAAGAAAATATAGGAGCTCTGTTTGCTGCCACTAACACACTAGAAGTCCTATGGGTGCTGCTGAGAAGAAAATATAGGAGCTCTGTTTGCTGCCACTAACACACTAGAAGTCCTATGGGTGCTTCTGAGATGAAAATATAGGAACTCTGTGTGATGCCACTAACACACTAGAAGTCCTATGGGTGCTGCTGAGAAGAAAATATAGGAGCTCTGTTTGCTGCCACTAACACACTAGAAGTCCTATGGGTGCTGCTGAGAAGAAAATATAGGAGCTCTGTTTGCTGCCACTAACACACTAGAAGTCCTATGGGTGCTGCTGAGAAGAAAATATAGGAGCTCTGTTTGCTGCCACTAACACACTAGAAGTCCTATGGGTGCTGCTGAGAAGAAAATATAGGAGCTCTGTTTGCTGCCACTAACACACTAGAAGTCCTATGGGTGCTGCTGAGAAGAAAATATAGGAGCTCTGTTTGCTGCCACTAACACACTAGAAGTCCTATGGGTGCTGCTGAGAAGAAAATATAGGAGCTCTGTGTGATGCCACTAACACACTAGAAGTCCTATGGGTGCTGCTGAGAAGAAAATATAGGAGCTCTGTTTGCTGCCACTAACACACTAGAAGTCCTATGGGTGCTGCTGAGAAGAAAATATAGGAGCTCTGTTTGCTGCCACTAACACAGTAGAAGTCCTATGGGTGCTGCTGAGAAGAAAATATAGGAACTCTGTGTGATGCCACTAACACACTAGAATTCCTATGGGTGCTGCTGAGAAGAAAATATAGGAGCTCTGTTTGCTGCCACTAACACACTAGAAGTCCTATGGGTGCTGCTGAGAAGAAAATATAGGAGCTCTGTTTGCTGCCACTAACACACTAGAAGTCCTATGGGTGCTGCTGAGAAGAAAATATAGGAGCTCTGTTTGCTGCCACTAACACACTAGAAGTCCTATGGGTGCTGCTGAGAAGAAAATATAGGAGCTCTGTTTGCTGCCACTAACACACTAGAAGTCCTATGGGTGCTGCTGAGAAGAAAATATAGGAGCTCTGTGTGATGCCACTAACACACTAGAATTCCTATGGGTGCTGCTGAGAAGAAAATATAGGAGCTCTGTTTGCTGCCACTAACACACTAGAAGTCCTATGGGTGCTGCTGAGAAGAAAATATAGGAGCTCTGTTTGCTGCCACTAACACACTAGAAGTCCTATGGGTGCTGCTGAGAAGAAAATATAGGAGCTCTGTTTGCTGCCACTAACACACTAGAAGTCCTATGGGTGCTGCTGAGAAGAAAATATAGGAGCTCTGTTTGCTGCCACTAACACACTAGAAGTCCTATGGGTGCTGCTGAGAAGAAAATATAGGAGCTCTGTTTGCTGCCACTAACACACTAGAAGTCCTATGGGTGCTGCTGAGAAGAAAATATAGGAGCTCTGTTTGCTGCCACTAACACACTAGAAGTCCTATGGGTGCTGCTGAGAAGAAAATATAGGAGCTCTGTTTGCTGCCACTAACACACTAGAAGTCCTATGGGTGCTGCTGAGAAGAAAATATAGGAGCTCTGTTTGCTGCCACTAACACACTAGAAGTCCTATGGGTGCTGCTGAGAAGAAAATATAGGAGCCCTGTTTGCTGCCACTAACACACTAGAAGTCCTATGGGTGCTGCTGAGAAGAAAATATAGGAGCTCTGTTTGCTGCCACTAACACACTAGAAGTCCTATGGGTGCTGCTGAGAAGAAAATATAGGAGCTCTGTTTGCTGCCACTAACACACTAGAAGTCCTATGGGTGCTGCTGAGAAGAAAATATAGGAGCTCTGTTTGCTGCCACTAACACACTAGAAGTCCTATGGGTGCTGCTGAGAAGAAAATATAGGAGCTCTGTTTGCTGCCACTAACACACTAGAAGTCCTATGGGTGCTGCTGAGAAGAAAATATAGGAGCTCTGTGTGATGCCACTAACACACTAGAAGTCCTATGGGTGCTGCTGAGAAGAAAATATAGGAGCTCTGTTTGCTGCCACTAACACACTAGAAGTCCTATGGGTGCTGCTGAGAAGAAAATATAGGAGCTCTGTTTGCTGCCACTAACACACTAGAAGTCCTATGGGTGCTGCTGAGAAGAAAATATAGGAGCTCTGTTTGCTGCCACTAACACACTAGAAGTCCTATGGGTGCTTCTGAGATGAAAATATAGGAACTCTGTGTGATGCCACTAACACACTAGAAGTCCTATGGGTGCTGCTGAGAAGAAAATGTAGGAGCTCTGTGTGATGCCACTAACACACTAGAAGTCCTATGGGTGCTGCTGAGAAGAAAATATAGGAGCTCTGTTTGCTGCCACTAACACACTAGAAGTCCTATGGGTGCTGCTGAGAAGAAAATATAGGAGCTCTGTTTGCTGCCACTAACACACTAGAAGTCCTATGGGTGCTGCTGAGAAGAAAATATAGGAGCTCTGTGTGATGCCACTAACACACTAGAATTCCTATGGGTGCTGCTGAGAAGAAAATATAGGAGCTCTGTTTGCTGCCACTAACACACTAGAAGTCCTATGGGTGCTGCTGAGAAGAAAATATAGGAGCTCTGTTTGCTGCCACTAACACACTAGAAGTCCTATGGGTGCTGCTGAGAAGAAAATATAGGAGCTCTGTTTGCTGCCACTAACACACTAGAAGTCCTATGGGTGCTGCTGAGAAGAAAATATAGGAGCTCTGTTTGCTGCCACTAACACACTAGAAGTCCTATGGGTGCTGCTGAGAAGAAAATATAGGAGCTCTGTTTGCTGCCACTAACACACTAGAAGTCCTATGGGTGCTGCTGAGAAGAAAATATAGGAGCTCTGTTTGCTGCCACTAACACACTAGAAGTCCTATGGGTGCTGCTGAGAAGAAAATATAGGAGCTCTGTTTGCTGCCACTAACACACTAGAAGTCCTATGGGTGCTGCTGAGAAGAAAATATAGGAGCTCTGTTTGCTGCCACTAACACACTAGAAGTCCTATGGGTGCTGCTGAGAAGAAAATATAGGAGCTCTGTTTGCTGCCACTAACACACTAGAAGTCCTATGGGTGCTGCTGAGAAGAAAATATAGGAGCTCTGTTTGCTGCCACTAACACACTAGAAGTCCTATGGGTGCTGCTGAGAAGAAAATATAGGAGCTCTGTTTGCTGCCACTAACACACTAGAAGTCCTATGGGTGCTGCTGAGAAGAAAATATAGGAGCCCTGTTTGCTGCCACTAACACACTAGAAGTCCTATGGGTGCTGCTGAGAAGAAAATATAGAAGCTCTGTTTGCTGCCACTAACACACTAGAAGTCCTATGGGTGCTGCTGAGAAGAAAATATAGTAGCTCTGTTTGCTGCCACTAACACACTAGAAGTCCTATGGGTGCTGCTGAGAAGAAAATATAGGAGCTCTGTTTGCTGCCACTAACACACTAGAAGTCCTATGGGTGCTGCTGAGAAGAAAATATAGGAGCTCTGTTTGCTGCCACTAACACACTAGAAGTCCTATGGGTGCTGCTGAGAAGAAAATATAGGAGCTCTGTTTGCTGCCACTAACACACTAGAAGTCCTATGGGTGCTGCTGAGAAGAAAATATAGGAGCTCTGTGTGATGCCACTAACACACTAGAAGTCCTATGGGTGCTGCTGAGAAGAAAATATAGGAGCTCTGTTTGCTGCCACTAACACACTAGAAGTCCTATGGGTGCTGCTGAGAAGAAAATATAGGAGCTCTGTTTGCTGCCACTAACACACTAGAAGTCCTATGGGTGCTGCTGAGAAGAAAATATAGGAGCTCTGTGTGATGCCACTAACACACTAGAATTCCTATGGGTGCTGCTGAGAAGAAAATATAGGAGCTCTGTTTGCTGCCACTAACACACTAGAAGTCCTATGGGTGCTGCTGAGAAGAAAATATAGGAGCTCTGTTTGCTGCCACTAACACACTAGAAGTCCTATGGGTGCTGCTGAGAAGAAAATATAGGAGCTCTGTTTGCTGCCACTAACACACTAGAAGTCCTATGGGTGCTGCTGAGAAGAAAATATAGGAGCTCTGTGTGATGCCACTAACACACTAGAATTCCTATGGGTGCTGCTGAGAAGAAAATATAGGAGCTCTGTTTGCTGCCACTAACACACTAGAAGTCCTATGGGTGCTGCTGAGAAGAAAATATAGGAGCTCTGTTTGCTGCCACTAACACACTAGAAGTCCTATGGGTGCTGCTGAGAAGAAAATATAGGAGCTCTGTTTGCTGCCACTAACACACTAGAAGTCCTATGGGTGCTGCTGAGAAGAAAATATAGGAGCTCTGTTTGCTGCCACTAACACACTAGAAGTCCTATGGGTGCTGCTGAGAAGAAAATATAGGAGCTCTGTTTGCTGCCACTAACACACTAGAAGTCCTATGGGTGCTGCTGAGAAGAAAATATAGGAGCTCTGTTTGCTGCCACTAACACACTAGAAGTCCTATGGGTGCTGCTGAGAAGAAAATATAGGAGCTCTGTTTGCTGCCACTAACACACTAGAAGTCCTATGGGTGCTGCTGAGAAGAAAATATAGGAGCTCTGTTTGCTGCCACTAACACACTAGAAGTCCTATGGGTGCTGCTGAGAAGAAAATATAGGAGCTCTGTTTGCTGCCACTAACACACTAGAAGTCCTATGGGTGCTGCTGAGAAGAAAATATAGGAGCTCTGTGTGATGCCACTAACACACTAGAAGTCCTATGGGTGCTGCTGAGAAGAAAATATAGGAGCTCTGTTTGCTGCCACTAACACACTAGAAGTCCTATGGGTGCTGCTGAGAAAAAAATATAGGAGCTCTGTTTGCTGCCACTAACACACTAGAAGTCCTATGGGTGCTGCTGAGAAGAAAATATAGGAGCTCTGTTTGCTGCCACTAACACACTAGAAGTCCTATGGGTGCTGCTGAGAAGAAAATATAGGAGCTCTGTTTGCTGCCACTAACACACTAGAAGTCCTATGGGTGCTGCTGAGAAGAAAATATAGGAGCTCTGTGTGATGCCACTAACACACTAGAATTCCTATGGGTGCTGCTGAGAAGAAAATATAGGAGCTCTGTTTGCTGCCACTAACACACTAGAAGTCCTATGGGTGCTGCTGAGAAGAAAATATAGGAGCTCTGTTTGCTGCCACTAACACACTAGAAGTCCTATGGGTGCTGCTGAGAAGAAAATATAGGAGCTCTGTTTGCTGCCACTAACACACTAGAAGTCCTATGGGTGCTGCTGAGAAGAAAATATAGGAGCTCTGTGTGATGCCACTAACACACTAGAATTCCTATGGGTGCTGCTGAGAAGAAAATATAGGAGCTCTGTTTGCTGCCACTAACACACTAGAAGTCCTATGGGTGCTGCTGAGAAGAAAATATAGGAGCTCTGTTTGCTGCCACTAACACACTAGAAGTCCTATGGGTGCTGCTGAGAAGAAAATATAGGAGCTCTGTTTGCTGCCACTAACACACTAGAAGTCCTATGGGTGCTGCTGAGAAGAAAATATAGGAGCTCTGTTTGCTGCCACTAACACACTAGAAGTCCTATGGGTGCTGCTGAGAAGAAAATATAGGAGCTCTGTTTGCTGCCACTAACACACTAGAAGTCCTATGGGTGCTGCTGAGAAGAAAATATAGGAGCTCTGTTTGCTGCCACTAACACACTAGAAGTCCTATGGGTGCTGCTGAGAAGAAAATATAGGAGCTCTGTTTGCTGCCACTAACACACTAGAAGTCCTATGGGTGCTGCTGAGAAGAAAATATAGGAGCTCTGTGTGATGCCACTAACACACTAGAAGTCCTATGGGTGCTGCTGAGAAGAAAATATAGGAGCTCTGTTTGCTGCCACTAACACACTAGAAGTCCTATGGGTGCTGCTGAGAAAAAAATATAGGAGCTCTGTTTGCTGCCACTAACACACTAGAAGTCCTATGGGTGCTGCTGAGAAGAAAATATAGGAGCTCTGTTTGCTGCCACTAACACACTAGAAGTCCTATGGGTGCTGCTGAGAAGAAAATATAGGAGCTCTGTTTGCTGCCACTAACACACTAGAAGTCCTATGGGTGCTGCTGAGAAGAAAATATAGGAGCTCTGTGTGATGCCACTAACACACTAGAATTCCTATGGGTGCTGCTGAGAAGAAAATATAGGAGCTCTGTTTGCTGCCACTAACACACTAGAAGTCCTATGGGTGCTGCTGAGAAGAAAATATAGGAGCTCTGTTTGCTGCCACTAACACACTAGAAGTCCTATGGGTGCTGCTGAGAAGAAAATATAGGAGCTCTGTTTGCTGCCACTAACACACTAGAAGTCCTATGGGTGCTGCTGAGAAGAAAATATAGGAGCTCTGTTTGCTGCCACTAACACACTAGAAGTCCTATGGGTGCTGCTGAGAAGAAAATATAGGAGCTCTGTTTGCTGCCACTAACACACTAGAAGTCCTATGGGTGCTGCTGAGAAGAAAATATAGGAGCTCTGTGTGATGCCACTAACACACTAGAAGTCCTATGGGTGCTGCTGAGAAGAAAATATAGGAGCTCTGTTTGCTGCCACTAACACACTAGAAGTCCTATGGGTGCTGCTGAGAAAAAAATATAGGAGCTCTGTTTGCTGCCACTAACACACTAGAAGTCCTATGGGTGCTGCTGAGAAGAAAATATAGGAGCTCTGTTTGCTGCCACTAACACACTAGAAGTCCTATGGGTGCTGCTGAGAAGAAAATATAGGAGCTCTGTTTGCTGCCACTAACACACTAGAAGTCCTATGGGTGCTGCTGAGAAGAAAATATAGGAGCTCTGTGTGATGCCACTAACACACTAGAATTCCTATGGGTGCTGCTGAGAAGAAAATATAGGAGCTCTGTTTGCTGCCACTAACACACTAGAAGTCCTATTGGTGCTGCTGAGAAGAAAATATAGGAGCTCTGTTTGCTGCCACTAACACACTAGAAGTCCTATGGGTGCTGCTGAGAAGAAAATATAGGAGCTCTGTTTGCTGCCACTAACACACTAGAAGTCCTATGGGTGCTGCTGAGAAGAAAATATAGGAGCTCTGTTTGCTGCCACTAACACACTAGAAGTCCTATGGGTGCTGCTGAGAAGAAAATATAGGAGCTCTGTGTGATGCCACTAACACACTAGAAGTCCTATGGGTGCTGCTGAGAAGAAAATATAGGAGCTCTGTTTGCTGCCACTAACACACTAGAAGTCCTATGGGTGCTGCTGAGAAGAAAATATAGGAGCTCTGTTTGCTGCCACTAACACACTAGAAGTCCTATGGGTGCTGCTGAGAAGAAAATATAGGAGCTCTGTTTGCTGCCACTAACACACTAGAAGTCCTATGGGTGCTGCTGAGAAGAAAATATAGGAGCTCTGTTTGCTGCCACTAACACACTAGAAGTCCTATGGGTGCTGCTGAGAAGAAAATATAGGAGCTCTGTTTGCTGCCACTAACACACTAGAAGTCCTATGGGTGCTGCTGAGAAGAAAATATAGGAGCTCTGTTTGCTGCCACTAACACACTAGAAGTCCTATGGGTGCTGCTGAGAAGAAAATATAGGAGCTCTGTTTGCTGCCACTAACACACTAGAAGTCCTATGGGTGCTGCTGAGAAGAAAATATAGGAGCTCTGTGTGATGCCACTAACACACTAGAAGTCCTATGGGTGCTGCTGAGAAGAAAATATAGGAGCTCTGTTTGCTGCCACTAACACACTAGAAGTCCTATGGGTGCTGCTGAGAAGAAAATATAGGAGCTCTGTTTGCTGCCACTAACACACTAGAAGTCCTATGGGTGCTGCTGAGAAGAAAATATAGGAGCTCTGTTTGCTGCCACTAACACACTAGAAGTCCTATGGGTGCTGCTGAGAAGAAAATATAGGAGCTCTGTTTGCTGCCACTAACACACTAGAAGTCCTATGGGTGCTGCTGAGAAGAAAATATGGGAGCTCTGTTTGCTGCCACTAACACACTAGAAGTCCTATGGGTGCTGCTGAGAAGAAAATATAGGAGCTCTGTTTGCTGCCACTAACACACTAGAAGTCCTATGGGTGCTGTTGGGGTGCAATGCTGTGCTAACAGCACTGCGGTTGGTACTACTGCAATACTGTACTAACAGTAAGCACGCACCAGACTAATCCCCAGCAGCAGCTAATAACACACTAACTGTGCAATCAGCAGCAATGAACGATCAATGACTTAGGTAGCAATGGTTTAGCAAAGAAATAGCCAATGGTTTAGCAAAGAAGAGCAAATCTTTCAGTATCAAGCAAAGACTGAATCAGCAGACTAATCTCTCCTAAAGCCGGAACTCATGTGACCGGGGCCGATGGCGTGGCGGCCTTTTAAATGGTGGGGCGTGTACTAAAGCCCCTGAGCTGTAATTGGCTACAGGCGTCCTGCCTGTAGCCAATTATTGCTCTCCGAGTTTCGGGCGCTGTGATTGGCCAAGCATGCGGGGTCACAGTGCATGCTTGGCCAATCATCAGCCAGCAATGCACTGCGCCGGCCGCAATGCATTGCGGGGCCGCTCGCATCACACGAATGTGATGCGAACGGCCCAAATAGTTCTGGGCTCGACGAGCGAGCGAACGCCCGATGCTCGATTCGAACATGGGTTCGAATCGAGCACCGGGCCCATCCCTATACAGGAGCTGATCTGATGGGGCGGATTCTAACAGGCAAGGCCACACAGATCAAAATTTAGCTGGTCCCTGCTAAACAGAATGAATTTTGATCGGTGCTTACCCAGCTTTACCTTATTCCTTGCTCCAGTAGGCTCTCCCAGTGCTGTGACTGGTCCTGTGAAGCTCCTGGGTGAATTGTGAGTGGCTGTGGTCACACTCCAGCTTCATCATACCATACGGGGTTAATGTTCCTGCATGGTATGATGATGCTTAGGCTTTGGGTGGAGGGAGGAGAGCACTGCAGCTACCTGGACCAAAAAAAAGTTTTCCCCCAGCACTGCAAGGGTGGACTTTTTTACTTTGCTGGATTAGGGCTGCATTACAACACCTGCTGTTTGTGGTCAAATCTTTCCATAGGTTAGAAATATACTGGGACTTTTCAGGTGCTACATAGATGTATTCCACATACACACTATATTTTATTAAAATGCATGATTTTCATTAAGATACAGTGTGTGTGTGCAATACATCTATGTAGAGCATGAAAAGTCCCAGTATATTTCTAATCAATTCATAAAAATGTTACTTTTACTTTAGTAAACGTGCACTGCAAGGGTCAGCACAGGTTTACAGCACAGCATTGCACAGTGTGGATAGCAGAACAGGTCGGCACTCACAGGAGGAGAAAAGCAGTCTGTTATCTATCACTTCTTATCTTCAGTCTGCCGGAGGAGAGAGGAAAGTTCCGATGTCTGCTGCTGGGCAGAAAGCAGTGATCAGGGCTTCAGTGTACTGTTGTCTGCTTGCTCCGCCCACCTGTACTGGAGCTCTCACTGCCCGATTCAGCCGCCCAGTCTGCCAGGGACCTGTGCCTAGGAGAGTGTCTCTGGCCTTTCCGGGGAAGCCAGCAGCAGATAAGGGCACATTCTCGGCTCTGCTTTTGGACACAATTAGCAACACAGAGACTGAAACAAAGCATGATGCTCCAGTGTTTTGGTGCCCCCTCCCACACTCCGCCCAGGGCAGTGGCCCCTCCCGCCCCTGCCTTGTACCGGCCCTGGTGACAGGTACTCTTTTTTTGAAAAAATTGGGGTCTATTAGACCCTAGATCTTTCTTCTGCCCTCAAAGCATCTGACCACACCAAGATCTGTGTGATAAAATGCTTTCCCAATTTCCCAATGGTGCTTTTTATATCCGGGGGGGGGGGGGGCATTCCCTCCCACTGCTTGTAAGAGCAGTCCAGAGGCTAATTAGCCGCTAGGATTGCTTTTACATGAAAGCCGGCCGCTGGCTGAAAAGAATGATACCAAGATGATACCTAAACCCGCAGGCATCATTCTGGTATAACCATTCAAAGTCCAGCAACATACCAGTACGTTGCTGGTCCTTGTTGGACATGTATTGTAATCTTTTTTTTTTTCATACAGCCTGTTGGCTGAATGAAAAAAGAGATTGATCGGTGGGTATGCCCACCATTAGAATACCGCCCTTCATCCACCCACTTCATCCACCCACTTCTAATGATGGGCATAGAAAGCCATTACTACGCAAATGCCACAAAGTATCCCACTTACAATATGCCAAACAGCACAGACAAGCCTCAAACCTTCTGGCACAAAGTCATTTGGAGTGATGAGACCAATATTTAGCTTTTTGGCCATAACCATAAACGCTACATTTGGAGAGGAGTCAACAAGGCCTATGATGAAAGGTACACCATTCCTGCTGTGAAACACGGAGGTGGATCGCTGATGTTTTGGGGATGTATGAGCTACAAAGGGACAGAAATTTGGCCAAAATTTATGGCAAGATGAATGCAACATTTGCCTTCATCAGCCAGGAAGCTGCCCATGGAATGTACTTGGACATTCCAACATGACAATGATCCAAAACACAAGGCCAAGTCGAAATGTCATTGGCTACAGCAGAATAAAGTGATGGTTCTGGAGTGGCCATCTCAGTCTTCTGACCTCAATAACACAGTTGATTGATAATAAATGGCTTCAGCCTAACACTAACCATGAGTGGAAGAAAAGTTCTGTTATCATTCATATTCTCTGAAAAATGGCCAAGAAATCATCAATTCTGCCAGGGTATGTAAACTTATGAGCACAACTGTATGCTTTAAAATTTTGACCATAGATACACATTAAAGCAGTAACTTTTTAATGCCTAGTCATCTTAAAACGCATGACTCCTTTTTCCTAAGCACTATCATTAATGTAAGCAACTTGGAGTGACTGTCATGTGTATGGCTTCAGTAAATATGAAACAGTAAACAGAGTGACATCTGACAGAGGATACTGTCCCACTGTGTTAATGGATACATGTAAAAGGGTACTGTCCCATACTATGAACGCATACCTGTGATAGGGCACTTTACCTCTCTGGTAATACACATGTGACAAAGGGTATTGCCCTACTCTGTTAATGCATACATGTGATAGGGCACTGTCTCACTGTTAAAGAATATGCCAACCCAGAATTGCATATTGCTGATATGCGCCTGCTGTACCATGTACTTGTATGAAGTATCATGTTCTCTTTGTGTTGCATCCTTTCTTTGAAATATCTGGTGTTCCTGCCAGTCCCTATGCTTTCCTATTTCTCTAGGCATGAGAGCACATGGTGGTCAGTTTTCTAGCTGAGCTGAGAACCCAGCCTATACCCCCCCCTTGCAGAGCCATTCACTGGGAAGACCAGTTTGCTCTTGCCTCTCTTTCCCTAGCTCTCTAAGATCCTTATGCAGCTGAGAAGAAAGGTTATGTGGTCACTGTATGTATCTGTTTAAAATATTGTGCATATATATTGATAGGTAAAGCCTGGAGCAGGTATAAGAGCTTTGGTAAGATGTTCATTTTTATAATGCTGCACCTCCCGAACCAAGAGTGGAACCCCCTTTGGCATTTCTCTAAAAATGTCCGCACTTTACATACAGTCATAGCCAAAATTGTTGGCACCCCAGAAATGTTTCCAGAAAATCAAGTATTTCTCACAGAAAAGTATTGCAGTAACACATGTTTTGCTATACACATGTTTATTCCCTTTGTGTGTATTCGAACAAAACAAAAAAAGGGAGCAAAAAAAAGCAAATTGGACATAATGTCACACAAAACTTCAAAAATGGGCTGCTCAAAATTCTTGGCACCCTTTCAAAATTGTGGATAAATAAGATTGTTTCAAGCATGTGATGCTCCTTTAAACTCACCTGGGGCAAGTAACAGGTGTGGGCAATATAAAAATCACACCTGAAAGCAGATAAAAGGAGAGAAGTTCACTTAGTCTTTGCATTGTGTGTCTGTGTGTGCCACGCTAAGCATGGACAACAGAAAGAGGAGAAGAGAACTGTCTGTATCAACAATCTCAAGGTTACAAGTCCATCTCCAGAGATCTAGATTTGCCTTTGTCCACAGTGCGCAACACTATCAAGAAGTTTGCAACCCATTGCACGGAAGAGAAAAATTGATGAAAGGTTGCAACGCAGGATAGTCCGGATGGATAAGCAGCCCCAAACAAGTTCCAAAGAAATTCAAGCTGTCCTGCAGGCTCAGGGAGCATCAGTGTCAGCGCCAACTATCCGTCGACATTTAAATGAAATGAAACGCTATGGCAGGAGACCCAGGAGGACCCCACTGGTGACACAGAGACATAAAAAAGCAAGACTACAGTTTGCCAAAATGTACTTGAGTAAGCCAGAATCCTTCTGGGAAAACGTCTTGTGGATAGATGAGACCAAGATAGAGCTTTTTGGTAAAGCACATCATTCTACTGTTTACCGAAAACGGAATGAGGCCTAAAAAGAAAATAACACAGTACCTACAATGAAATATGGTGGAGGTTTAATGATGTTTTGGGGTTGTTTTGCTGCCACTGGCACTGGGTACCTTGAATGTGTGCAAGGCATCATGAAATCTGAGGATTACCAAAGGATTTTGGGTCGCACTGTAGAGCCCAGTGTCAGAAAGCTGGGTTTGCGTCCGAGATATTGGGTCTTCCAGCAGGACAATGACCCCAAACATACGTCAAAAAGCACCCAGAAATGGATGGCAACAAAGCGCTGGAGAGTTATAAAGTGGCCAGAAATGAGTCCAGATCTAAATCCCATTGAACACCTGTAGAGAGATCTTAAAATTTCTGTTGGGAAAAGGCGCCCTTCCAATAAGAGAGACCTGGAGCAGTTTGCAAAGGAAGAGTGGTCCAAAATTCCGGATGAGAGGTGTAAGAGGCTTATTGATGTATAGCGCTTACCACCCTCTCCTCCTTGTCTTTGGCTCCTAGCAGGAAGAAAGGGCACACCCAGCTCTATATGCCCATACCCTCCTGTGTGAAGAGGTTGAGCGGTGTTATGATGGGTCTCCACAGCCAGATTCCCCAGAGAATGGTTCTTATCTCTATAGTCAATAAAGATAAGTCTCTATTTCCCCCAATGACTTCAATGTCCACACCAGCCGTAACTCCAACGTAGAGTTTATTTCTCTTAAAAGACAGTCTCTGATAGGAAAGGTTGGAGAGAGTACAGGACAGCATAAGGTGTGGGAGAGGTCCAGGCACAAACGTAATACACTTCACTGCTTGGCTTCTCAAGCAGACTTAGCCCATTTGGATAGTCTCCCTAGATAGGGATTAGCAGCCAAAATGGTACTTTAACTAACCGCACAATCACTACACAAACTGGTACACTTGGTCTCTGCCACAGACCTGGTGAATTTGGTCTCTGCCACAGACCTGGTGAACTTGGTCTCTGCCACAGACCTGGTGAACTTGGTCTCTGCCACAGACCTGGTGAACTTGGTCTCTGCCACAGACCTGGTGAACTTGGTTTTCAAAGCTTGGCCTCTTTGTAAGGAGAAGACATCCCTCCAGAGAGTTACCGGGCCCCTTCCTTCACTGTGACTTCTCACCAGTCCCTCGGAACGGTCTTTCCCCGGCCTCCTCGTCTAAGATGCGGGTCCCCTCGCAAGGCAGCGCCCTGAGATTCCTCGATCCTTGACGGGCCCCAGCCGAAGGTGCTGGGCACTGTATAAAACAGGTATTTGCACCACTTCCGGGAGCAGACTCCCGCGGGAGTCGCACCCCTTCGCGTCACCCCCCCTGTTGTGTTCTGGGCTCCCAGAACACAACGGGGACCAGTGAGGACGGCGCAGCGCGACTCGCGCATGCGCCGTAGGGAACCGGGCAGTGAAGCCGCAGCGCTTCACTTCCTGATTCCCTCACCGAGGATGGTGGCGGGGGAAGCCGAGAGCCGAGCGGCAGCTCGGCTTCGGCTGCCGACGTCGCGGGCGACCTGGACAGGTAAGTGTCCTTTTTTTTAAAGTCAGCAGCTGCAGTATTTGTAGCTGCTGGCTTTTAAAAAAACTTTTTCCGGTGAACCTCCGCTTTAAAGCAAAACATTTTTATCATTCACATTTCCCTCCCCTCCTGCAATAGCTAAACCCACCGATTCTCAGTGGCCGCTTGGTATCCACCTGCAGAGGGAGAAAAACACACATATAACCAACAAATTAGACATCCTAACCTATGTACATTAGAAGAGAAAAGACTCTCCCCGAGGGAAAAATCCTTTCCTTCTAAAAAGTAAAACACTTTTAAATGTATTTCAAACTTAAGCAACACCGCCACCCAGTGGAAGTGCCACAGTCAAAACACTTGTCTTAAAAAAAAAACTTTTCTTGCTTTGAAGGAAAATCTTCCTCTTCTTCTTGAATTTGGCTGTGTCCCTAAACTATTTCTACCCCAAAGTCTCTGTCTTTGTTGCGCTGTGAGCGGAGAGAAAACATCAACAGCTCCCCTGCTCTCCAGCTAAGTAGACTACCCCGATTTGCAAGGGCAAAGTTCCTGAACTCCAGGAGACTACACTCCGGAACAAAAGCACACAAAAAAAAACAGAGTTCAGTCTCTCACAAATAAAACTTTGGATCAGGTAGAATGAGGAGCTTCCGGGTTTTGTCAAAGGTCTCTATGGAATAGACGGCATCTTCACGCTCCTTCCGACACACAACTACCCGATCTGCATGAATGTTCCGACCCAACATCCATTCTTTCTTGCACCCCCGATATCTCTCGGCAAGAGCCGCGGAACAAGAGAGATACCTGCGGGCGTGTTGGACTTTCAAGTGGTTCCACAAGAATTCTGTGTACCATCTCTCTCTGTAGGCCTCCACCTCGAACAGTAGGTCTCTGGTGACATATGGGTACTCCCATCCGTAATCAGCAGCCACCTTTTGGTTGAACAGCCGCTGCATCCTGGAGAGTGGTGGAAGTGTGGCACGGTCTCCCGCACCTGGCAAAACAATGGCTTCTGGATGCCTGGGCACTTTCACTGCCCTGGGACCCATTACAGCAGCTCGTAGCAATATACAGTCATCCGTAGAAATGTGCACGGGCACCACAGGTCCGGACGACTCAGGCATGGGGTCAGGTCCTTCCTCAGACACATGGACTTCCACCCGGGGTGTAAGATCCCCAGCAGACTTGGGTGAGCCCCTTCTACTTTTGGCGGAGGATAGGGGTATTCTGTCTCAGCCCTTTTTGATGAATATTTCATCTATCTCGGCATCTTCTACTACATCAGAAGATGACTCTAGATCCGAGGTATCACAGTCCTCTGCTAGTATGTAATTCCTTGTAGCAGGGGAATCACTATCTCTAGCAAGTTCAAGTTCTTTGGGGTCCAGGACCCAAGCATCCCCAACACTCTGGACGCTTTTCTCTGCTCCCTTCCCCGGCTTACCTCGACCTCTAGCTGTCGCGGATCGTCTGGAGGTCCCTCCGACTGGGCAATCCGACACAGGTAAACGCTGGGGTATAGCTCGACCACGACCGCAGGAGGCTTTCACGTAGCCGACCTTCCGCTTGCGCGGTGGGAGCGAAGATTCTGTAACAACCGAGGCAGCATCCTCCACTTTCTTTGTCTCCGGTTCCTCAACTACCGGAACATTCTCAACAACGACTTCCTCCGAAGTCTCGACAGTGCACGTAGGGGTGACTGCAGAAGCGCTGGTTTCCTCCTCAAGAGTAGTGGCGCCCGTAAGGCAATTCAGCCGGAAGGCCCGAGGCTTTTCTGTGGGTTGCTCTACCTCGAACAAGAACTCCTTGCATCTTTCACATCTTCCAAAAGGCCGAAGGTGCACCACCAGTCCCTGGCATCCGGGACAAACCACTCCAAGGGCCTCCGCATCTCTGTGCACGTAATGGGCGAAGCGACCCTGAGGCTTCAGTCGGATCCCCGGATCCATCAAAGAAGCAGCAAAAGAAGATACATTCATGGTAGAAGGAACTGGAATCAATGGGGCATTAGACGCCATGTTCTCCGCTTGCCGATTCATTGCGCATTGTCCATTTTGCGCCAAAGTCACCACATGCAACTCATCACATGGTGAGGCTCCTCCCATCTTCTGCAATGTTCGCGGGCTTTCTTACTCTTGACACGCCCACGAACTACGCAGCATGGGCTCTCCTCATGGCGCAGTCACTTTGTCTCAAAGATGGCCGACCTCCACGGAGCCTCACAGGGGGAATAAAGTTCAAACTCTGGGGGGTTTTCTTCTTCTTTCCGGCTGCAGAAATCCTGGACTCGAGCCCCCACGTATAGCGCTTACCACCCTCTCCTCCTTGTCTTTGGCTTATCTCTATAGTCAATAAAGACAAGTCTCTATTTCCCCCAATGACTTCAATGTCCACACCAGCCGTAACTCGACAACGTAGAGTTTATTTCTCTTAAAAGACAGTCTCTGATAGGAAAGGTTGGAGAGAGAACAGGACAGCATAAGGTGTGGGAGAGGTCCAGGCACAAACGTAATACACTTCACTGCTTGGCTTCTCAAGCAGACTTAGCCCATTTGGATAGTCTCCCTAGATAGGGACTAGCAGCCAAAATGGTACTTTAACTAACCGCACAATCACTACACAAACTGGTACACTTGGTCTCTGCCACAGACCTGGTGAACTTGGTCTCTGCCACAGACCTGGTGAACTTCATCTCTGCCACAGACCTGGTGAACTTGGTCTCTGCCACAGACCTGGTGAACTTGGTTTTCAAAGCTTGGCCTCTTTGTAAGGGGAAGACAACCCTCCAGAGAGTTACCGGGCCCCTTCCTTCACTGTGACTTCTCACCAGTCCCTCGGAACGGTCTTTCCCCGGCCTCCTCGTCTGGGACTGATTCACCGACCACCGCCCCTGGGCCAAAGGTGCCTAGGGCGGACAGGAACACACACTCCCTGGGAGTAGGACTCCCGATGACCGACCCCTACAGGCAGCGTCTGCCCCTTTTATATCCTCTCCCAGCATACACAGCAGGCCGACCACTCTCACTGTATGGTTGGTTGCAGAGAGGGGACACACAAGGCACAGCACTGTATCAGCGGTTCAACCCTGGCCCACTATGGCAGCGCCACCTGCAGGCCACAGGGAACGGTACACTGATACTCTTCCTGCAGACAAAATGGTTGATATTGTCCTAACAATTTAGGTGTTTGAGTACAACTACCACTCAAACACTACCTCTAAATTGAGGACCCCGCTACAGATGGTTATAGGAAGCGACTGATTTCAGTTATGTAGCAATACCCCCAGCTAAGAGGGCAGCTGGTATATATTTTTTGGGCCCTGTAGTACACCGCTGTCAACCCCAGGCAATTTTCTCTAACCTCCCTTGGCACAGTTAGTAGGGGATAGTAGGATTGCGTGGCCTGTAACTCCCTGGAAAACAATCCTATAATAGCACACGCACACAGCAATAGAGTACAGCTATTCTTACCCGTCTTCTCTGCAAAGTAAATGACACAAACACCAATATACTAAACCTTGGCACCTTTTACTTAGATTTGTTAAGTGAGCAGGTAATCAACAGTGTACATATATGTGCAGAGCCCTGCAATAAAGGAGTATCTCAACAAACAGATAGATATACAGTACTGTGCATAACACTAACGGTCCCCGCTGCAGCTATTCTCCCTCGTGGGCAAAAAATGGCGCCCAGCAATGTCTACGCTAAGTCAGGCCTGACTGTGTAGAAGTCACAGAAGTCTAAGTCAGGCCAACTGTGTAGAAGTTCTGTAGAGGAAAATCTGTAGAGGAAAATCTTCGCTAGCAAAACGGTGGTGCACTTTTGAAGAAAACAACTGTAATCCACAGGGTAAAAGGGAGGAGTTTCACTTGCTGGGCGGGCGGTGTCCAAAGAGACCAAATTCAGCCCCGCCCTTTGGTTAAATAACCCGCCCCAGCAGTCTCTGCGCGGGGCAATGCACCCCGGGTGTCCCAATGCGCACTGGGTACTGTAGTCTCTGGGGGTTTAAAAGGCAATACCCCGCTACAGTTATTTTTTCCAAAGGGTGTGCAACCAAATATTAAGTTAAGGGTGCCAAGAATTTTGACAAGCCCATTTTTGGAGTTTTGTGTGACATAATGTCCAATTTGCTTTTTTTCCTCCCTTTTTTTGTTTTGTTCCAATACACACAAAGGGAATAAACATGTGTATAGCAAAACATGTGTTACTGCAATACTTTTCTGTGAGAAATACTTGATTTTCTGGAAAAATTTCTGGGGTGCCAACAATTTTGGCTATGACTGTAAAAGTGGTGGAAAGTTGAACTCTTTTGGGATAAAGGTTTTGCATGAATAAAGAAAATGTAAAATTTGAATCACCCCTGCCAGTGTTAAAGGGGTTGTAAAGGTTAGTTTTTTATTTTCTAAATAGGTTCCTTTAAGCTAGTGCATTGTTGGTTGACTTACCTTTTCCTTCGATTTCCCTTCTAAATTTTTTTTTTCTTTGTTTTCTTTGTCTGAATTTCTCACTTCCTGTTTCTCCTCAGTATGCTGTTCAGTAAGCTGTTCTGGCTGACTAAACACCGCTCGGGTGATGGTGTGAAGTTTACTGAGGAGAAACAGGAAGTGAGAAATTCAGACAAAGAAAAAAAACATTTAGAAGGTAAATCGAAGGAAAAGGTAAGTGAACCAACAATGCACTAGCTTAAAGGAACCTAATTAGAAAATAAAAAACGAACCTTTACAACCCCTTTAAGTGGTTTGTCTTATCCCTGTAAACTGATACATTCTGCTGGAGAGCTTGAGCTCCTCTCCACTTCCTCATTCTGTAGGGGTTCCCCAAGGCTCTGTTCTTGTACCCCTTCTCTTCTCTATCTACACCCTCTCTCTTGTTCATTTAATAAGCTCCCATGGCTTCCAGTACCATCTCTATGCCAATGACACCCAAATCTATCTCTCTACTCCTCACCTCACTCCTTCAGTCTCCTCTTGCACTAATAACATACTAACTGACGTATCAACTTGGATATCCCACCACACTCTAAATAAACAAAATCTCTATAAAACCGGGCTGATAATATTACCTCATCCCCAACCCCCTCCCACTTGTGCCCTCCTCTGTGACTTTTCCATCACGATCAATAATAAATCAATAATCAGTCCCTCCTCTCATGCCAGGGTACTAGGTATAATCATAGACTCTGACCTGTATTTTCAGCCACAAATTCAATTGCTGTCAAAAGCTTGTAGACTTAACCTCCATATTATCTCTAAAATTCGCCCCTTGTTAACTAATGAAACCACCAAGCTACTTATTCACTCCCTTGATATCGCCTTGACTATTGCAACTCCCTTCTCATAGACCTACCTTTCCATAGGCTATCCCCTCTTCAGTTTATCATGAATGCTGCTGCCAGACTCTTTTACCTTACCTTGCCACCTCTCTCTGCCAATCCCTCCATTGTCTTCCGATTGCCCAGCGAATTAAATTTAAAATACTAACTACAACATGCAAAGCCATCCACAACTCTGAGATTCGACATTTTAACAGCGTGTAAAGAAGTGCCATGAATATAAGAACAAATTATTTGTGGTACCTTCGTCCCATCAAAATGTGGCAAAAGAGGGGAGAGGCTATGTTTGGACTTTGATGGTACTGTATACTAACTGGTATTAAACAGTCAGAATTAGAATAGTTGTGTTCACCGCTTCTTAAGGAGCTTTTCAATAATTAGATAGCATTAATACCTTTCTAGTCACATGACAAACCTTTTTATATGCTATCCAATTATTAAAAAGCTCCTGAAGAAGCGGTGAACACAAACCTGCGGAACAAGTAGAGCACCATAAAAATAATACATGGATGGTATTTATGTCCTAACTTGTAACAATAGGATGTACAAAATGTTCTCTTTGTTTTGTTTTGTTTGTCATGATCTATTTTATTCTGTGAATATGTGAATATTTATATACTTTTTGTAATAAATTTTTGTAACTATTCTAATTCTGACTGTTTAATACCATTTAGTATATGGTACCATCAAAGTCCAAACATAGCTTCTCCCTTCTTTTACAACATTTTAACAGCGTGGTTTGAAATTGCGGGTAGAATTGTGGCGATTCCACCCGCGATTCAAAACACTTATGTGTGAATGGAGCCTTAGGCCTGTCTGCTCGCATAGGTCACATGTCTGTGATTGTGAATGTGTGTCTTACTACACTACTGCGACCACCACTGAGATTCTTATCATTATTATTATTACCTCTGCACCTCTTTCTCCCACCCCCTACCTCTGCACACATCTGATCCCCCCACCAAAGCTTCCTTGCATCTCACCTACCCGGCCCAGCTCTAGTACCTCCCAGCAGTGTAGGCAGCTCTGCCTCTCTCTCCCACTTGCAGGGAGATCATTGCTCTGCACCTGTGCACCTGGGCACAGAGGAGGATGCCCCATCCTACACTGCACCTACATCTTCCTTGTCCTCGCCATGAGTGCAAGGCAGGCTGGGTTCTGTGGGAGCCAATGAGAGGAAAGCTGTCCTTGTAAACACAGAAGGCTTCTGTGTTCACACGTGACAGTGGTGAGCGAGAAGCAGAGGGCGAGAGCCGGAGGTGCAGAACAGAGTTCTGCCACATTCTGGCTGATAAAAAGCCGTTGGTGTGAGGGCCACATGAAATGGCCTGGAGAGCCAAATTCAGTCCATGGGCCTTGTGTTTGACTTGTGATCTAGGGGGATCGGGTAATGCAGATTAACCTGATCCTCCACTCCCGCGGGCCCCCAACACTTTGTCTTCACCATGTACTCTGACGATCAAATGCCTCTGACATCATCAATGTTGATGTAGCACCCAAAACTCTTCATTGGACATGAGGACACCTAGAAACAGTCCACCGACAGCGTACGGGAGTGCGGTTTGCAGGGGGAACAGAGGATCAGGTAAATAAAAAAAGTGCTTTTACTGTCCCTTATACTGAACAAGCAAACTAGCATTTCCTAGAGTTGGGTTTTAACTGTGGGATTTGTGCGGATCTTTTCTGTGCGGGGAATGGATCATAATGCAAGGCAATTTAAAAAAAGCACTCAGCAAATGAGCATATGTAAAAACCGACAGAAAAGTCAGTGTGAAAAGGGATATAAAAAAGGGGTAAGCTAAAATCAAGGACCTTACCTAGAAGGCCGTGTCACCAAAAAGAAAGTGTCTTGAAAAAGTTTGCAGATGGAGAATCCAGGATGGAAGTAGAAAGACAAAGCACATATCCAACATGACAGGGAATAAAAATTCCCACAGATGCCTTGATATAAGAGCTGCCTTTTGCACCTTCACTGGGGCTTCACTGCAAACTGGTGGCCATGTGTAAAAAGCTTGACCACTCATGCATAGAAGGTGAAAGTTAAAGCGGAAGTAAACCCATATATAAAGAAATTTCATTTCCGGCAGATGCCGGAAATGTAACACTCCCATTGGTTGTGCTCTCAACCAAACTGTCAAACCATCCAATGGCTGGTGTCTAAACTGATCACATGTGCAGCATCATGGCAGTTGTAGATTAAACAGAGGCCAAGATGGCAGCTTCCTTGGCTGAAAACGATAGGAGGGTTTACTTCCACTTTAAGAAAAAAGGACCACAATCAAAAGGGCTGCACATGGTGCTGAGATTGAATGTTGAGGAAAATGCAAAAAAAAAATAAGGAGAAACTATAGGAACAATCTGCAAAATCTAAAAAAGGGGACCACAGAACAACAAAAGTGGAGAAAAAAAATACAGGAAAATACAGGAACGTAAAGGGAAAACTGGCTGCACATTGCAACAACACTAAGGACTCGTGTACACTGCTGCTCCTAAACTGATGTTTTTTTTGTTTTTTTTTGCCTAAGCCCCTGAACCCAGGAGAAAGAGAAGGAGTGCCCCAGGGATTTTGTGGGCCAAAGTTTAATACCAGAACATAGAGTAAAGAACATGTATAAAAAGTATTACAAGTTTATTACAAATGTAGCAATACCCCCTAGAGGGCAGCTGGTTAATTTTGGGTTTTGCACGTGTAGCGATACCTCCAACTAAGGAGGCCGCAGAATAGATTTTGGGCCCTGAGTGCAGCTCCGCCAACCCCCGGCAATAGGCTCTATCCCCTTCTGGCACAGCTAGTACTAACAATCAATGATATGTCCTATGCAATAGAATAACTAAGCAAGGACACAGTAATGAATTGTAATAGGTAAAGTGTTTTACTCATCAATTCTCAATATGAATAAAAGGGGTAACAATAATCACAGTTCTAAACAATCACTCCTAAGGGCAGCGTCCTGCCACTCTAACACACTATATAGTAACACACGCTACAAGTGCGCCATACGGGCGACCGTTAACTAAGTGCCCTATGGCGCAGCAATCAAACACGCTAGAATCCCCACCAGGCCTGGTTCTAATATTTAGCTTAGTCCTTCTTTCTTCACCGGCAGGTCTGTAATGGTGGTGCACTTAAACAGAGTATAACTTTGTAATCCAAGGGGTATGAAAATAACTTGTAGGCCACGGCAGTCTATAGGCCTATACACAGCAACAGTATCTAAGCTGGGCTTATGCCCTCTCACCCGCCGGACTACGGATCCAGTCCGGGAAAACCTCCACCGGCCGTGTCACACACTCTCGATCTCTCCAACGATCGGGTCCCCGATCCGACAAGGCGGTAGCTCACAAAGTCAGATGCCACCCAGGCTCGCAGAGGGGAGGATGGAAGGCTCTTCGGTGCAGAGCAAGGCCTCAGGCTTCAGGCCTTGCCCCTCCGACACATCCGCACAGGAGGATCCGTCCGTGAAGTCTCGTGTCGCCAAAGAGACCGAGCCCGGCCCCGCCTCTTCCTTTTATAACCCCTCCCATGAGTCTCTGCGGTGGAACGTCACAACAAGAATGGGGTTATGGGTAATGTAGTTTCTTCCCAATATAGGGGAACACCCCGCTACACACTCCCCCCACTTAAACTCTTTGGTCCCCAAAGATAAATTTTAGCAACAACTATATACAACATTGGACAATTCTGAAAACGATGTTGGGATAGGGGATTCCCACCATAACTGAGGGGTTGAATTCCCTTGCCCACAGGTCACATTATCTTGGGTGGCCTGACTAACTGTGCCAGAGAGTGAGCTGGGGTTGCCCTCCACCAAATGGACAGTGGAGGGATCCGGAATCTCAGCATTTCTCCTAGCAGTGACCACAGAGTCTTCCGAACTGTTCCCCATCTGGGGGTAGGTCAGCTTCTTAGGAGGTTGAATGACTCTTCGAGCTCTTTGCTCTCTTGGAATCTCTGGCTCTGGCGCCTCAGGCTCCTCTTCCTCGGAGTAACTATCATGGGCATCTTCCCAGTAATCTGTTGAAGGACTGAAAGGGACGAATTCTGTAGCCTCTGGGTTCAGCGTTTCATCTGTGGTATCTTGGGTGACTGGAAGATCTATGATAGAAGTTCCTGGAGTTGGGGAAGACCACAGCCAATCAAGCTCTCCTTCTTCATCTCCACTAAGTTGGGAGGCTTCTCCATTTCCAGCTCGGGAGGTCTGTGACCGAGTGTGCGGTCTAGGAGTATCCAAGATAGAGGCCGGTGCAGGGGAGTCTCCCACGGAAGGTATTCTAACTGCCTCCGTCAGTGGGAGCAGGTGGTTTCGATGCCATGTCTTCAGTGGGCCTACCTTTCCCTCTGGCTTCACCTTGTAGACAGGTAGGCCCGGCAACTTCCTGCAGATGACATAAGGTTCAGATCTCCATCTGTCTGCAAGCTTGTGCTTTCCGGGGACTCCCAGATTGCGCAACAGTACTCGATCCCCGGGCTGTAGGTCTTGTACCCGGACCTTCAGGTCGTAATTTTTTTTATTCCGAGCTCCCCTTTGATCTGAGGCCGCTTGAGCTTGTTCATAGGCTACTTTCAGGCTGTGTCTGAGCCTATCCACATATCCTCTGTGAGAGGTGACGGAGGAATGGTCCAGTGAGGTGCCAAAAGCCAGGTCCACCGGTAGTCTCGCTTCTCTCCCAAACATGAGTCGATATGGGGAATAGCCTGTAGCATCACTGATGGTGCAGTTGTAAGCATGTACCATGGCTGCTATGTGTTTGCTCCAATGTTGCTTTTTCTCGCTTTCCAGAGTCCCCAACATGTTGAGCAGGGTTCGGTTGAACCTTTCCGGCTGAGCATCTCCCTGAGGATGGTAAGGTGTAGTTCGAGTCTTCCTGATTCCCAACGAATCCAAGAGCTTCCGGATCAGCTTACTCTCGAAGTCCCTCCCTTGATCTGAATGGAGTCTCTGTGGCAGCCCATAATGGACAAAATACTTCTCCATAAGTACCTTGGCCACGGTGGAGGCCTTCTGATCTTTGGTGGGGAAGGCCTGGGCATACCGGGTGAAATGGTCGGTTATCACCAGAACATTTCCTAGTCCACTCAGGTCGGGTTCGAGGCAGAGAAAGTCAATGCACACCAGGTCCATAGGCCCTTGGCTCTGTAGATGGCCCATTGGGGCAGCTTGATGGGGCAAAGTCTTCCTCTGGATGCATCGCGCACATGAGTGGCAGTACTCCTCTACCTCTGCCCTCATGCAGGGCCAATAGAACCGACTTCTGACAAGTTGAAAAGTCCTTTCAGCCCCTAGGTGGCCATGATTGTCATGCAAGGCCATCAAAACAGTCTCCCGATGTTTCTCTGGGAGGAACATCTGCCACTTATCTTCTGAATCATCAGAGGGGCCCCTTCGGTAGACCACTCCCTGATGCAACTGCAACCTATCCCACTCCTTCCTCAGTAGGCGAGCTTCTTTGGAGGGTTGACGCATGAGTATGTTTGGATCCTGATTTTTCAAGGCCTCCAGGACCAATCTCCCCATGGGGTCTTCCAATTGGTCACACCTTAATTCCTTTTTGGACAATCTTGGTAGGTTGCCCTCTTCCAATTGAGCTACTCCACAGTAGTGTTTGGGGACTCCCACCGTGGTAACTCCTATTTCCTCTGCTCTGGAGCATCCTCGGGCTTGGAATGCAGCTCCTTGACAAAGGGCCTGCACCCCGTCCGGTGCCACTTGGGTCCAATCTTCTATTTCAATGGTCGGGGAATGAGATCTTCTGGACAAGGCGTCTGCGTCTCGATTCCCCACTCCTGGTCTATACTTAGGGCTGAAGTTGAATCCAGACAGTGCGGCTAGCCACCTGTGTCCAGTGGCATCCAGCTTGGCCGTGGTGAACAGGTAGGTAAGGGGGTTGTTGTCGGTCTTCACAGTGAACTCTGCTCCGTACAGGTAGTCTTTGAGCTTGTCTACTACCGCCCACTTGAGGGCCAGGAACTCCAGCTTGTGAGTGGGGTAGTTCTTCTCAGAGGGGGTCAGGCTTCTACTCACATAGGCAACAGGCCGCAATTGCCCCTCATGTTCTTGGTAAAGTACTCCTCCCAGACCGTCGTGACTAGCATCCACGTGCAGTTCATAGGGTTTGGTTGGGTCTGCATAGGCCAAGACTGGTGCAGTGGTCAGGCTCCTCTTCAATTCCTGGAAAGCCTCTTCACACCTCTGATTCCACTGATCTCTGATGGACTCTCCTGGCCTCCTGGGCCCCGATCCATCCTCCTCTCCTTCAGTCTTGAGCAACTCATTCAATGGTCTAGCAATTCGAGCAAATCCCTCCACAAACCTTCTATAGTAGGAGCAGAAGCCCAAGAAGGATCTGAGTTCTGTTACTGTGGTGGGCTGTGGCCAGGAGGTAACTGCCTCCAATTTCTCAGGGTCTGTGGCCACCCCTTCTTCAGATACTATGTGCCCCAGATAGTTCACAGAAGACTGGTAGAACCGACACTTCTCAGGCGAAAGCTTAAGTCCTTCCTCACTGAGTCTTCTCAACACTTTCTCCAGCCTCTCTTCATGTTCCTCCAAGGTTCTCCCAAAACAATGACATCGTCTAGGTATACAAGGACTTCGATCAAGTTCATGTCCCCTACTGTCTTCTCCATGAGACGTTGGAAAGTAGCTGGGGCTCCAGACAGACCTTGGGGCATCCGGTCGAATTCGAAGAACCCCACTGGGGTTATGAAAGCTGTCTTCTCCTTGTCTGCTGGGTGCATCGGAATCTGATAGTACCCACTCTTGAGATCCATAACGCTGAACCATTTGGCTCCAGACAAGCTCTGTAGGGCATCCTCTATCCTCGGAGTGGTGTATTGGTCAGGTATGGTTCTCCTGTTGAGAGTCCTGTAGTCTATACAGAGCCTCAATGATCCATTCTTCTTTCGGACCACTACTATGGGAGAGGCATAGGGGCTTCTGGACTCCCGTATCACACCAGTCCTCTTGAGTTCTGCAAGTTGTTCCCTCAGATCCTCCAGATCTGCTAGCGGGACCCGCCTGACTCTCTCTCGGAAGGGCTTATCTTCTTGGAGGCGGATCCGATGGGTGGCACTTCTTGCACACCCCACATCAAATTCATCCCTAGAGAAGATCTTCTCCCATCTATTCAACTGGGCCTTGGCTCTCTCTTTCCAAGCCCTGGACAGATTCGGGTTTTCCATGGTCAGCTTCTCCCAAACATCCGCTTCTTCACCTGTCCTCTTCACTTCTGACAGGGTAACAGGGGCCGCCGGGCTCACCTGGCCTAGCAACATTCTGGCTGGGATGTCCATGGGGTCTTTGGTAGTATTCCTAACACTCACTGGAACTCTATAATGGGCCTTCTTCAGGACCTTCAGCGGAATCACTTCCGGTATCACCTCCAGGCCTGAGGATTCACCCCTTGGGTCTGACTCCAGCATGACAAAGGGACCAGGCTGTTCCCAAGTAAGCTTCACAGTGGCCCTGAGACAGGTTACTTCACCGGGCTGCAACACTACCCCTTCTCTTCCAAGTCTCCACAACTTCCCTATCTCCTCTCCAGGGGTCTCCCGCTCTTGGACCAGCCGTTGGTAGGCTGTCTTCAGCATGGGATGGATCTTGGTAGCTGCTTGTCTTTCTTCCGTCACTAGAGGGGTCAGGAGTCTTCGGACCAGGTCCGTGTTCGTCCCTATTATAAGGGAATTCTTGTTGGCTCCAGGCGGCCTAGGACACACAACTGCCAGGGTGTCAAACACTTCGGCCTTCCCAGCCACGGATGGGTCAAAGGTTATTTGGACGGGAAGGTAGCCGTCGTAAGGGAAACTCTGGGTTCCAATTCCCCATATTTCCAGCTCCTCTATCTTCTGGATAGGCAGATGACTCAGGTGCCTGTCGTAGAAGTCCCGGTATAGTAGGGTCACTTGTGCCCCGGTGTCCAGGAGGCCCCTGGTGTAGACTCCCTCCACTTGAATGGGCACTATAGGGGATGGGCCTACCAGCTTCTCTGGATATGGTCCGGCAGGAGCTGCCTTCTTCAGACCTTTTCCCTTTGGACTCTCTCTTGTCCTATTCCCTTTGGACTTGAACCTTTCTTGAGCCTGGTATGCACTGACTTCCCTCCTTTTAATGGGTGTAGGAACCCGCTGAAGTGTACTATTATTTTTCTTGGGTGGGCACCTCCTTTGGGGGGTGCCGTGCCTCTCCTGAGGGGTCTCCCCCCTTCTTCTTGGAGTATAGCTTTGTTGAGGGGTATTACGTTTCCCCTTTGGTGTTCTATCTCTCTTTTTGTTTTTCTTTGCATTCAGCTTGGAGTTTACTGAAGATGGTGGGCACCCGGTTGACTCCTTCACCGGGGCCCTCTGAAGTTTCCCGCCGGCTTGCGGTTGTCTGGTCTCTTCTTCTTCGGACTAGAACATGTGGCTGCAATGTGGCCAACTCCCCCACAGTTGAAGCAGACTATATCTCCCCATTCTTGTAAAGGTTCGGGTGCTGAGGCAATCGGGAACAATTCCTTCCTTGGACTTTCCTTCTTCTTGGGACACTCTGTGTCTTTTGCTATCAGAGAGGTCAATATCTCTAATACCTTGGACATCTGAGTTTTTAGGGTGTCTATCTCCGCCTCTCTTTCAGGGGTCATCACTGGATTGACCAGCACCTGTGCGGGTACAACACTTGTCTTATCCTTCTGCTGGTCCTGTTGCAGCGCCTCCTCATCTCTGATAATTTTTATTAAATCAGCATAAGTCAGCAACATTCCTCCTCCCAAGGTTTTCAGGTGCAGCCAGACTGGATCGGAGCGTAGCGCTCCCTTTAAGACTTGCTTCATTCTTGCCGCATCGGCATCTTGGGGCTTCATCCCTTTCTTTAACACAATCTTGCACAGCAGCCTGTTTAGCCTTCTGACATACTCGGAAAGTTTCTCCTCCGGTTTTTGGAAAGTGTGTTCAAACTGGTAGACCGTCTCTGTCACCTTGTCTAATTGACCAAACTCTTCCTGCAGCATAGCTAGACAATCCTGCGCCGTGCACCCTGCATTCCCAAACCGGAAACTTTTCACTGCTTCTGCTGCTGCACCTTTAAGGCTTTCTAACACTCGCTGCCTCTTCTGTGCCTCCGGCACCTCCCATGCCTCCACTGCCTGTAATGCCTGTTCCACCCAAGTATCAAAATCTTCTTCCCCTGCCGGGACAGGGAGCTTCCCTGAGAATATTTTTAGTCTCCGGTAGCTAGTTTCCACATGCACCGTACTTGTCTTCTGACATTTGGCTAGCAAATCCCCTATTGCATTTATCAGTTCTGGTGATATAGCAGTGGCCGATGCAGGTGCCACCGGAGGTGGCGCCCTGTCTTCTCTTTCAGGTGTAGTTCGGGCCGCAGCCTGTGGCGATCCCGTAGGGGATGGAGTTCGGGCCGCAGCCTGTGGCGATCCCGTAGGGGATGGTTCCCTTTCTACAGTTATTGCGTGCGCCAGCCTAAATGTTCTGTTGTCTGGCGTCCGCAGACACTTGTGCTTACAGGCCTCTGGCATCCCGTCCCAATATTCCACTAATGCGTATTGATATGAGATGTTTGGGTCTGTCTTCATGTCTATCACCCACGGTGTGTGATCTGGGGACACTGAACTCAGCAGTTCCTCTACCGTCTCACTTGACCATTTCTCGCCAGGAAGGCTAATGGCTATCGACTGTTTTGGCTCTGTATTAGCGGCTTTGCACCACTCTTCTACCGCTCTTGGATCCATGGGGTCCATGCCGGCACTTCTGGCGTTCGCTTGCTGCATCAGGATCCCGGACGAGAACCCCCACGTGTAGCGATACCTCCAACTAAGGAGGCCGCAGAATAGATTTTGGGCCCTGAGTGCAGCTCCGCCAACCCCCGGCAATAGGCTCTATCCCCTTCTGGCACAGCTAGTACTAACAATCAATGATATGTCCTATGCAATAGAATAACTAAGCAAGGACACAGTAATGAATTGTAATAGGTAAAGTGTTTTACTCATCAATTCTCAATATGAATAAAAGGGGTAACAATAATCACAGTTCTAAACAATCACTCCTAAGGGCAGCGTCCTGCCACTCTAACACACTATATAGTAACACACGCTACAAGTGCGCCATACGGGCGACCGTTAACTAAGTGCCCTATGGCGCAGCAATCAAACACGCTAGAATCCCCACCAGGCCTGGTTCTAATATTTAGCATAGTCCTTCTTTCTTCACCGGCAGGTCTGTAATGGTGGTGCACTTAAACAGAGTATAACTTTGTAATCCAAGGGGTATGAAAATAACTTGTAGGCCACGGCAGTCTATAGGCCTATACACAGCAACAGTATCTAAGCTGGGCTTATGCCCTCTCACCCGCCGGACTACGGATCCAGTCCGGGAAAACCTCCACCGGCCGTGTCACACACTCTCGATCTCTCCAACGATCGGGTCCCCGATCCGACAAGGCGGTAGCTCACAAAGTCAGATGCCACCCAGGCTCGCAGAGGGGAGGATGGAAGGCTCTTCGGTGCAGAGCAAGGCCTCAGGCTTCAGGCCTTGCCCCTCCGACACATCCGCACAGGAGGATCCGTCCGTGAAGTCTCGTGTCGCCAAAGAGACCGAGCCCGGCCCCGCCTCTTCCTTTTATAACCCCTCCCATGAGTCTCTGCGGTGGAACGTCACAACAAGAATGGGGTTATGGGTAATGTAGTTTCTTCCCAATATAGGGGAACACCCCGCTACACACGTTACCTCTTCAGCTTCGTTGTCCGGGTGGGAAAGTCTGTAGTAATGCAATGTCCACACAGATGTAAAACCTCAAACAGTTAGGCTTTATTTTCTTATGCAGTAAACGTTGAGAAAGTAGAAGGTTTAGAAGAGTAGGGGAAGGTTCAGGCACTCTGCAATACTAGCCAAAAATATCAGCTCACAGTCACTTACCACTCTCAGTGTTTAGAGTGGGTATTGGTCACCCGGATAGTCCCCTCTCACATGGCCTAGCAGGATGACACACGAATCAGCAACAGGGTAGTCTCTGCCATAGACTGCCCAAGATGAAATGGGTCTCTGCCACAGACCTCTTGAAATGAATAAAGTCTCTGCCACAGACCTTTTTAAGTTGAGAAAATGGATAGTCCAGGAATCCTCTGTCACAGGATTTCAATGTCCCAAACTTCCAGCCGTACAGTTAAAGAGCCTTTAAGCCGATCCGACGAACTGCAGGGCTTGTAGTATAGTGGATCCCTCCTCAATGAAGTTACCGGGCCTCACCCAAGACATCAGCACTTTTCCGGTCTCCTCCAGGGCAGGTCCTCCCCCGGTCTCCTTCATTAAGCCAGCTTCCTCCCCATTTGGATGGACAGCTCGGGATCCCCTATCAGTAGTCAGGCCCCAGCCAGATAAGCTGGGCCTACTAGATAGCGATGTAGCCTCGGGCCAACGTGGCCCCGAGACCAAAACCACACACACATACCTCATGCCCAGGGGGCAGCGAGGCGAAGACAAACCCCAATCAATGGCGTCTGCCCCTTAAGTATCCCCTCCCAGGAGGCACAGCGGGTCGACCACTCCCACTGCACTGCTGCCGAGAAGGGTCACTCAATGCACCGTGGTTTGCCCGTGTTCCAACAGGTGCCTGAGGTGGTAACGCCACCTACAGGCAAAAAGGGAAAATGCTATCGGGCAAACTACAGCTGGAACAGAGGTAAATTTCAATATAATTCAACCGTCTGAGCCCAACTACTGGCTCAGACATCCCTCTATATGTTAAATAGCATCCCAACCTTTTGGGGAGGGCGCTACATACACCCCCCTCTACAAAATGACACTGTCCTTAGTGGCTGGAAAAAAACAAAAAAACCTCAAGCCTGAGGTTTTGGTGCCTGAACCAAAAAAACTGGGAAGGGGAGAGAAAAAAAGATACACAGTATACAATAAAAAGTAATGGTATAACTCTCCATATATGACATCTAGATATATTACACATTATGTATGTACACTACCACCCATCCCTATCTGTCTAATCCCACCCCATTCTCAGATGGTCTTGACAGCAGATCCGGTACCTAAGAGAAAACACAAAGAACATGCATAGCAACACATAATCCTAAATTATCAGACATATGTACACAGAAGCAGAACTGTATCCCCTAGAGAATGCAGTTTTCCTTCCTAAAGCTTTTTTTAGCTGCTGTGTCAGCAGAAAAAGTCTTTCCCTAAATTCGGTAGACTACTGCCACCTAGTGTTAGAGGCATCAAAATGTAATTATTTTTTTTTAAGCAGGGGTTGTAATATCAACACACAAGAAAACCACTGTTGAACACGGCGCTTCTCGACAACCCTACTCTATCTAGCTAACCCCCAAAGTTCAGTTAGAGGAAAAAAACTGTTCTTCAGAGATATCAAAGGAACGTTCTCTGTCATTTTTTTTATAGAGTAGCAAATCTCTTACGGTGGAGAACAAAGTCATCTTTTATCCAGAGCATTCTCCACTTGTAGAAAAACAGGAGGCAAACAACGAAGTCAAGTTTCCATTTTAAAATGTCATAGGTAGAAACTAGGATCAGGTAGAGTCACGAGTCTTCCACGCTCACCCCGAGTAGTAATAGAATGTACAATGTCCTCTTCCCATCCATTGCAGATGACTACCCGATCAGCGTAGGTGTGCCGGCCGTAACTCCAAATCCGCCGGCATGCATGAAACTCCTCTGTAATAATGAAAAGTTCTCTCTTGTTGAGAGGGTCTGGATTTGCCAAGTGATCCCAAATGGCCTCATCATACCACTGTTCCCGAATGTCCTCAATCTCTTGCATTACATCACGTGGTACACAGGGGAATTCGAGTCCATATTCCCTGCTCACCCGGTTCATCAACATTCTCTGTAACCGAGCAATTTTTGGCAATGACTGACGGTCTCCCGTTCCGGGCAACACTCATGAGCCTGGAGACCTTTTTGCTACAGACTTAATGGGTTTGTGATTTATTTCTTCGTTAGCCACCGAAGTCCATCTAACATCACCCAAGACCCTCATTCTGGGCGATGTCCCCTTAGAGTTTTCGGCTGTCCACTCCTTGTAACTGCAGGTAGGAGTAACAGCCGTAAGTTGGCTCGGCAACAATTCCTGAGCCATGTCTTTTGTCACACCCCCGGGAACACAGGGTATGAACTTCTTCCCTTGGCCCGGCAAACTAACAAGAACAGTTCTAGTCACTCTGGCCCCAGCCTCCTTACCGATTCCTGTCGTGGACCTTCCAGAAACTTTACTGCTCACAAGGTTCGGCTCCGGCAGGCGCTGGGGTAGGCTTTGACCGCGGCCGCGGGAGGCCTTAATGTAACCCACCTTCCGTTTGGCAGGCGGGATGGAGACACAGGTGGTGGCGGTGGCAGCGTCCGCTGCGAGGTCTGCTGGTGGCTCTGTAGTGGTAGCGACATCCACTCCTGTCTCCCTTGCTGTCACATCTGCAGTGCACGTGGGCTGAACCGCAGGGCGAAGGCGGCCTCCTCAAGAGTGACGGTGCCTGTAATCCAGTCCACCCGATAAGCACGGGGTGGTGCGGTGGGTTGTTCCACCTCAAAAAGAAATTCTCTGCAGGATAGGCATTGTCCAAAGGGGCGCAACTGCACAGCCAGTCCACTGCATCCAGGGCAGAGCATGCCCAGGGCCTCCACATCCCGACATGTGTATAGCGTGAAGCGGCCCCAGGGCTTGAGTCGGATCCCTGTATCCGTAAGCAGGGCTCCAAGCGGAGCAGTGTCCATAGTAGTAGTAGGCATATGGAGCATCCTGGGTCCCGGCATGGCTGGGGCCCATAAAACCGAAAACATGGTGCTCTTCCTGCTCAATCCTCAATCTCTGCCTGTCAGGAATGGTTCCATCCGCTGGTGTTATTTGTTATTTGTTTTGCAGTACTGTGGTCCACCAGCAGGTGTCTCCTGGCAGTTTGGAACTGTCAGGAGAATCTTTCCCTGCTAATGTTGTATTATTCCTTGGACGCAGTACTGGTTTCCACCAGCGGATGGATCCTGGCAGTGTGGAGCAAACTGCCCTTCCTCCGTTCAGCTGTGACCTGAAGCCAATTAGCCTTCCTATAAATACCCGGCAAGCACAAGCACTCCTTGCCCTGGTATCGTCCTCGTGCCCTGACCCGCAGCCTGTCTACTTGAACCTTGATTCCGGTAACCTTGATTCCTGTAACCTGAACCTGAACCCGAACTTGAACCTGAACATGAACCAGTACCTGTTGTGTCTGTCCTAATCCCTGATCCCTGGAGCCTTGCTCTGCAGCCTGGTTGCCCCCTGCTTGATCCTGTCTCCCTGTCCTGACCCATCCTTCCATCCATCCTCTCCCTGTCCGGTGTTCCTTACCCCATCTGCTGATCTCCCTGTGCATGACCTTGGCCTGGCTCTCGTTTATTCTTCTGGAATATCCCTCTGTTCATCTGCCTACCTGCTGTGTATGACCCTGGCCTGGCCCTGTTTATGATTCTGGTTTTCCCCATTACTTGTACATATTTGTCTGTTACTGTTATTATTTCTGGGTTCTGTTTGGTATTGGTTGTTGTGCACTTTGTGATATTGGAGGTGGTTGTATCTATATTATTTCACTTATCTTAAATAAATCATTATATTTCACTTACACACGTTTGGGTTTCCTTTGTTGCAGTTCACATAGTTCTGGTCTTACCTGATACATGACACTGCCCTTTGGCGCCAAATGCACCCACGTGTAGCACGCAGGTGGCGGGGACTACTCCCACTTAATTCTTTTTGCACGTAGCTCGCGGGCTTTCTTCTTTTCGGCCCCGCCCACGAACTATGCAGATTAGCTGGGCCTACTAGATAGCGATGTAGCCTCAGGCCAACGTGGCCCTGAGACCAAAACCACACACACATACCTCATGCCCGGAGGGCAGCGAGGCGAAGACGAATCCCAATTAATGATGTCTGCCCCTTAAGTATCCCCTCCCAGCAGGCACAGTGGGTCGACCACTCCCACTGAACCGCTGCCGAGAAGGGTCACTCAATGCACCGTGGTTTGCCCGTGTTCCAACAGGTGCCTGAGGTGGTAACGCTACCTACAGGCAAAAAGGGAAAATGCTATTGGGCAAACCACAGCTGGAACAGAGGTAAATTTCAATATAATTTAACCGTCTGAGCCCAACTACTGGCTCAGACATCCCTCTATATTTTAAATAGCATCCCAACCTTTTGGGGAGGGCGCTACACAAAAAACGTACAAGTACATACAATTAGTAGTTGATAAAATCATAGCACAATGGTCATGTTACAAGCTAAATTCTGAAGCACATGGTAGGTCTCAGAAGTGGAAGACCAACCATGATGCATGGGTTCAGAAATCCCGACATGTTTCGGAATATTTAAATAATAAATTCCTTCTTCAGGGGATGATCAAAGGCCAACTGTATTATCTAGTAACACAACATCAAAGAAACTATATATTTATATGTGGTCAAGTCAAACAGCAAGTTTATGCAATGAATGCTATGTTTGAACAAAAGTAAACAAGAATAGGAAAGAAAAGCCCTTGAACCCACCTCAATAAAAGCCTATGTATCCGTGCACACATAGGCTTTTAGAGGAGTTTAGAAGTAGCAAAGTTTAGAGGCAGCCAAAGCTCTATCTCCTGAACGCCGAAGAATCGTGGATTAGGCATAAAAAACACCAAATGCATTTAAACACGCCTAGGTGCGCCTTAGCGCTAGTCGTGTTTAGCACATGAGCATTTTTTTTTTATTTCAATGGCCAGAACAAATAAAAATTCTAGCCAATTAAATAAATAAATGACCAAAAGCGCATTTTCTAAGGAGAAACAGAGTTTACAACAACAAAATAAAATGTGGCCTAGTGCACCCAGTAACGTGCCTCCATCCCTTCATAATGTCTCCATACAAACAATTTATTTGTCCTGGGACTTTAAATGAGGCACAGCATATATGACCAGTTTACAATAAACCAGTGTGCGTGAGGCCTAAATTTGTTAAAATGTAAAAACACCAAATTACCCATAGAAGGAGTTCCTTGCCTTTTGGGCACTTTTAGAATCCCTAAACAAAGAACCACACCCAGGAGGGGCTAGTTCCTGGATGAAAAAACCCTCACAAGATAGCAAGCAACGGGCTAGCAAATCAGAATAATGTAATCTTAAGGAAAAGAAAAAATGGATGAAGGGAACTCGGGTCAAAATGGTATATAGTTTTTACTGGTCCTGTGGGTTTGAAGAGGTTAGAGTTCGAACCACATCTTTGCAGCAATGAAGGCAACAAGAAACAATTTAGTAGCGTGGGAAAGGGTTGAACCTCTGGGTAGATGGGGGATTTACTAAAACTGGAGAGTGCAAAATCTGGCACAGCTCCACCTAACAACCAATCAGCTTCCAGGTTTCATTGTCAAAGCTTAATTGAACAATCTGTAGTTAGACGCTGTTTGGCTGCACCAGATTTTGAGAGCTCCAGTTTTAGTAAATCTATCTGTGCCTGTGCTTTCCTGTACCAATGCCCACATTCCCTTCATTTCATTTCATTTCTTGATCTGGTACTACAGGGGAGTAAAGTGAGAGTCACAGATAGTAACAAAAACATTACTCAAGTTCTAACCCACTTTTGCCTGGTGCTTTAATTGCCATACAAGTGTTACCATCTTTCAGCTGTATTAAATAAATGATCACAAACCGTATTATTATTATTATTATTATTATTATTATTATAATAATGATTCTAATAATCATTTAATTTTTTTATTTTATATCATCTTTATTTATAGGATTTTGAATATTTTAACACTGTATATACCAAACATTAGGTTTGAATCATACATCTTCTCAGCAGGGGTTATCTTCTCACGTTACTGTCTTACATTATCCAGGTATATGGTAATAATAATTTTATTTTAAATAGAATGATACCATGGAATAAATAAAATAGAATATTGGATAAAATATATTAATTTATTTTAACTAATTGTAATTCAAAATGACAAATTGTAAAAGGTAACTGATTTAGTTCTAAGATTTCTTGTCACCTGTTACAATGAAGCTGCTGTCAGGTGAGGGTACATACACAGAGATGTTCTGACAGCAAGAACAGTCACTCTATTTTATTAAGTTGCATGTGCATAGTGTTCATGTTATGTGCACTCATGTGTACATTGTGCTTAGTTTTAGTACATCAGGGATGGGATATGGAATCAACGACCCATTAAGTCCCTGGAATTTATTGTGAAGAAATTTTCAAAATCAGAAAAAAATCCGGAAAAAATATATTAAAAACTTTAATTAAAGAGCCTCTTGGACTTTGCAAGTACGGCATGACTGTGCAACCGAGCATGCAGGTGACACATATTTGGTGAGATATGTTATTTAAAGGAACAGTGCAAACATTTTTTTTCCTCTGTACCTATCAAAATAATATAGTGAAGCCAATTGCTAGGATCAGGAAATGCTTGCTCTAAATTCATTCTGCAATGTTTCAGGCACCATATTATTCAGAAATGATAATCATTCACGGGACCTTTATTTCCTCACTATTATGCCGCGTACACACGGCCGTTTTTCTCGTCGAGAAAAACTTCATTTTTCCCATTCGACGAGAAAAACTATAGTCTGTGGGCTTTCTGTCGTTTTTTTCGACGAGAAAAACGGCATTAAAAACGACGATAAAAATTAGAACATGTTCTAATTTTTCTCGTCGTTTTTTTCTACATGTTTTCCGGGGCAGTGTTTCCCATAGGGAAACACTGCCGCGGAGCCCACAGACGGTCGTTTTTCTCGACAACAGAAAAAACGACGTGAAAAACGACCGTGTGTGGGGAACAAGCCGTTCCCTCGTTTTTAATGACATTATTCATGGTGGTTTTTTAACCGCCGTGAATAATGATCGTGTGTACTCGGCATTAGCCTCAAAAAATAAGTATATCTTACCACTAGATGGCCTCACATTGTGATAACCACTAGATTCTGAAATATTGTTTCCTAGATTTTACTTTTTCTCACATCATTAATTTTATGTTTGCTTGACATATTTTGTTTTAACTTAGGGCTGATTCACACCAGCCACTGCTTTACAATGCACTGGCTGTATGCGCGGTGTGGTCCAGTCGGATCACGGGACATCACACTGTTTCTTAACTTGTTTTCCCTTATTAAAAAGTATGTCACACAGACATTTTATAATGTGGCTGCCACACGCCCTGAGGCAGTGGGTTGCCCCACACTGAGTTGCTCTGAAAAAAGTACTGCATGCAATACTTTTTTCAGCGCACACCTCTCGCACACAAACGCAACACAGTGGTGTGAACCGGGCACATTAGTATATAAGACATTTTGCCTTGCCATGCAGTAGGACTGTGCTAGAATAGCCACCCAATGCAGTCCTGCAGCATCTGGTGTGAATATACCCTTAGGGCACTTTCACACTGGGACAGGTGGGCTTCGGTGGTAAAGCGCTGTTATTTTTAGCGACGCTTTAATGTTGTTTTTGTGTCGCTTTTCAGCCGCTAGCGGGGCGCTTTTAACCCCCGCTAACGTCCGAAAAACAGTTAAAAGCACCGGCAAAGCGCTGCTGCGGCGGCGCTGCCCATTGATTTCAAGTGGAAGGAGATTTCAGCAGCATATTTGGCAAGTACAGAATCACAGTAAGAAAAGAAAAGAAGAGAGACAGGGCTCTCTCAGAGGTCTTGGGACTTTAATGGGAGATGTTAGGATCACAGTATATATAAAATAATATGCAAAGTGATTGGAGGGAAGCTTCAGAATGGCAAAGATGTTTTTATTACAATTGTGAGCAGACTGCAGTTCCTCTTTAAACCAAACCCTTTGCTTTTACCCTGCATACTGAACTCTGCTGTTCATTCTATAGAGTTTATATCCAGTGCATTACAAAGTAGTGCTAACTGGTATATTGTATGTATAAAGTCTGTGAATAAAAATTATTTTGTGTATTTAATCCCTATTTTTATTGGGGGATAGGAATATAAACTTAAAAAATATATATTTTTTAACCCAAAGTTCATGTCACTTTAAGATCACTTTAACCACCTCAATACTGGGCACTTTCACCCCCTTCCTGCCTAGGCCATTTTTCAGCTTATAGCGCTGTCACACTTTGAATGACAATTGCGTGGTCATTCTACACTGTAACCATGTGACATTTTTATCATTTTCTTCACACAAATAGAGCTTTTTTTTGGTGTTATTTAATCACTGCTGGGTTTTTTATTCATTAAAAAAAAAGACCGAAAATTGTGAAGAAAAAAACGGTTTTCTTGGTTTCTGTCAGTAAATTTTGTAAATAAGTAATTTTTTCTCCTTCATTGATATGCGCTGATGAGGCTGCACTGATGGGCACTGATGAGGTGGCACTTATGGGCACTGAAGAGGTGTCACATGTTGGCAGCACTGATGAGGGGGCACTCATGGGCACTGATCACACAGCCTTTTTACACAATGCAGAGAATTAACCCCTTAGGTTCTGCACTGAGTATAACAAGCATGTTTTACTGCATATACAGACTGATTTTACTGTTGTGGTTTTAGTAACACTTTAACTTACTCTTTATAATTTGGTAGTACAATGGAACCTCGGATTGCGAGTAACACGGTTAACGAGCACTGTATTTTAAAAAATTCTAACTCGATTTGCGAGTGTTGTCTTGCAAAACAAGCAGGATTTAAGCCAAAGCGGTGTGCAGTACCGCGTTTGGCCTGAGGTGGGGGGACGCCGGAGCCGAGCGGAGCCGATCAGCGCCATTCGGAGCCGTTCGGAAGTGCTCGGAAAGACTCGGATATACTCCGTTCCCGAGCCTTTCCGAGGTTTGTCGAGGTCAGCCGAGCTGTCCTCTGGCCTTTCCGTGTGTTTCCGAAGCTCTTCGGCGCCCCCCACCTCTGGCCACATGCGGTATTGCATGCCATTGAAGTCAATGCGGAACAAATTATTTTTGTTTCCATTGCCTTCAATGGAATTCAACTCGCATTGATATGCAAGTGCTTTGGATTGCGAGCATTCTCCTGGAATGGATTATGCTCGTAATCCGAGGTTCCACTGTATAGTATATTCACTTTGACTCGCATTGATATGCAAGTGCTTTGGATTACGAGCATTCTCCTGGAACGGATTATGCTCGTAATCCGAGGATCCACTGTATAGTATATTCACTTTGTTCAACTGAACCCTTTGCCATTATCTTAATGGTTTCTGAAGCTCTGATCTGTGTTATCGTTATGTTGTCGGATATCACTTCCTACTTGATGGTGTCGCCCCTCTGGCGGGTGTCACCCAGTACACTCCCCATAGTGGCGCCACTAGTTAGTGGCACCATTTTTGCATACCTTGACTTCTTTCTCAGCAAAACAATACGGCTTCCCCAACTTTAAGAGTCTGCCCACACACACATACAGCACTGAAGCTCGGTAAAATATATAATATAAATATATATATGGGGCATCAAGACAAATCTTTGTGCTGTCTCCCATTCAGGAAAATTCATTTCTCAGTGTATACTATCTGAACACTAGTAAACAGCTTCACCTGCAAGAACATGACCGTGACTTTACAACAGGAAATTAGGGACAATTGTTGTACGGTACCTGATAACAACAGAGAGATCCTTAGGGCTCTCAAGCTTGTGCATGTCTATCTACCTTAATAAGGAGTTTAAACATTTAAAATCCTATTAAAAATAAGTGGAATTATCTCAGGTTTGGGCATGCACATCTATGGTGACTTACTGGTTTTACTAGTTCATGTTTTATTTGGCATTACTCTATGGATAATAAAATGCCCTTGACTGGATTCAGAATGGAAAATTGTCTACCATGAAAACATAAAAGCGCTCCTGAAAAAATTGAAGTCTTTTTTGTTTCTACTATGATAGCTCTTGGTTTTATTAACTAACTTAAAGCGGTTGTATATCCGCTGCTGCTTTTTTTTTTTTTTTTTTACATACCTGAAAGGCAAAAGGCATAATGAGCTAGTATGCACTGCATACTAGCTCATTATGAAATACTTACCTTAGAACGAGGCGTCGGTAACTTACCTGGTCCACGCCGAGGGAGATGTCATCTTGCCTCGGCGTATCTTCCGGGTATCGCCGCTCCCGGGCTTTAGCCGAGAATCCCCGCTGTGCATGCGCCGCTGCAGTCAGCGGCTCATTGCGAGGGGAATATCTCCTAAACCGTACAGGTTTAGGAGATTGTTAAAAGCGGGCAAAAGCATTGGGGCTCGCTTTCTTGGGACTGGGGCCACCTGACCCCTCTCTGGGTATTAGGGGGTTAAGGAGTGATAGGTGAGGGGAGGGGCGGTACTGTCCCTTTAATTCATTTATGGTGCAGGTGGGGGCAACCCAATAGCGGTCCAGAGAAGGTTCTGGTTCCCCAGGGAAGCTATTTAAAGGCTGCAGAGGGTCTGGGGCATCTCCTGCAGCGGCCCAGGAAGAAAAAAGAAGAGCTCCCTCCCTCCCTACCCGTTGCAACATTTTATGTGGTAGGGTCACCCAGGAAGCTGAGGGGGACATATTTGGTGATGCTGCCCGAGTTCCAAAAACTGGGCAGAGTTTATGTGAATGATTTATGGTTTTTATTATACAAGTTTCAGTTATAATGGTTGTGTTGAAATATGTGGTAAACCAATAAAGTGTCGCAGCCTTTTTTTGCCAAATAAACATGTTGTGGTGTTGGTTTGTGTGGTTGTATCTGGGGTATAGGTGGGGAGCGGGTGTGGCCTACAGTCCCAATTCTTTTTACCTACAGGTAAGCCTTATTATAGGCTTACCTGTAGGTAAAAGTTAAAAAACAGGGTATACAACCGCTTTAAATACAGTCCTTTAAATATAGTCACTTCATGTTGTTTTCTGAACCTTCAAGCCTGCCTTCAGGTCAGCTTTGCTGACAGTTCCCCGAAATTAGAAAAAAATTAAAAGGATACAAAAAAGGCAGCATTAGAATAAAAAAAATATATATATATATATTTAACACAGACCCAACTCCCTAGAAGCACTGGTGTCATCACTGAGCATCATGGCTGCCTGCTGGGTACTCAAGAATCCATGAAAATACGCTCATGCACTTTTGATGTTGCTTTCGGGCACTCTTTTAAAAAAAAAACTTGGCGGGTTGGTTGTCATTACAATGGACCTTGTATTTTCATGAAAGATCCTGTTTAACAATGCCCTGACCTTCCCAATACTGGGAACATGAGACTAATGGCTTGCTCATGCACTATATTACCAAAAGTATTGGGACACCTGCCTTTACATGCACATGTACTTTAATGGCATCCCTTAGCCCGTAGGGTTCAATATTGTGTTGGCCCACCCTTTGCAGCTATAATAGATTCATCTCTTCTGGGAAGGCTGTCCACAAGGTTTAGGAGTGTGTCTATGGGAATGTTTGACTATTATTCCAGAAGTGCATTTGTGAGGTCAGGCACTGATGTTGGACAAGAAGGCCTGGATCGCAGTCTCTGCTCTAATTCATCCCAACAGTGTTCTTTCAGGTTGAGGTCAGGACTCTGTGTAGGCCAGTCAAGTTCCCCCACCCCAAACAAGAGTTCCCTTCACTGGAACCAAGGGGCCAAGCCCACCCCTTGAAAAACAAACCCACACCATAATCCCCCTTCCACCAAATGATTTGGAACAGTGCACAAAGCAAGGTCCATGAAGACATGGATGAACGAGTTTGGGGTGGAGTAACTTGACTGGCCTGCACAGAGTCCTGACCTCAACCTGATAGAACAACTTTGGGATGGGTTAGAACGGAGAATGCGAGCCAGGTCTTCTCGTCCAACATCAGAGGTGTGACACGATGAGCATCCAAATTTTTTGGTGATCTCCATGCTGGATCATCCTCTCTCTACTGCCCATTATTTTCATCTTTGTTGTAAATGCATATTTTAGCTTTAATAAACCCCCCTGGTTTTACGTATTATGCGATGAGCCTTCTTTCTGTGTTCCCTTATCCTACACACACATCTGAGTGAAGCGCAGTGATCACCTTGAGCGAGGCAAGCTGTGCTGGGACGCTGTAGAATACACTTTCAGTGTGGAGTTCAGAGAGTGCGGTGTGGGGACGCTGAGCCGGGGGCTGCTGGATTCATTCATCTTGGAGGTCGAGAGACACACAGATGATGTGGCCAGGCATCGGGCATTTACTGACCCCATGCATTAGATGATCTCTTATCATCTAGAGATCATCGGGATTTGGTAAGAGGCCAATTTTATTTTCAATTAGATTGATATACTTTATTATCATTCGGAACGGTGGATAGCACATTCAGTGGGTGGAATACCTATAGAATAATTTTTGATACACGTGGACACTTGTTTATTGAACTTTTCATTAATCACTAGTTGATACACTGTTCCATGTACACAGAAGCTCAAAAACAGCCGTTTTTAAAGCAGCAGAAAAAGCTAGCTTTTACCAGCGTTTTTTTACTAGCTTTTATTAGCGTTTTTCAGTGTAGCTTTTTTTAGCTTTTAAAAAAAAAAAAAATAATAATAATTTTTTCAATGGACTAAAAAACGCTTGCGGCCAGCGTTTTTGAGCGTTTATGAGCGTTTTTCGGCGTTTTGCGTTTTTTTCTGCCGAAAAACGGCACTTTGAACGCAAATTTCCTGCGTTCAGAAAAAAGCCCATTAACTCCACTGCTCATTAAAGCTAAAAAACGTTATGTGTACATGAACACATAGGCTAACATAGAGTGCAGTTAATGGGCTTTTAAAAAAAACGCCAAAACGCCCATTAACTGCAGTTTATCAGCTTCTGTGTACATGGAGCCTAAGAGTTTTTTCTGTATTTATAAAACAGTGCAATCTTTTATATTTTGACTTTTTTTCACTATCTCCTTGATCCAAAGAGTGTTAAAAGTGCAGCAGTCTACACTTATAATAAGCGTGAGATTCTTTCACATATTTTCAAACCATTCATAAGCCTGAAGAATAGAAAAGCCAGATTAGACTTTGCCAAAAAACATCTAAAAAAGCCAGACCAGTTCTGGAAAAGCATTCTTAGGTCGGATGAAACTAAGATTAATCTTTACCTGAATGACGGGAAGAAAAAAAGTGTGCAAAAGGCTTGAAAGAGCTCATGATCCCTGCTGATGGTGGCTTGCATGTGGATTTTGTGAACATCAGTGGAATTTTGAACTACAGTGGAGAGTTAAAAACCAGGAGTTTAAAACAGGAGTTAAGACAGGAGTCTTCTAAACTGTGAGTAACAATATAAACTTCCTACAAGTAATTATATTGCAACTGGGAAATGAGTGCTAGCAGAGTTGAAGGTTTTGCTCAGTGCACAGTGTGCCACATGTATGCAAAATTGGTGCAACAGCTCCAGGATGGATACCGCTGTGACAGATGTGAGCAGGTTGCCCTTCTGGAAGCTCACATTAGAGATCTGGAAGAGCAAGTTGCAACACTGGGCGGAAAGGACAACCTTGAAAGGGGTCCTCTGCTCGCTGAGCAGGTGGTCAGTAGGGCTGATGTGGAGGGTGGAGTGGCAAGTCAGGATTATCAGATAGGAAGATGGGTTAATGTAGTTAGAGGGAGTGGAAGGGGCTTGCAGAAAAGGAAGGCCAGTCCTGTATTTGTGCATCAAAACAAATTTTCCACGTTGGGTGAAGATGTGGAGGTGGCAAACACAGAGGTGGCAGCCCTAGATGTCACTGCTACCCCTAACAGCCGGGACAGCAACCCATCTAGTAGAGGTGGTGAGGGGAGTGCAGGTAGGCCAAGACAGTTGGTGGTTATAGGGGATTCTATAATCAGAAGTAGGGATGAGCTTCGTGTTCGAGTCGAACATACGTTCGACTCGAACATCGGCTGTTCGATCGTTCGACGAAGATCGAACGATTTGGGCCGTTCGCGCCAAATTCGAGTGACGCGAACGGCCCACAATGCACTACACCATCGCAGTGTCATCCAGGCGCTGTGATTGGCCAAGCATGCACTGTGACCCCGCATGCTTGGCCAATCACAGCGCCGGCAGCGAGGAGAGCAATGATTGGCCACAGGCAGGATGCCTGTGGCCAATTATTGCTGAGGGTGTTTAGTACACGCCCCACACTATAAAAGGCCGCCAGCACGGCGGCCTAGTGTAGTGTGTTCCGGAGCAGGGAAAGACAAGCATAGGCAGGGACAGTGACATTTATTTCTTTCTTGCTTAACCTGGATTCCTTTAGTTTAGGGAAAGAGAAGGATAGGTAGGGAGAGTGTCAGTGTGTTTTACTGTGCGAGTCCTTGTTTCTAGGGACAAAGAAGGAAAGTGAGGGGATTTCTCCTTGTGCTATAGTGTGCTTTAAAAAAACATTTTTTCTAGGGACAGAAAACTCTAGGTAGGGAGAGTGTCAGTTTCTTTCACTGTGCGAGTCCTTGTTTCTAGGGACAAAGAAGGAAAGTGAGGGGAATTCTCCTTGTGCTATAGTGTGCTTTAAAAAAACATTTTTTCTAGGGACAGAAAACTCTAGGTATGGAGAGTGTCAGTTTCTTTCACTGTGCCAGTCCTTGTTTCTAGGGACAAAGAAGGAAAGTGAGGGGAATTCTCCTTGTGCTATAGTGTGCTTTAAAAAAACATTTTTTCTAGGGACAGAAAACTCTAGGTAGGGAGAGTGTCAGTTTCTTTCACTGTGCCAGTCCTTGTTTCTAGGGACAAAGAAGGAAAGTGAGGGGAATTCTCCTTGTGCTATAGTGTGCTTTAAAAAAACATTTTTTCTAGGGACAGAAAACTCTAGGTAGGGAGAGTGTCAGTTTCTTTCACTGTGCCAGTCCTTGTTTCTAGGGACAAAGAAGGAAAGTGAGGGGAATTCTCCTTGTGCTATAGTGTGCTTTAAAAAAACATTTTTTTCTAGGGGACAGAAAACTCTAGGTAGGGAGAGTGTCAGTTTCTTTCACTGTGCCAGTCCTTGTTTCTAGGGACAAAGAAGGAAAGTGAGGGGAATTCTCCTTGTGCTATAGTGTGCTTTAAAAAAACATTTTTTCTAGGGACAGAAAACTCTAGGTAGGGAGAGTGTCAGTTTCTTTCACTGTGCCAGTCCTTGTTTCTAGGGACAAAGAAGGAAAGTGAGGGGAATTCTCCTTGTGCTATAGTGTGCTTTAAAAAAACATTTTTTCTAGGGACAGAAAACTCTAGGTAGGGAGAGTGTCAGTTTCTTTCACTGTGCCAGTCCTTGTTTCTAGGGACAAAGAAGGAAAGTGAGGGGAATTCTCCTTGTGCTATAGTGTGCTTTAAAAAAACATTTTTTCTAGGGACAGAAAACTCTAGGTAGGGAGAGTGTCAGTTTCTTTCACTGTGCCAGTCCTTGTTTCTAGGGACAAAGAAGGAAAGTGAGGGGAATTCTCCTTGTGCTATAGTGTGCTTTAAAAAAACATTTTTTCTAGGGACAGAAAACTCTAGGTAGGGAGAGTGTCAGTTTCTTTCACTGTGCCAGTCCTTGTTTCTAGGGACAAAGAAGGCAAGTGAGGGGAATTCTCCTTGTGCTATAGTGTGCTTTAAAAAAACATTTTTTTCTAGGGACAGAAAACTCTAGGTAGGGAGAGTGTCAGTTTCTTTCACTGTGCCAGTCCTTGTTTCTAGGGACAAAGAAGGAAAGTGAGGGGAATTCTCCTTGTGCTATAGTGTGCTTTAAAAATAGGATTTTTTACTCACCGTAAAATCCTTTTCTCTGAGTCCATGGACCGACACAGCTTCTCTATTGACAAAGTGGGTATTATCCGTTAATTAGGAGTGACTAGGCAGAAAAACTTGTAAAAAGTGTTGCATCACACCTTCTACAGTACCGCCCAGGGGGCGGACCCTCTGGGTATACCCTCTCAGTCTGCACATCGCAGATTAGTTCGTCAAAAAGCAGTACAAACTTAAAAGGAGGGGTGGGTGCTGTGTCGGTCCATGGACTCAGAGAAAAGGATTTTACGGTGAGTAAAAAATCCTATTTACTCTTTCGTCCATGGACCGACACAGCTTCTCTATTGACAAAGTGGGACGTCCCAAAGCAGTGTCAGAGAAAAAAACGAGGGGTGGTAACAGCATAAAAACAAACTTCACCCCAAAACACAAAACAGCACTCCTCCAACGGAGGAGTTGCAACTCTAAACAGCCGCCTGCAAAACCTTGCGGCCGAAAGAGGCATCCGAAGATGCACCTACATCAACTTTGTAGAATTTTGTGAAAGTGTGAGCGGACGACCAAGTCGCCGCTTTACATAGTTGGGAAACAGACGCTTGATGTCGGAAAGCCCAAGAGGCACCTATTGCCCTGGTCGAATGCGCCGTGACAGGAAAGGGGGGCGCCTGACCCTTTAAGGCGTAAGCCTGGATTACTATCTGTCGGATCCACCTAGAGATGGTGGCCGATGAGACTGCTTGGCCCTTCTTGGGACCAGCCACCGAAACAAACAGTGAGTCTGACTTCCGGAACAGGGAAGTAGCAGATATGTATACTCTCAAAGCTCGGACAACGTCCAAGGAATGCAACGCCGACTCCTTAGGATTCGACGGCTGAGGACACAAGGATGGAAGTACAATGTCTTCGTTGAGATGAAAAGCCGAAACGACCTTCGGAAGAAAGGAAGGCTGCGGCCGCAGCACCACCTTATCCTTGTGGAAAATCAAATAGGGAGCCTTGCAGGACAAGGCTGCCAGCTCAGAGACTCGTCTAACTGACGTAACAGCCACCAAAAAGACCACCTTCTGAGAAAGTGTCAACAGGGGAATATCTCTAATATTCTCAAACGGTGCCTTCTGAAGCACCGAGAGGACCAGGTTCAAGTCCCACGGAGGTAACGGGGGGCGGACCGGAGGGGCCACATGTCGAACCCCCTGCACAAATGTACTCACGAGAGAGTGAGTCGCCAGGGGTCGCTGAAAAAAGACAGCCAGGGCAGATATCTGTCCCTTAATCGTACTTAGGGCAAGCCTTTGGTCTACCCCATGCTGTAAAAACAGCAGGATTCTGGAAACCAAATAGGTACGCGGATGCCATTTCATTTCCTCACACATGGAGATGTAGGCCCTCCAAGTGCGGTGATAGACCTTCCTAGAGGACGGTTTCCGAGCACTTCTCATAGTAGAAATTACTGAGTCTGACAGGCCCCGGTCTCTCAGTACCTGGTTCTCAACAGCCATGCCGTTAAAGCCAATGACTGTAAAGCAGGATGGAATATGGGACCTTGCGACAGCAGGTCCTTCCGTAGTGGTAGGCGCCAGGGGACGTCTGCTACCAGACGTACTAGATCGGCGTACCAAGGACGCTGAGGCCAATCTGGAGCGATTAGGATCATTGGAATTCCCTCTGCCTCCACTCTGCGGAGCAGAAGAGGAAGAAGCCTTAAGGGAGGGAAGGCATAGATTAGCCGATACTGGCCCCACGATGCTACCAACGCGTCCGTTGCGTCTGCCCATGAGTCTCTTGACCGGGCCACAAACCTCAATACCTTCCGATTGAGTCGGGAAGCCAGAAGATCTACGTCTGGTGTGCCCCATCTTTGGCAGAGGAGTTGGAACACCTCCGGGTGTAAGGACCATTCTCCCTGGTCCAGCATCTGGCGGCTCAGGTAGTCCGCCTGCCAGTTTTCCACACCCGGAATGTACACGGCCGACAGTGCCGGTACGCTCCTCTCTGCCCACTTCAGGATGCGAGCGATCTCCGATGCTGCAGCTGAGCTTCTTGTTCCTCCTTGATGATTGACATATGCCACTGCTGTGGCGTTGTCTGACTGGATCCTGACTGGACGCCCTTGCAGTCTCTGAGACCATTTGAAGAGGCACAGCTTGATCGCCCGGATCTCCAGGACATTGATCGGCAGGAGGGCTTCCTCTGGGGTCCAGCGACCTTGCGCCGACTGGACACCCCAGACTCCCCCCCAACCTGTAAGGCTGGCGTCCGTCGTGATCACTATCCAGTAAACCGGAAGAAATGACTTCCCGGCCATTAGAGCCGGTGCTGTCAGCCACCATACCAGGGATCTCCTGACTAGGTGGCTCACTCGGATTTGATAATCCAGAGATGAAGGGCATCTGTTCCATCTGGACAGAACTTCCCTCTGTAACACTCGAGTGTGGTATTGAGCATATGGGACCGCCTCGAAGGAGGCTACCATGAGGCCCAACACTCGCATGCAAAAACGGAGTGACGACCAATTCCTGGAAGTCAGCTGCCGTACTGCAGCCTGGAGGGTCTGCAACTTCTCCACAGGGAGGAATACCTTTGCCTCTGAGGAATCCAGAATCAACCCCAGGTACACTAGGCGTTGAGTGGGCACCAATACTGACTTTTGCGTGTTTAGTATCCAACCACAGTCTCGAAGAGTCTGACAGGTAATGGACACGCTTACCTCTAATTCTGAGCTTGAAGGGCCCTTCAGCAGAAGGTCGTCCAAGTAACCTGTGATAGCGATACCCCGCTGTCTTAGAAGTGCCAGAATCGGAGCGAGCACCTTGGTGAACGTCCTGGGTGCTGAGGCAAGGCCAAACGGGAGGGCCACAAACTGGTAGTGGTTCTTCCCGATAGCAAATCGCAGAAACCTCTGGTGTCTGGAGTATATGGGGACATGCAGGTATGCGTCCTTGATGTCCAAGGAGGCCAGAAAGTCCCCCGGATGGAGAGCCGTGACTACAGATCGAACCGACTCCATCCGAAAACATTGTACCTTCACAAAGCAATTGAGGGCTCTGAGATCCAAGCTTGGACGAACCCCCTCCTTCTTCGGCACAATGAACAGATTTGAGTAAAAACCCCGTTCCAGTTCTGGAACTGGAATAACTACCCCGCGTTCCAGTAGACCCTGGACCGCCCCATACAGGGCCTCCCGACGGGTCGGTAGTAGCTGGAGATTGGAGGTGTTGAATCTGTCCGGTGGACAAGAGAGAAACTATCTTGTAGCCTGAGGAGATTACTTCGCAAACACACCTGTCGGAGATTAGTGCTGTCCACTGAATCGCGAATTTGCGAAGACGTCTCCCCACCCGAGAGCTGGGTGGGGGTGGACCTTCATGCGGACGCAAATTTGTCCGCAGGCTTATTGGGTATGCGGGACCAGGGACGCTTTTGTCCTTGGGCAGGCGCTTTATCGGCCTGGGGTCTTTTCCCTGTCGCCCTAGGGGGACGAAAAAAACACTTGTGTGCAGTAAAGGAGGGCCCTTGCCCTTGGCGTGGCCCCTTACCCTTGCTAATTTGGGGAAGCAAAGTGCTTTTACTTCCTGTGGCATCCTTGATGATGTCATCCAGAGAAGCCCCAAAAAGTCTGTCGCCCTTAAAAGGCAGATCCAACAGGGCTTTCTTGGAAGTCTGGTCCGCAGACCAGCCTTTTAGCCAGATCAGGTGGCGTATTGCTACTGCATAAACCGAAGTTTTAGACAGCAGGGGAATAGTATTCATGTCTGACTCGCAGACAAACCTAAGGCCCTGGACCAACAGGTCGGCCAATGTTATCTCATCAGGAGGAGCATCTCGCTCCTTAACCCCTGGAGTAGCAATCTTGCCCATTCAGTAAGTGTGTGAGACACTAGGGCCCCCGCCAATGCCGGGCGTACTGCCGAGCCTACCACTGAGTATAGGTAGCAAGCGAGTGCTTCAGCCTTCTTAACCACAGGGTCCTAGAAAACAGGAGCCCCTTCTACAGGAATTGTGGTGGCTCTATTAAGTCTGGACACCGGAGGGTCCACAATCGGGGGGAGAGGTCCATTTCTTCAGAAAACTCTCCTCAAAAGGGGTACCGTACCGCAAACCTCTTTGGGGCTGTAAAGACCCTCAGTGGGTTCTCCCATTCCTTGTATAAGAGTTTATCAAAAGACACACAAGGGAACACCTTAGCAGTGCGGGCAGGTCTATGAAACCCAAGTGGACCGGAGTCTCTGCTGCTTCTGCAGTATTTTCCAATTTTAGCATATCCCGCACTGCAGTAATAAGGTCAGATACCAAAGCCGTCTCGCGTACTGACCTGGACTTTGAGTCATTCTCACTGTCCGGTCACGGTCTGCAGTCTCTGGTGCGTCAGAATCTGGGCCCCGAGCCATAGCTGGACCTGGTTCTGCACCAGAATTATCCCCAGAAGCTTGCAGGGGATGGGGCGTTTACTACCCCTTGTATTCCCGTGTGCTGCTTCCACCCTGGCAGCAAACGCCTCTAGGATTGCCGACATAGCGTCCATAGACACCTCAGGGACACCAGCTGCTAAATCTGGTGTTTCAGGGGAGAAGACATCTGGCTCAGATGCCATGCTGACCACACGCTGACACTCACAGGGCTCCAGGCAAGATATCAATAGGCCACCCTCCTGCGCTGCAGAGATGCTGGGTCACCCAGAGGACTCACCACCCTGGATAGGTACTGCTATGCTGCGCCTATGATGCTGTCCCCTTGCTGCTGTGTCAGTCTGCTTCTTTTATCAGCACTTCCTGTGTGAATTTTCGCGCCAGTGTAATGCACCCTAGAGGCCGGAGGCTCTCGCAAAATGGTTGCCAAAACCGTCTGTATGGAAGATAATGTGGGCTCTAAGAAAATGGCCGCCGACAGAAGATAGAGGTCAGGCAGCCATAGCCCACAAAAAAGATGGCCGCCGAACGGCAATATCTGCATACAGGGTGGACAAACATGGCCGCCGATCACCTGATAGGGGCCAGTGGGTGTGGCCGAACTACAGGAAGATGGCCGCCAGGCAGTTACAAGAGGCCAAACTTGGCATGGACCACCTCAAAATGGCCGCCGACAGCATGGAGACACAGAAACACAGGTAAGCAAAAATGACATTTCTTTTAAATGTTAGTTACAGCCAGCCCCGCTCCAGTGGGACCCCCTAGGTGACCCCCAGCACCCAGCAACCTTTAGCTAGAAGCCCAGGGAGGAGGGAAAGGCAGGGAGAGAGGGAAGAAAGGGGCCACAACCACTTACTTGATCTCTCCAGGAATGTCCAGCTAAATCACCCAGCCGAGGCAGGGGAGTTTTACTTACCTATCCTGCATGTATTCTGCTGGAAGACATTCCAAACAGATCATCGTCCGCGCACGGAAGGTGACTGTTGGCCAGGCATGCTGTGATTGGACCCAGAAGGGACGATCATATGTATGCCCTGGAGCATGACGCTCACCGGACAGGCTGCTGCGACTCGGCCGTAAGGTCAGCCGAAGCTGAGCGGTCCGATGCAAGCCTTGGAGCGTAAGCTCACCGGCCAGGCTGCTGCGACTCGGCCGTAAGGTCAGCCGAAGCTGAGCGGTCCGATGCAGGCCCTGGAGCGTAGGCTCACCGGCCACCCGTGGAGCGACGGGCATGTCGTGGAAAACCCAGCGCGTAGCTAGGGTCGGCACACGCTCGATGGCCGAAACTGGGGAGACTACAAGGATCGAGGATCCAGCCTGTCACCCAGTCGGCAGTTGATCGAAGATCGCAGGAAACAACAAATGTAGCAAAAAAATAAAAATATATATATCTTTTTTCCCCGGACCAATGAGCCCGAAGGGAGCCATGTCCTACTCCTTGCTAGACAGAAAAAAACTGATCTGCGATGTGCAGACTGAGAGGGTATACCCAGAGGGTCCGCCCCCTGGGCGGTACTGTAGAAGGTGTGATGCAACACTTTTTACAAGTTTTTCTGCCTAGTCACTCCTAATTAACGGATAATACCCACTTTGTCAATAGAGAAGCTGTGTCGGTCCATGGACGAAAGAGTAAAAACATTTTTTCGAGGGACAGAAAACTCTAGGTAGGGAGAGTGTCAGTTTCTTTCACTGTGCCAGTCCTTGTTTCTAGGGACAAAGAAGGAAAGTGAGGGGAATTCTCCTTGTGCTATAGTGTGCTTTAAAAAAACATTTTTTCTAGGGACAGAAAACTCTAGGTAGGGAGAGTGTCAGTTTCTTTCACTGTGCCAGTCCTTGTTTCTAGGGACAAAGAAGGAAAGTGAGGGGAATTCTCCTTGTGCTATAGTGTGCTTTAAAAAAACATTTTTTCTAGGGACAGAAAACTCTAGGTAGGGAGAGTGTCAGTTTCTTTCACTGTGCCAGTCCTTGTTTCTAGGGACAAAGAAGGAAAGTGAGGGGAATTCTCCTTGTGCTATAGTGTGCTTTAAAAAAAAAAAATTTCTAGGGACAGAAAACTCTAGGTAGGGAGAGTGTCAGTTTCTTTCACTGTGCCAGTCCTTGTTTCTAGGGACAAAGAAGGAAAGTGAGGGGAATTCTCCTTGTGCTATAGTGTGCTTTAAAAAAACATTTTTTCTAGGGACAGAAAACTCTAGGTAGGGAGAGTGTCAGTTTCTTTCACTGTGCCAGTCCTTGTTTCTAGGGACAAAGAAGGAAAGTGAGGGGAATTCTCCTTGTGCTATAGTGTGCTTTAAAAAAACATTTTTTCTAGGGACAGAAAACTCTAGGTAGGGAGAGTGTCAGTTTCTTTCACTGTGCCAGTCCTTGTTTCTAGGGACAAAGAAGGAAAGTGAGGGGAATTCTCCTTGTGCTATAGTGTGCTTTAAAAAAACATTTTTTCTAGGGACAGAAAACTCTAGGTAGGGAGAGTGTCAGTTTCTTTCACTGTGCCAGTCCTTGTTTCTAGGGACAAAAAAGGAAAGTGAGGGGAATTCTCCTTGTGCTATAGTGTGCTTTAAAAAAACATTTTTTTCTAGGGACAGAAAACTCTAGGTAGGGAGAGTGTCAGTTTCTTTCACTGTGCCAGTCCTTGTTTCTAGGGACAAAGAAGGAAAGTGAGGGGAATTCTCCTTGTGCTATAGTGTGCTTTAAAAAAACATTTTTTCTAGGGACAGAAAACTCTAGGTAGGGAGAGTGTCAGTTTCTTTCACTGTGCCAGTCCTTGTTTCTAGGGACAAAGAAGGAAAGTGAGGGGAATTCTCCTTGTGCTATAGTGTGCTTTAAAAAAACATTTTTTCTAGGGACAGAAAACTCTAGGTAGGGAGAGTGTCAGTTTCATTCACTGTGCCAGTCCTTGTTTCTAGGGACAAAGAAGGAAAGTGAGGGGAATTCTCCTTGTGCTATAGTGTGCTTTAAAAAAACATTTTTTCTAGGGACAGAAAACTCTAGGTAGGGAGAGTGTCAGTTTCTTTCACTGTGCCAGTCCTTGTTTCTAGGGACAAAGAAGGAAAGTGAGGGGAATTCTCCTTGTGCTATAGTGTGCTTTAAAAAAACATTTTTTCTAGGGACAGAAAACTCTAGGTAGGGAGAGTGTCAGTTTCTTTCACTGTGCCAGTCCTTGTTTCTAGGGACAAAGAAGGAAAGTGAGGGGAATTCTCCTTGTGCTATAGTGTGCTTTAAAAAAACATTTTTTTCTAGGGACAGAAAACTCTAGGTAGGGAGAGTGTCAGTTTCTTTCACTGTGCCAGTCCTTGTTTCTAGGGACAAAGAAGGAAAGTGAGGGGAATTCTCCTTGTGCTATAGTGTGCTTTAAAAAAACATTTTTTCTAGGGACAGAAAACTCTAGGTAGGGAGAGTGTCAGTTTCTTTCACTGTGCCAGTCCTTGTTTCTAGGGACAAAGAAGGAAAGTGAGGGGAATTCTCCTTGTGCTATAGTGTGCTTTAAAAAAACATTTTTTCTAGGGACAGAAAACTCTAGGTAGGGAGAGTGTCAGTTTCTTTCACTGTGCCAGTCCTTGTTTCTAGGGACAAAGAAGGAAAGTGAGGGGAATTCTCCTTGTGCTATAGTGTGCTTTAAAAAAACATTTTTTCTAGGGACAGAAAACTCTAGGTAGGGAGAGTGTCAGTTTCTTTCACTGTGCCAGTCCTTGTTTCTAGGGACAAAGAAGGAAAGTGAGGGGAATTCTCCTTGTGCTATAGTGTGCTTTAAAAAAACATTTTTTCTAGGGACAGAAAACTCTAGGTAGGGAGAGTGTCAGTTTCTTTCACTGTGCCAGTCCTTGTTTCTAGGGACAAAGAAGGAAAGTGAGGGGAATTCTCCTTGTGCTATAGTGTGCTTTAAAAAAACATTTTTTCTAGGGACAGAAAACTCTAGGTAGGGAGAGTGTCAGTTTCTTTCACTGTGCCAGTCCTTGTTTCTAGGGACAAAGAAGGAAAGTGAGGGGAATTCTCCTTGTGCTATAGTGTGCTTTAAAAAAACATTTTTTCTAGGGACAGAAAACTCTAGGTAGGGAGAGTGTCAGTTTCTTTCACTGTGCCAGTCCTTGTTTCTAGGGACAAAGAAGGAAAGTGAGGGGAATTCTCCTTGTGCTATAGTGTGCTTTAAAAAAACATTTTTTCTAGGGACAGAAAACTCTAGGTAGGGAGAGTGTCAGTTTCTTTCACTGTGCCAGTCCTTGTTTCTAGGGACAAAGAAGGAAAGTGAGGGGAATTCTCCTTGTGCTATAGTGTGCTTTAAAAAAACATTTTTTCTAGGGACAGAAAACTCTAGGTAGGGAGAGTGTCAGTTTCTTTCACTGTGCCAGTCCTTGTTTCTAGGGACAAAGAAGGAAAGTGAGGGGAATTCTCCTTGTGCTATAGTGTGCTAAAGCATTCCTCATCAACCATCTTTGAAATCCTTGTTTTTTGGACAGTCAGGGAAATTGTCGTTGTGCTATTCTGTGCAAAAGCAATAATCCTCAACCATATTTAGAAATCCTTAAGTAAAGGGACAGAGAAGGACACCTGAAGGTAGCCCTTATTGCTTTTTTCCCATCTCCCTGCAGGCCATCTATTAGAATGTCTGGAAGGCAAACAAGGAGAGGCAGACAGTCAGGAGGCAATAAAAGAGGGCAAGCAGGCTCTGTGTCTGGGGGCAACAGTGCTGGTCGTGGACGCGGTGCATTGTCATCAGCACATGGCCATGGGACACGCTTGTCCTTCTTTTCGGCAGCTGGACATGTTGAGCCACATCATGCCGAAGACTTGGTAGAGTGGATGACCAAGTCCTCCTCCTCATCCTCTCTCACCCAGGCTCAGGGTACTGGCAAAGCAGCTGCCAAAGCGTCCTCTTCCCTGGTATCAATGTCAGACTCATCATCAGTCACTCCTTCCCTAGACCCACCATGTCCTCCTCCTGAGGAGTCCCCCGAACTGTTTGAGCACAGTGTTGGGTACATGCTCCAGGAGGATGCCCAGCGTTTCGAAGGGTCTGATGATGAAACCCAGCTACAGGAAGGCAGTAGCGTGAGAGCAGACAGAGGGGATGCTCAAGAAGGACACCAATCTGGCAGTCATGTTCCAGCAGCTGCAGCATACTGCCAGATTGGCTCCAGTGATGAGGAGGGAGGGGATGATGAGGTCACTGACTCCACGTGGGTGCCTAATAGGAGAGAGGAGGAGGAGGAGGATGAGGAGGAGGCACATCTCCAACGAGGCAGGATGCCCTTTGGTGGCCAGCGTAAGGGCAGTACACCGACGGAATCACACCGCAAAGCTCCGCCTGTGCAGGGCGCAGCCTCTGCCCGTCATTCAAAAAGTTCCTTGGTGTGGGCCTTTTTTGAGGCTAGTGCATCAGATCGCACAGCTGCTGTTTGCAACATATGTCTCAAGCGTATATCGCGTGGCCAAAACATCAGCCGCTTGGGTACCACATGCCTGACCAGACATATGTTGACCTGCCATGCAGCTCGTTGGCAAGCCTACCTCAAAGACCCACACCAAAGAACAAAGCGGACCTCTCCTTGCACCGCATCAGCTGGGATCTCCAACCCCACTATAACTTCAGTCCTCTCTGAAACATGCACTGAGAGGAATGAAGGTGTAGAATTAGGTGTGTCACAGCCAAGTACTTGCGGCCACTCTGCTAGCAGTACACCGACGTCCGATTCTAGCAGGCAAATTTCCCTGCCCCAGCTGCTGGACCGTCGAAAGAAGTTCACTCCCAGCCATCCACATGCCCAGCGGTTGAATGCTAGCTTGGCTAAATTGCTAGCGCTTCAACTGCTGCCTTTTCAGTTGGTAGACTCGGCCCCCTTCCGTGAGTTTGTGCAATGTGCGGTTCCTCAGTGGCAGGTTCCCAAACGCCACTTTTTCTCACGGAAGGCTATTCCGGCTCTCTACCGGCATGTGGAAGGCAATGTCTTGGCCTCGCTGGACAGGGCGGTCAGCGGTAAGGTGCATATTACCGCTGACTCATGGTCCAGCAGGCATGGACAGGGACGTTACCTTTCTTTCACGGCCCATTGGGTCACTCTTTTGGCAGCTGGGAAGGATGCAGGACAAGGTGCAGTAGTGTTGGAGGTTGTTCCACCGCCACGCCTCCAAAATGCTACTACTGGTTGTGACACACCTCTCTCCTCCACCCCCTCCTCTTCTTCTTCCTCCATGGCCTCTTCCTGTGGTTTGACCTATGAACCAGCGGTGCTCCGTAGCCGTTCACGGGGCTACGCAAGTACGCAGGCAAAAAGATGCCATGCCGTGCTTGCGCTGGTGTGTTTGGGGGACAGAAGCCACACTGGGGCAGAGGTCCTGTCTGCTCTGCAGGGCCAGGCCGAGAGGTGGTTGACGCCACGCCAGCTTAAGCCAGGAATGGTGGTTTGCGACAATGGCACCAACCTCCTCTCCGCCCTCCGACAGGGACAACTGACCCATGTGCCCTGTGTGGCTCACGTCCTTAACCTGGTGGTGCAGCGGTTCTTGGGCAGGTACCCGGGCTTACAGGATGTCCTGAGGCAGGCCAGGAAAGTCTGTGTGCATTTCCGCAGATCTTATAATGCCAGTGCTCGCCTGGCTGAGCTGCAAAAGGAGTTGAACCTGCCCAAGAACCGCCTTATATGTGACATGCCCACCAGGTGGAACTCAACGTTGGCCATGCTGCAGCGGCTGCACACGCAGCAGAGGGCCATCAATGAGTACCTGTGCGACTACGGCACCAGGACAGGGTCAGGGGAGCTTGTTTTTTTTTCTCCACGCCAGTGGGGCATGATCAGGGATGCATGCACTGTCCTGGCACCATTTGAGGAGGCCACGAGGATGGTGAGCAGTGACAGTGCATGCATCAGTGACACTGTACCTCTTGTCCACCTGTTGGAGCACACGCTGCGTGGAATAATGGACAGGGCACTTGAGGCAGAACAGAGGCAGGAAGAGGAGGACTTCCTTGCCTCTCAAGGCCCCCTTTACCCAGACAGTGTTCCTTCTGTCCCACCCATCGCACAGGAAGAGGAAGAGTAGGAGGAGGAGGAGGAGGAGGAGGATTGTGTCAGCATGGAGGTGGAGGCTGGCACTCAGCATCATCAGTAGCAGTCTTTTAGGGATGATTTACAGTCCCAAGAAACCAGTGGACTTGTACGTGGCTGGGAGGAGGTGGCTGCGGATCATGTCGTCCTTAGTGACCCAGAGGACTCCGGACCGAATGCCTCAGCTAACCTACGCTGCATGGCCTCCCTGATCCTGCAAAGTCTGCGGAAGGATCCTCGTATTCTTCGGATCAAGGAGAGGGACCATTACTGGCTGGCCACTCTCCTTGATCCACGGTACAAGGGTAAGGTTGCGGACCTTATGTTACCGTCGCAGAGGGAGCAGAGGATGAGACAACTCCGGGAGGCCTTGCAGAAAGGTCTGTGCAACGCGTTCCCAGAGACTGGGAGGTTACAAACTCTGCGTTCAGACAATTCTTTAGTCCGCAGCCCCAAAGTATGATCGGTTCCAGCAACCATCGCCAGCGTCTGATAAACATGGTGCAGGAATATCTAGGGGCAAGGTCAGACTTGGACACCTTCCCCACCGAAAATCCTCTGGCTTACTGGGTCTTGAGGATGGATCACTGGCCAGAGCTTGCACAGTATGCAATTGAGCTACTGGCCTGTCCTGCATCCAGCGTTCTTTCGGAACGCACATTCAGTGCTGCTGGAGGATTTGTCACGGATCACAGGGTGCGCCTGTCCACCGACTCGGTTGATCGACTGACTTTCATCAAGATGAACCAGTCTTGGATCACCACCAGCTACCACACACCTGATGCTGATATAACAGACTAATTGATTTTAACATGTCACATCCCTTCAAGACTGATGCTGATGCTGAGTGCCTGTGCTGTTATGTTGACTGGCTATCCTCCTCCTCCGAGTCCTCAATGATACGATTGATGATGATAGCTTGGAAGATCATTTTTGTTTATGGGTGCCGCCACCAGTGGCTAAGGCCCAATTTTTCAGCCCCTGTTTTACAGGGGCGTGTAATTACAATTTTTTTAGCAATAATTTGCCATAGGGCTCATTGCTGTGCTCCAAGTACAGTATCTGTGAGGGGTTGGAGTGTTGTGGCACCAGTGCCTAAGGCCCAATTTTTCAGCCCCTGTTTAACAGGAGCGTGTCATTACAATTTTTGAAGCAATACTTTGCAACAGGGCTCATTGCTGTGCTCCAAGTACAGTATCTGTGAGGGGTTGTAGTGTTGTGCCACCAGTGCCTAAGGCCCAATTTTTCAGCCCCTGTTCAACAGGGGCATGCAATTACAATTCTTGATCTAATAATTCACAGCAGGGCCCATTGCTGCACCCACCAAGAGTAACTCTGAGGGCTTACAGTGTTGTGGCAACGCCACCACCACCACCACCACCACGAAAGGCCCAATTTTTCAGCCCCTGTTCAAAAGGGGCATGTAATTACAATTCTTGATCTAATAATTCACAGCAGGGCCCATTCCTGCACCCACCAAGAGTAACTCTGAGGGCTTACAGTGTTGTGGCAACACCACCACCACCACCACCACCACGAAAGGCCCAATTTTTCAGCCCCTGTTCAACAGGGGCATGCAATTACAATTCTTGATCTAATAATTCACAGCAGGGCCCATTGCTGCACCCACCAAGAGTAACTGTCAGGGCTTACAGTGTTGTGGCACCAGCACCACCATCAAAGGCCCAATTTTTACTACCACTGTTCAACAATTATATGTAATTAAAATTCCTGATATAATAGTTGACAGCAGGGCGTTCCAGCACCAACCAAGAGTAACTGTGAGTGCTTACAGTGTTGTGCCAACACCAACAACTAAGGGGCCTATTTCTGCAGAGTATATACGGCAGGTCCCTACTTTCAAACATCCAACTTACAAACGACTCCTACTTGCAAACGCAAGAAGACAACAGGAAGTGAGAGGAAATCTACCACTAGGAAGGAAAATTCTCTCCTGTAAGAATAAATATGGGAGAAAGGTGTCTCCTCTGTACTGATGCTTTATCAGCAATCCTTGTTTCAAGAAAAACACCACATTTCAAAAACAGTTGTCATTGGGACGGAAAGTGAGGTGAAATGTTCTGAACAGGGGCACAGACAGCAAAACAAATGTTACAGGGGTGATAACCCTTACCTATGTTTTCCAAAAAGTTTAAAAATAGATTTTTGGGCTGGAGCTACACTTCAACAATGTACCTGTTCAAAATTACAAACAGATTCTACATAAGAACAAACCTACAGTCCCTGTCTTGTATGCACCGCCTGTATACGGCTGTTCAGAGTATATAGGGCCTTTTTTATTTTATGTGCGGGGTTCCCCTTAATATCCATACAAGACCCAAAGGGGCTGGTAATGGGCTGGGGTAGGGGCGGGGGGGGTCATGGGGTAGCTATGCCATTTTTCTTAAAGATTTTCATCCATATTACCGGGACCAGACATTACATTAAAGCCGCAAGCAGTTTTAAATGGCTTTTTTTTCCTTTAGAAGTGTCATTTTGTGCAGGGACAGTTCTAAACACGGGAAACACGTGGCACTTCACAGGCATACTTTAGACACCACCCCAGGTACGATATTTAAAGGAATATTTGACTTTTTTTTTTCACTTTATGCATCATTAAAATGACTGCTCCCGAAAAACGACAGTTTTTAAAACTTCTTTTTGCATTGATACATGTCCCCTGGTGCAGAACCCGGGTTCCCAAACCCTTTTTAGGACAATAACATGCATAATAGTTGTTATAATTAGCACTTTAGAATTCGAACGTTCGCATCCATTGTATTTAATAGGGTTCTAATGTTCGTACGAACTTTCGGTCCGTTCGCGGGTTCTGGTGCGAACCGAACCCGGGGGTGTTCGGCTCATCACTAATCAGAAGGACTGATAGAATAATTTGTCGCCAGGATCGCCTCAACCGAATGGTTTGCTGTCTCCCTGGTGCCAGGGTTCGGCATGTGGTGGACCGGGTGGATAAATTACTGGGAGTGGCTGGGCATGACCCAGCTGTCTTGGTCCACGTTGGAACCAATGACAGTATACATGGAAGGTGGAGGCTCCTTACGAATCAATTTAAAGAACTAGGCTGCAAGATGAAGGCAAGGACCTCCAAGGTGATATTCTCTGAAATATTGCCTGTGCCATGCGCAACACAGGAAAGGCAGGGGGAGATTAGAGAGCTGAATGCATGGCTAAAGACCTGGTGTAGGGAGGAGGGATTTGGGTTTCTAGAGCACTGGGCTGACTTTTCATTGGGGTGCAACCTATATGCTAAAGACGGTTTGCACTTGAATGGAAGGGGGTCTGCTGTGCTGGGGGTGAGGTTTATGGGAAGGCTGGAGGAGTATTTAAACTAGGTTTGAGGGGGGAGGGTGAACTAGAATTACATCGGGCACACAGGTCAGTTAGTGGTCAGACATTAATGGAGAGTGGAATGGGGATAGATGGGGGGAGGGTTATGGCAGGTGACAAGAAAGTTCCCATGTTGCAAACAGCCATTGGAAACTATAGTGCCATTTGTACTACTAAAAATTATATGAAAAATACCAGAGAAAAATGTAATACATTAAAGTGTTTGTTCACCAATGCCAGAAGTCTACCAAGCAAAATAGGTGAGTTGGAAGCTCTGGTGCATGAGGAGAGCTATGACGTAATCGGTATTGCTGAAACGTGGCTTCAATCCTCACATGACTGGATTATTAATATTCCTGGCTATGCACTCTTTCGGAGAGACAGGGCAAAAAGGAAAGGTGGCGGGGTCTGTCTCTATGTGAGAAGTGATCTCAAAGCGAGTGTGAAAGAGGACCTGGTTGATGGAGAGTGTGATGAGGCTGAAGCATTATGGGTGGAACTGCATATAGATGTGCGTAGTTCAAAGCTAATCATTGGAGTTTGTTATAGACCACCCAATGTTAATGAGGAGGTGGAGACTCAGCTCCTTGCACAGATGGAAAGGGCTGCAAGGGCTGGGACGGTGGTAATAATGGGGGATTTTAACTACCCAGAAATTGACTGGAGTAATGGCACTGCTGGGACAGTTAAAGGGCAAAAATTTATAAGCCTATTGCAGGACAATTTTATGGTCCAGTTTATTGAGGCCCCAACTAGGAATGATGCTCTGTTGGACCTGGTAATCTCAAACCATGCAGAGCATATTACTAATGTTCAGATAAAGGAACACCTGGGTAGCAGTGACCATAACATGATTTCATTTGATGTTAGCTGTAAGCAAGAAATACATGCAGGAAGGATAAAAACACTTAATTTCAATAAAGCAAATTTTCCAAGGATGAGGGCTGCTCTCCAGGACTTAGACTGGGAGAGAATATTGGCATCAATGGGCACAGAACAGAAATGGGAATTCTTCAAAAAGACTGTTTGTGAACTCACTGCAAAGTATATTCCCATGGGCAATAAGTTTAAAAGGCTAAAAATAAAACCTATGTGGCTCACAGTTAAAGTTAAAAAAGCTATAAACAATAAGAAAAGCGCTTTTAAAAAATATAAAAATGAAGGAACACTAGTGTCGTTTAAATGTTACAAAGAATATAACAGGATATGTAAAAAGGAAATCAAGGATGCAAAAATTCAAAACGAACGACAGATTGCAAAAGATAGTAGGACAAACCCCAAAAAATTATTCAAATATATTAATAGTAAAAAGGTCAAGTCTGAGCATGTAGGCCCTTTACAAAATAATCTAGAGTGGGTGACTGGGGACAAAGAGAAGGCTAATTTATTAAATACTTTCTTCAGCTCTGTGTATACAATGGAGCATGGGGGAGCTCATGTCCATAATGGGGGTGGTAGTGACACAGCCTCAAATCCACAATGGCTCAAAAGTGATATGGTCCAGAAATATTTAGACAGAATAAAGGTGGATAAAGCACCTGGACCAGATGGCATACACCCACGGATCCTAAAAGAATTGAGCTCTGTAATTTCAAAGCCATTGTATCTAATTTTTAGGGACTCATTAATGACAGGAATAGTACCACTGGATTGGCGCAGGGCCAATGTGGTGCCTATATTTAAAAAGGGAACAAAGTCTTTACCAAGTAACTATAGACCTGTTAGTTTAACTTCCATAGTTGGGAAGATACTGGAGAGATTAATAAAAGACCACATAGATGAGTTCTTGCTGGAAAAAAACTATTTAAGCAACAGACAGCATGGATTCATGAAAGACAGAAGTTGTCAGACAAACCTGATTTCTTTTTATGAAGAGGTAAGTAAAACCTTGGACAGAGGGGTGGCTGTGGACGTGGTATACTTGGATTTTGCAAAAGCGTTTGATACAGTTCCCCACACACGGCTCATGTGTAAGGTAAAGTCTACAGGATTGGAAATATCAGTTTGTAAATGGATAGAAAACTGGCTAAAAGACAGAATTCAGAGAGTAGTAGTTAATGATTCTTACTCTGAATGGTCTAAGGTTATCAGTGGTGTACCCCAAGGTTCAGTGCTGGGACCCTTACTTTTTAATATCTTTATAAATGATATTGGGTCTGAGATCAAAAGTAACATTTCTGTCTTTGCAGATGACACCAAGCTATGCAGTGGAATAACGTCCTTACAAGATGTCTCCAATTTACAAGCCGACCTCGATGCCCTGTCTAATTGGGCGACTATGTGGCAGATGAGGTTTAATGTTGATAAATGTAAAGTTATGCACTTGGGGGCTAAGAATATGAATGCATCATACATACTAGGGGGAATACAACTGGGGGGATCCGTAGTGGAGAAGGATCTGGGGGTTTTGGTAGATCATAAGCTCAATAATGGCATGCAATGCCAAGCTGTGGTTTCCAAGGCGAGCAAAGTCCTTTCTTGTATTAAGAGAGGTATGGACTCCAGAGAGAGAGACATCATTTTGCCCCTGTACAAATCATTAGTAAGGCCTCATCTGAAATACGCAGTTCAGTTTTGGGCACCAGTTCTCAAAAAGCATATCGGGGAACTGGAGAAAGTGCAGAGAAGGGCAAACAAACTGATAAGAGGCATGGAGGAGCTCAGCTATGAAGAAAGATTAGAGGAACTGAATTTATTCACTCTTGAGAAGAGGAGAATAAGGGGGGATATGATTAACATGTACAAATATATAAGGGGTCCATATAGTGAACTTGGTGATGAGTTATTCACTTTACGGTCAACACAGAGAACAAGGGGGCACTCTTTACGTCTAGAAGAAAAAAGATTTCATCTCCAAATGCGGAAAGGTTTCTTCACAGTAAGAGCTGTGAAAATGTGGAACAGACTCCCTGCAGAGGTGGTTCTGGCCAGCTCAGTAGATTGCTTTAAGAAAGGCCTGGATACTTTCCTAAATGTACATAATATAACTGAGTACTAACAGTTCTTGGTAAAGTTGATCCAGGGTAAATCCGATTGCCTCTCGGGGGATCAGGAAGGAATTTTTTCCCCTGCTGTAGCAAATTGGATCATGCTCTGCTGGGGTTTTTTGCCTTCCTCTGGATCAACTGTGGGTATAGAATTGGGTATATGGGAGTGCACGATATTTTTTTTTTATTTTAGTTATTTTTTTATGGTTGAACTGGATGGACTTTGTCTTTTTTCAACCTGACTAACTATGTAACTATGTAACTATGATCCAAAGCACACAACTTTATCTGTAAAACATGGTGGAGCTTGCAGTGTGATGGCATAGGCATGCATGGCTTCCAGTGGCACTGGGTCATTGGTGTTTATTGATGATGTGACTGACAGAAGACAGAAACAGACAGATAAATTCTGCAGTGTTTAAAGATATACTGTCAGCCCACATTTAGACAAATGCAACGAAGTTGATTGGATGGCGTTTCACAGTACAGATGGACAATGATCCAAAACACACTGCAAAAGCAACCCAGGAGCTTTTGAAGGAAAAGAAGTGGAATATTCTGCAATGGCCAAGTCATTCACCTGATCTCAACCCAGTTGAGCATGCATTTCACTTGCTTAAGGAAAAACTAAAGGCAGAAAGACCCACAAACAAAGACCAACTGAAGACAGCTGCAGTTAGAGCCTGGCAAAGCATCAGAAAGGAGAAAACGCAGTCTTTGGTAAGGCCCATGGGTTCCAGACTTCAGGCAGTCATTGTCAGTAAAGTATTCTCAACAAAATATTCAAAATTAACATTTTATTTATGAATATATTAATTTGTCCAATTACATCTGAGCCCCTGAAATTGGGGGGACTGTGTATAAAAATGGTTGCGGTTCCTAAAATTTGTACTTGATATTTATGTTCAACCCCTTGAATAGGGATGAGCTTCGTGTTCGAGTCGAACATACGTTCGACTCGAACATCGGCTGTTCGATCGTTCGACGAAGATCGAACGATTTGGGCCGTTCGCGCCAAATTCGAGTGACGCGAACGGCCCACAATGCACTACGCCATCGCAGTGTCATCCAGGCGCTGTGATTGGCCAAGCATGCACTGTGACCCCGCATGCTTGGCCAATCACAGCGCCGGCAGCGAGGAGAGCAATGATTGGCCACAGGCAGGATGCCTGTGGCCAATTATTGCTGAGGGTGTTTAGTACACGCCCCACACTATAAAAGGCCGCCAGCACGGCGGCCTAGTGTAGTGTGTTCCGGAGCTTGTACTATAGTGTGCTTTAAAAAAACATTTTTTCTAGGGACAGAAAACTCTAGGTAGGGAGAGTGTCAGTTTCTTTCACTGTGCGAATCCTTGTTTCTAGGGACAGGGAAGGACAGTGAGTGAATTCTCCTTGTGCTATAGTGTGCTTTAAAAAAACATTTTTTCTAGGGACAGAAAACTCTAGGTAGGGAGAGTGTCAGTTTCTTTCACTGTGCGAATCCTTGTTTCTAGGGACAAAGAAGGAAAGTGAGGGGAATTCTCCTTGTGCTATAGTGTGCTTTAAAAAAACATTTTTTCTAGGGACAGAAAACTCTAGGTAGGGAGAGTGTCAGTTTCTTTCACTGTGCGAATCCTTGTTTCTAGGGACAGGGAAGGACAGTGAGTGAATTCTCCTTGTGCTATAGTGTGCTTTAAAAAAACATTTTTTCTAGGGACAGAAAACTCTAGGTAGGGAGAGTGTCAGTTTCTTTCACTGTGCGAATCCTTGTTTCTAGGGACAAAGAAGGAAAGTGAGGGGAATTCTCCTTGTGCTATAGTGTGCTTTAAAAAAACATTTTTTCTAGGGACAGAAAACTCTAGGTAGGGAGAGTGTCAGTTTCTTTCACTGTGCGAATCCTTGTTTCTAGGGACAGGGAAGGACAGTGAGTGAATTCTCCTTGTGCTATAGTGTGCTTTAAAAAAACATTTTTTCTAGGGACAGAAAACTCTAGGTAGGGAGAGTGTCAGTTTCTTTCACTGTGCGAATCCTTGTTTCTAGGGACAAAGAAGGAAAGTGAGGGGAATTCTCCTTGTGCTATAGTGTGCTTTAAAAAAACATTTTTTTCTAGGGACAGAAAACTCTAGGTAGGGAGAGTGTCAGTTTCTTTCACTGTGCGAATCCTTGTTTCTAGGGACAGGGAAGGACAGTGAGTGAATTCTCCTTGTGCTATAGTGTGCTTTAAAAAAACATTTTTTCTAGGGACAGAAAACTCTAGGTAGGGAGAGTGTCAGTTTCTTTCACTGTGCGAATCCTTGTTTCTAGGGACAAAGAAGGAAAGTGAGGGGAATTCTCCTTGTGCTATAGTGTGCTTTAAAAAAACATTTTTTCTAGGGACAGAAAACTCTAGGTAGGGAGAGTGTCAGTTTCTTTCACTGTGCGATTCCTTGTTTCTAGGGACAGGGAAGGACAGTGAGTGAATTCTCCTTGTGCTATAGTGTGCTTTAAAAAAACATTTTTTCTAGGGACAGAAAACTCTAGGTAGGGAGAGTGTCAGTTTCTTTCACTGTGCGAATCCTTGTTTCTAGGGACAAAGAAGGAAAGTGAGGGGAATTCTCCTTGTGCTATAGTGTGCTTTAAAAAAACATTTTTTCTAGGGACAGAAAACTCTAGGTAGGGAGAGTGTCAGTTTCTTTCACTGTGCGAATCCTTGTTTCTAGGGACAGGGAAGGACAGTGAGTGAATTCTCCTTGTGCTATAGTGTGCTTTAAAAAAACATTTTTTCTAGGGACAGAAAACACTAGGTAGGGAGAGTGTCAGTTTCTTTCACTGTGCGAATCCTTGTTTCTAGGGACAAAGAAGGAAAGTGAGGGGAATTCTCCTTGTGCTATAGTGTGCTTTAAAAAAACATTTTTTCTAGGGACAGAAAACTCTAGGTAGGGAGAGTGTCAGTTTCTTTCACTGTGCGAATCCTTGTTTCTAGGGACAGGGAAGGACAGTGAGTGAATTCTCCTTGTGCTATAGTGTGCTTTAAAAAAACATTTTTTCTAGGGACAGAAAACTCTAGGTAGGGAGAGTGTCAGTTTCTTTCACTGTGCGAATCCTTGTTTCTAGGGACAAAGAAGGAAAGTGAGGGGAATTCTCCTTGTGCTATAGTGTGCTTTAAAAAAACATTTTTTCTAGGGACAGAAAACTCTAGGTAGAGAGAGTGTCAGTTTCTTTCACTGTGCGAATCCTTGTTTCTAGGGACAGGGAAGGACAGTGAGGGAAATTCTCCTTGTGCTATAGTGTGCTAAAGCATTCCTCATCAACCATCTTTGAAATCCTTGTTTTTTTGACAGTCAGGGAAATTGTCGTTGTGCTATTCTGTGCAAAAGCAATCATCCTCAACCATATTTAGAAATCCTTAAGTAAAGGGACAGAGAAGGACACCTGAAGGTAGCCCTTATTGCTTTTTTCCCATCTCCCTGCAGGCCATCTATTAGAATGTCTGGAAGGCAAACAAGGAGAGGCAGACAGTCAGGAGGCAATAAAAGAGGGCAAGCAGGCTCTGTGTCTGGGGGCAACAGTGCTGGTCGTGGACGCGGTGCATTGTCATCAGCACATGGCCATGGGACACGCTTGTCCTTCTTTTCGGCAGCTGGACATGTTGAGCCACATCATGCCGAAGACTTGGTAGAGTGGATGACCAAGCCCTCCTCCTCCTCCTCATCCTCTCTCACCCAGGCTCAGGGTACTGGCAAAGCAGCTGCCAAAGCGTCCTCTTCCCTGGTATCAATGTCAGACTCATCATCAGTCACTCCTTCCCTAGACCCACCATGTCCTCCTCCTGAGGAGTCCCTCGAACTGTTTGAGCACAGTGTTGGGTACATGCTCCAGGAGGATGCCCAGCGTTTCGAAGGGTCTGATGATGAAACCCAGCTACAGGAAGGCAGTAGCGTGAGAGCAGACAGAGGGGATGCTCAAGAAGGACACCAATCTGGCAGTCATGTTCCAGCAGCTGCAGCATACTGCCAGATTGGCTCCAGTGATGAGGAGGGAGGGGATGATGAGGTCACTGACTCCACGTGGGTGCCTAATAGTAGAGAGGAGGAGGAGGAGGATGAGGAGGAGGCACATCTCCAACGAGGCAGGATGCCCTTTGGTGGCCAGCGTAAGGGCAGTACACCGACGGAATCACACCGCAGAGCTCCGCCTGTGCAGGGCGCTGCCTCTGCCCGTCATTCAAAAAGTTCCTTGGTGTGGGCCTTTTTTGAGGCTAGTGCATCAGATCGCACAGCTGCTGTTTGCAACATATGTCTCAAGCGTATATCGCGTGGCCAAAACATCAGCCGCTTGGGTACCACATGCCTGACCAGACATATGTTGACCTGCCATGCAGCTCGTTGGCAAGCCTACCTCAAAGACCCACACCAAAGAACAAAGCGGACCTCTCCTTGCACCGCATCAGCTGGGATCTCCAACCCCACTATAACTTCAGTCCTCTCTGAAACATGCACTGAGAGGAATGAAGGTGTAGAATTAGGTGTGTCACAGCCAAGTACTTGCGGCCACTCTGCTAGCAGTACACCGACGTCCGATTCTAGCAGGCAAATTTCCCTGCCCCAGCTGCTGGACCGTCGAAAGAAGTTCACTCCCAGCCATCCACATGCCCAGCGGTTGAATGCTAGCTTGGCTAAATTGCTAGCGCTTCAACTGCTGCCTTTTCAGTTGGTAGACTCGGCCCCCTTCCGTGAGTTTGTGCAATGTGCGGTTCCTCAGTGACAGGTTCCCAAACGCCACTTTTTCTCACGGAAGGCTATTCCGGCTCTCTACCGGCATGTGGAAGGCAATGTCTTGGCCTCGCTGGACAGGGCGGTCAGCGGTAAGGTGCATATTACCGCTGACTCATGGTCCAGCAGGCATGGACAGGGACGTTACCTTTCTTTCACGGCCCATTGGGTCACTCTTTTGGCAGCTGGGAAGGATGCAGGACAAGGTGCAGTAGTGTTGGAGGTTGTTACACCGCCACGCCTCCAAAATGCTACTACTGGTTGTGACACACCTCTCTCCTCCACCCCCTCCTCTTCTTCTTCCTCCATGGCCTCTTCCTGTGGTTTGTCCTATGAACCAGCGGTGCTCCGTAGCCGTTCACGGGGCTACGCAAGTACGCAGGCAAAAAGATGCCATGCCGTGCTTGCGCTGGTGTGTTTGGGGGACAGAAGCCACACTGGGGCAGAGGTCCTGTCTGCTCTGCAGGGCCAGGCCGAGAGGTGGTTGACGCCACGCCAGCTTAAGCCAGGAATGGTGGTTTGCGACAATGGCACCAACCTCCTCTCCGCCCTCCGACAGGGACAACTGACCCATGTGCCCTGTGTGGCTCACGTCCTTAACCTGGTGGTGCAGCGGTTCTTGGGCAGGTACCCGGGCTTACAGGATGTCCTGAGGCAGGCCAGGAAAGTCTGTGTGCATTTCCGCAGATCTTATAATGCCAGTGCTCGCCTGGCTGAGCTGCAAAAGGAGTTGAACCTGCCCAAGAACCGCCTTATATGTGACATGCCCACCAGGTGGAACTCAACGTTGGCCATGCTGCAGCGGCTGCACACGCAGCAGAGGGCCATCAATGAGTACCTGTGCGACTACGGCACCAGGACAGGGTCAGGGGACCTTGGTTTTTTTTCTCCACGCCAGTGGGGCATGATCAGGGATGCATGCACTGTCCTGGCACCATTTGAGGAGGCCACGAGGATGGTGAGCAGTGACAGTGCATGCATCAGTGACACTGTACCTCTTGTCCACTTGAGCACACGCTGCGTGGAATAATGGACAGGGCACTTGAGGCAGAACAGAGGCAGGAAGAGGAGGACTTCCTTGCCTCTCAAGGCCCCCTTTACCCAGACAGTGTTCCTTCTGTCCCACCCATCGCACAGGAAGAGGAGGAGGAGGAGGAGGAGGAGGATTGTGTCAGCATGGAGGTGGAGGCTGGCACTCAGCATCATCAGCAGCAGTCTTTTAGGGATGATTTACAGTCCCAAGAAACCAGTGGACTTGTACGTGGCTGGGAGGAGGTGGCTGCGGATCATGTCGTCCTTAGTGACCCAGAGGACTCCGGAGCGAATGCCTCAGCAAACCTACGCTGCATGGCCTCCCTGATCCTGCAAAGTCTGCGGAAGGATCCTCGTATTCTTCGGATCAAGGAGAGGGACCATTACTGGCTGGCCACTCTCCTTGATCCACGGTACAAGGGTAAGGTTGCGGACCTTATGTTACCGTCGCAGAGGGAGCAGAGGATGAGACAACTCCGGGAGGCCTTGCAGAAAGGTCTGTGCAACGCGTTCCCAGAGACTGGGAGGTTACAAACTCCTGGTCCTGGACAACGAGTTGCTGAGGCTTCGGCCAGTCAAAGAAGGAGCGGTGGGGAAGGTGGCCGTCTGACCGATGCGTTCAGACAATTCTTTAGTCCGCAGCCCCAAAGTATGATCGGTTCCAGCAACCATCGCCAGCGTCTGATAAACATGGTGCAGGAATATCTAGGGGCAAGGTCAGACTTGGACACCTTCCCCACCGAAAATCCTCTGGCTTACTGGGTCTTGAGGATGGATCACTGGCCAGAGCTTGCACAGTATGCAATTGAGCTACTGGCCTGTCCTGCATCCAGCGTTCTTTCGGAACGCACATTCAGTGCTGCTGGAGGATTTGTCACGGATCACAGGGTGCGCCTGTCCACCGACTCGGTTGATCGACTGACTTTCATCAAGATGAACCAGTCTTGGATCACCACCAGCTACCACACACCTGATGCTGATATAACAGACTAATTGATTTTAACATGTCACATCCCTTCAAGACTGATGCTGATGCTGAGTGCCTGTGCTGTTATGTTGACTGGCTATCCTCCTCCTCCGAGTCCTCAATGATACGATTGATGATGATAGCTTGGAAGATCATTTTTGTTTATGGGTGCCGCCACCAGTGGCTAAGGCCCAATTTTTCAGCCCCTGTTTTACAGGGGCGTGTAATTACAATTTTTTTAGCAATAATTTGCCATAGGGCTCATTGCTGTGCTCCAAGTACAGTATCTGTGAGGGGTTGGAGTGTTGTGGCACCAGTGCCTAAGGCCCAATTTTTCAGCCCCTGTTTAACAGGGGCGTGTCATTACAATTTTTGAAGCAATACTTTGCAACAGGGCTCATTGCTGTGCTCCAAGTACAGTATCTGTGAGGGGTTGTAGTGTTGTGCCACCAGTGCCTAAGGCCCAATTTTTCAGCCCCTGTTCAACAGGGGCATGCAATTACAATTCTTGATCTAATAATTCACAGCAGGGCCCATTGCTGCACCCACCAAGAGTAACTCTGAGGGCTTACAGTGTTGTGGCAACGCCACCACCACCACCACCACGAAAGGCCCAATTTTTCAGCCCCTGTTCAAAAGGGGCATGTAATTACAATTCTTGATCTAATAATTCACAGCAGGGCCCATTCCTGCACCCACCAAGAGTAACTCTGAGGGCTTACAGTGTTGTGGCAACGCCACCACCACCACGAAAGGCCCAATTTTTCAGCCCCTGTTCAAAAGGGGCATGTAATTACAATTCTTGATCTAATAATTCACAGCAGGGCCCATTGCTGCACCCACCAAGAGTAACTCTGAGGGCTTACAGTGTTGTGGCAACGCCACCACCACCACCACCACGAAAGGCCCAATTTTTCAGCCCCTGTTCAAAAGGGGCATGCAATTACAATTCTTGATCTAATAATTCACAGCAGGGCCCATTGCTGCACCCACCAAGAGTAACTGTCAGGGCTTACAGTGTTGTGGCACCAGCACCACCATCAAAGGCCCAATTTTTACTACCACTGTTCAACAATTATATGTAATTAAAATTCCTGATATAATAGTTGACAGCAGGGCGTTCCAGCACCAACCAAGAGTAACTGTGAGTGCTTACAGTGTTGTGCCAACACCAACAACTAAGGGGCCTATTTCTGCAGAGTATATACGGCAGGTCCCTACTTTCAAACATCCAACTTACAAACGACTCCTACTTGCAAACGCAAGAAGACAACAGGAAGTGAGAGGAAATCTACCACTAGGAAGGAAAATTCTCTCCTGTAAGAATAAATATGGGAGAAAGGTGTCTCCTCTGTACTGATGCTTTATCAGCAATCCTTGTTTCAAGAAAAACACCACATTTCAAAAACAGTTGTCATTGGGACGGAAAGTGAGGTGAAATGTTCTGAACAGGGGCACAGACAGCAAAACAAATGTTACAGGGGTGATAACCCTTACCTATGTTTTCCAAAAAGTTTAAAAATAGATTTTTGGGCTGGAGCTACACTTCAACAATGTACCTGTTCAAAATTACAAACACATTCTACATAAGAACAAACCTACAGTCCCTGTCTTGTATGCACCGCCTGTATACGGCTGTTCAGAGTATATAGGGCCTTTTTTATTTTATGTGCGGGGTTCCCCTTAATATCCATACAAGACCCAAAGGGGCTGGTAATGGGCTGGGGTAGGGGGGGGGGGGGGGTCATGGGGTAGCTATGCCATTTTTCTTAAAGAATTTCATCCATATTACCGGGACCAGACATTACATTAAAGCCGCAAGCAGTTTTAAATGGCTTTTTTTTCCTTTAGAAGTGTCATTTTGTGCAGGGACAGTTCTAAACACGGGAAACACGTGGCACTTCACAGGCATACTTTAGACACCCCCCAGGTACGATATTTAAAGGAATATTTGACTTTTTTTTTTTCACTTTATGCATCATTAAAATGACTGCTCCCGAAAAACGACCATTTTTAAAACTTCTTTTTGCATTGATACATGTCCCCTGGTGCAGAACCCGGGTTCCCAAACCCTTTTTAGGACAATAACATGCATAATAGTTGTTATAATTAGCACTTTAGAATTCGAACGTTCGCATCCATTGTATTTAATAGGGTTCTATTGTTCGTACGAACTTTCGGTCCGTTCGCGGGTTCTGGTGCGAACCGAACCCGGGGGTGTTCGGCTCATCACTACCCTTGAATTAAAGCTGAAAGTCTGTACTTCAAATTCATTTGGATTGTTTCTACTTACATTTCTTCTGGTGGCATACAGAGCTAAAAGTATGAAAATTGTGCCTGTGTCCAAATATTTATGGACCTAACTGTATTTAGCACTAATATCACATATATAACAATAAATATACCCAAAATTAGGGTATATGTGTGTCCAAATATATATGGACCTAACTGTATATAGCACTAATATCACTTATGGTTGGAGCCCTATGGCCGGTAGGATACGGGTAATACACATTGACGCGGACTTACAACATGGATAGACCTGAAGTGTGCCCTGGCCTAACGGACGGTATGCCAAAATAAGGGGGCATACCCAAGATTAGTGGTAGATATTGTGGAGAGAAATGGTTTCCTGAGGATGCTTTTAATAGGGGAATGGAGGGTGGGCGACGTTGCGCCGGAAACCACGTGGTGCGCACAGGAATACCGACAAGGCTTGTGGAGGAGTGGGCTGGCTATATAGCCGCCGGGCTCCTCCCATAAATTCAGGCCACCATGCTGGCCTTCCAACTTATGGTTGGAGCCCTATGGCCGGTAGGATACGGGTAATACACATTGACGCGGACTTACAACATGGATAGACCTGAAGTGTGCCCTGGCCTAACGGACGGTATGCCAAAATAAGGGGGCAAAAACATTCAGGTAGGGATATCATTTTATTTGAATTGTTTACTGAGCGAGTTTGGAAAAAGCTTGTGCGATCTCCAGCTGAGGGTTAGGAATGTACCGGGCGAAGCAGGCGGACTTCCATCTGCCTAGCTTCTTAATGACGTGATCTGGCACCCCATGGCGGGAGGCGGCCGAGGCTGCCCCGATACGAAAGGAGTGAGCTGTATAGTGAGCTGGGTTGAGACGTAGTCTTCGTAGAAGGATCCTCACGTGCTTGACGAACTGGCAGGTGCTTAAAGGTTTGGTCGGGAAAGGGAGTAGGGGAGTAGAGTCTGTTTGTGCTGGTAGGTATGACAGTAGGCAATCCAAAACGGCCACAGGGCACCAGGCATTGTTTGTTTTATATATGCAGATATCCACGCCGGCGCCCAACTGTTGAGTTTTGGACACTGCAAGGTGGAGTGTGAAGTGAGTCGGATGGCGAACTAAGTGACGTCTGCGCAAGACTTGGCCGGTGGGATTATTGCAGGTGAACTCGCTAGGCCGTAGAAACCCATAATAAGCTAAATAGATGGCCGCTTGTATGACCAAGCTAGGGAGGAGGCCAAACGGAGATGTGGCGAGGATGTTGGACATGTCCCTAAAGATGGCACCGGTTATAGGTAGACGTTTGGGGATGACAATGGGTTGTAGTTTCTGGACTCCGCGCAGGACGGCTCTGACTGCGTGGGACGTGAATAATGAGGGTTTTGCGGGATCTTGTAAGGCCAGAAAGTGCTGAATGCCTGCTAAGTACAGACGGATGGTGTTGTGGGATAAGGCCAAGCTATTGTGACAGTATGAGATAAAGGCCAGTATGTGCTTGACGTCTATGGCCGTATTATCGGAGCGGGGTGCCAGAAATTTGCTGAAAACGTCCCAGGCTGCACGGTAGGCTTTTAAGGTGTTGTAAGACAGGGACTGATTGATGAGCTGTGACGCTTGCTGTAGGTGGTGTCCTAGTCCAGGGTCAGCTGAGACCAAGGAGGGATAGGGGCTGACGTCTGGTCGGCTCCGGGTCTCTGCTGAAAAAAGGACGTATAATTAAAACGGGACAGAGCGTCTGCGGCAAGATTACACTTGCCTGGGAGGAAGGTGCAGTGAACATTGAACTGATGTTGCAACGAGAGTTGTACCAGCCTACGCAGGAAGGACATCGTGGCGAGCGACTTGGACCTACCTTTGTTGACAATGTCGGCAGTGGCCTGGTTGTCAGTGGTGAAGCCTACGGTTTGTCCTGTCCAATGGTGGCCCCATAACCGGGCGGCTGCTACTACTGGGTATAACTCAAACAGGGAGGAAGTCTGAGTAAAGCCTGGGATTGCTAGAATCTCTGGCGGCCATGATCCTGCGAACCAGTGGTGGCCAAAAATTGCCGCAAAGCCTTTGGAGGCTGCGGCGTCTGTGACTACCTGCGGGGAGAGGGGAGACATCGCGGGTATGAACATGGATATCCCGTTCCAACTGGTGAGGAACTCCTCCCACATCAACAAGTCTGCTACTGCTGCGGTGTCTAAACTAAGGACCTGATCGGGATCCTGTGACTGGGAAAGGAAAACTAGGAGACGTGAGATGAAGGACCGTCCCTGGGGGATGATCCTTATTGCGAAATTAAGCATTCCCAGCAGGGATTGCAACTGTTTCTTGGTACACCCCCGCGTGCGGGTGAAAGTTTGGAGTACTGATCTAATGTGGGCCAGTTTGTCGGGGGGGAGGCTGGCTTGCATGGTGATGGTATTCAGAATGATACCGAGGAAGGTGACCAAGTGTGCTGGACCGTCTACTTTATGCTCCGCAATGGGAACATTGAGATTTCCGAAGACGACTCTCAACTTGTCTAGGTCTTTCGGGGGTGTATCAGGCTGTTCAATCAGCAAAAAGTCGTCCAAGTAGTGGATGACTTCTTGACACTGGGCTTGGTGCAGCAGTATCCAGGTGAGAGACCGTGCAAAAGTGTCGAAGAGCCAGGGGCTACTTTTGGAGCCGAAAGTCAGCTTGGTAGCAAAGTAGTAAGAGTCTCTCCACTTCATGCCGTGCCAGCACCAGAGGGACGGATGGATAGGTAGGAGCTTAAAGGCATCCGAGATATCGGCTTTGGAGAGCCAGGCGCCTGTGCCGATTTTGATTATGGCTTGGATCGCCATGTCCACGGAGGCGTATTTAAGGGAGAACTCTTCGGAGGGGATTAAGGAATTCAGGCTGGGGATGGGGGAAGAATGAGGCGCAGACAGGTCGTACACCAAGCGAACTTTATTTGAGAACTTGCCCTTGACAAGCCCAATAGGGCTGACTCTCCAGGTGTTGAAAGGGGGCTGAGTGAAGGGGCCTATGACAAAGCCTCGCTGCAGCTCGGTGTGCAACAGTTGATCTATGGCCTGCTCATCTGTGGCGGCTGAATGCAGATTCTTGCATTCGTGAGACGTGTGGGGTAGGGAGATGAGGCCTGTGTGGAAGCCGGATGTGAACCCTTGGACGAGGAAGGTGGTGAGAGAGGGGGTGGGGTGTGAAGTGAGGTAGTGCTCCAGCCACAGAACGTTCACTTGGCCTAGTCAAGACTTTTTCTGTTGCTTGACCTGGCACAGGGTCTTGGGGTGTGCCCTGTGGCATACGAGGCAAACATGAAGCAGGCGGCACTGGCTAAAGTTGCAGGACCCGAAGTTGAAATTATTGCAGATGGCTGCTCCCCCTGCCGTCAGTACTGGGCGTCCGAACTTGTCCACCTGGGCCGTCTGCTGGGAGGCCGGTAAGCCTAAAGCTGCCTTTGAGGTAGAGGGGACTTCGTGGGGGCGAACATTGGTGGTGTTGGAGCACCAAGTGGCAGTATGGGTAGAGGACTGGCAGTTCGTGCATAGAGGTGAGCGTAGGCCAGCGAAGTGGCGGCAGAACAGCTCGGTATCCATAAGACTCCAGTCTGTGGCTGTTTGGAACTGCAACAGCCTAGCAGCTGCTTTGGCTGAGAAGGAGCGGTGATAGTCGTAGAACGAAAATTCTCCGTACTTGTAACCTAGATCCACCAAAGTGTGGAGATATAGGTCCAGCTCTTCCCGTCTGTTGGGGGAGGCCGAGCACAGGACATCCCTGAGAGTCCCGAAGGCCAGCGCAAATTCTGGTACTGACAATTTGCGATTCAGCCTCGGGTCTTTGGCCTTGAGGACCACTGAAACGTCTCCCCACGTGTAGGCCTTGTTATCCGCTACATCGTGGACTGCGATGAGTAGGGAGGCAAGGTTAATGTCCTTGCCATCCAGGATGTCCTTCCTAATGCTGGCTGGGACCAAATGTGCTGGGAGGACAACGGGGCACTTGCCTGTAGGGATAGCTGGAGGGGGTGTCGGGACCTGGACTACGGGTAGGTCGGGAGTGGCGGTCGGTGGGTGGACCTCTAGGAGCGTCACTCTGGCCTGCATGGCTGTGACTGATGTAGACAAGGACGCTACCAGGGTGTGGAGTTGAGCGACAGCTGCGGCAATAGAGTGCAGGGATGCCCGCTGCGTGCTTGGTCCAGGTGAAGCTGGCATGGGGAAGTCGGTTGAGGCTGGTGGCGGAAATAGGAGCCTAAAGAGCTCTGCTTTCCTGCCTGTGGCCGGGAAGGGCACCTGCCGGCGTCTCAGTTCTGCGGTCAACTTGGGGATGGTCCATCCCCTGAGGGAACGTGTGCTGCCGCTCTCTGAGGCGGGAGAAGGAGGAGGAGGGGCGGTGAGATCTTCACTGCCGGCCTGAGACATGGTTCTAAGTAAATCAGGCCTGGATAGGATATCCTGTCCTCCGAGGTTGGGGTGGTGACCGGAACCTGTAAGGGATGATACGACAATCGGGGTTGTTTCTGTTTCTAAGGGGGATTTCTCCCCCTTTAAATAAAAAAATAATAATAATAATTTCTTCCCTTTCTTTTTTTTTCCCTTTTACCTGTAGAAATGACGTCCAACCTAGTGCAGGATGGACCTGGTTTTGACTGATCTGGGGGAGAAACAACAGACAACACGTGACGAGGGGGTACTGACTGATTTGATTGTACCTAATTGAGCGAACCGAATGCGGTAACGATGGTGAAAGTGAGTGACAGAAATGTCCCATGACAGAGACACGGGTCGGTACGTTTGCTATGCGGCTAAACTACCGAGCTCTGGAGCATGTACCGAAATGGGGCCGTGAAGGACTGGTGCGTGTTTAGGGCGAAGCTGCCGAGAATGCGCGTGAAACTTGAACAGCTGTGTCCCTGCTAAATGAGTGGCCGAAATGACCCATGACAGAGACGTGAATCGGTACGTTTTGCAGTAGTGGCTGAAAAACCACCGGGCTCTGGAGCATGTGCGGAAATGGGGGCTGAAAACAACAGGGGTCTTGCTCTGAGGTGGGCATGCCCATTGCGTATGGGCTATGAAGCAGGGTGTAAGACTTAGTATTACCCCTTTCCCCCTGTGTTTGTGAACATACTACCCCTCTGTGTTTTTTTTTTTTTTTTTTTATCGGTGTTTATGCGTTGATGACAGTGAGGTGTATGACTATATTATTGTTACTGTTTTACACATGTCACTAAACAATTTCTATGCAAACAAAGCAAAACAAGACGAAATGAGAAGAAGGGGAAAGGAAGAGGGAGGAGGGAGAGAGAGGGAGAGAAAAAAAAAAAAAAAAGTGGCTATAGTCAATTTAAATGTAACAAATGAATAACAGTGGCTATATTGCAACTGCTGCTGCACCTCAGAGCATTAGGGAATTGGAGGGATTTGGCAGTATGGCACTGCGCAGCTGACCCTTACTTTAACACAGACTGTGAAAAAGTGGGATTGCTGGTGCACTACGAGTGCGAATGTCAAGGGGAATGGGAGTGCGCTGATGTGAGTCGGTGCACGGATGCAGCCTGGACTCGGTCCTGATGCAGCGTCTGACGGAACAAAGGTAACAACAGTGGGGTGAGGGGGGGCGGTGCGGGTGCAACGGTAGTGAGTACCGGATGCCCGATGCGGTGAGATGCGGCCGTGAGTGGGATTGCGGCGCCGGGTGAACGACCAGCTGTGTGGGGGTCTAAGGGGAGATTTTGCTGGTTTAAGAGCAAAATCTCCGACATGGCATCTATGCACAGGATGAGAAGTGGAGCCTACCTGTGATGGCCGAGCCAGGCGTGCGTACGGCGCCGAATCCCGGGACGAGGGTGCTTCGAATTGTGCCGCGCTGCTGAAGGGTCGCACTGAAATGACGTAACGACGTTGCGCCGGAAACCACGTGGTGCGCACAGGAATACCGACAAGGCTTGTGGAGGAGTGGGCTGGCTATATAGCCGCCGGGCTCCTCCCATAAATTCAGGCCACCATGCTGGCCTTCCAACATATATAATAATAAATATACCCAAAAGTAGGGTATTTTAACTGGGAGTCAGACATGATTCTACATGAAGGGTGGAGGGGGGATGTAAACCTTTTATATTAAAATAGTACTAAAGGCTGAGACTTTTTTGCATAAATTTAATTATTTTAAATATTTTAAATGTAATTGTAAGGCCCTTTATTAACTCCACCTTCTCTGGGTTTCGATGCTGATCTTCCCTGCACAGAGCCCTTAAAGTGATTGTAAACATTGATTTTTTTTAAAACAACAAACAAACATACATACTTACCTGCTCGGTGTAATGATTTTTGCACAGAGCAGCCCTGATCATCCTCTTCTGGGGTCCCCCAGTGGCGCTTCTGGCTTCTCCTGCCTTCAGAGTGCCCCTATAGCAAGCCACAAAGTTTAGTATAGAGTGCCCCTACAGCAAGCTAAAAAAACTTCAGCCTTTAGAACCACTCACTTCCTTCTCCTGCACAGGACTACATGTCCCATGAGGCATTGTTCCTCACACATTCACAAGCTCTCAGGCACTTACTGACATGAATGGACAGTGTACTGAGCTGTATGTGTGCTGCACTATTTCCTGATATGTAAACTACTAACCAACTAATTAGCTGACCAACTAATCGATTATTGAAATAGTTGACAACTATTTTCATAATCGATTATCGATTATGTTGATTAGTTGTTTCAGCCCTAGTTCAGTGTAAAGAACAGTTCAGTGTACAGAGGAGTGCAGTGTAGAGATAAGTTCAGTGTAGAGATGAGTGCAGTATAGAGATGAGTGCAGTGTATAGATGAGTTCAGTGTAGAGATGAGTTCAGTGTAGAGATGAGTTCAGTGTAGGGATGAGTTCAGTGTAGAGATGAGTTCAGTGTAGAGATGAGTTCAGTGTAGAGATGAGTTCAGTGTAGAGATGAGCTCAGTGTAGAGATGAGCTCAGTGTAGAGATGAGCTCAGTGTAGAGATGAGCTCAGTGTATAGAGGAGTGCAGTGTAGAGATGAGTGCAGTATACAGAACAGTGCTGTGGAGAGCGACTTGTCAGGTGGCTAAGCCGTCTGACAGGTCGCCTCAGTGTGAACCGAGTAGGGCAGAAACAACTAATCGATTAATCGACAACTAATCGATTATGAAATTAATCGATTACTATTTTCATAATCGATTAATCGGCCAGTAACATAATGGGGTTAAAAAAAACTAAAATGAGCCCTTTACAGTATAAAAAGAGCAAATTGCTACTGTAAATATTACTTTCACTGTCCCACAGTAAAAAATTAACCCCTCACAGCGATTATTTGCTCTTTTTGTACTAATTTTTGTTTTTTTAACACCATTATGTTACTAAACATCTCAGGCCTGGGTCACACCTCTGTGTTTTTTTGGTGCTTTTTGCAGAAACACACTACAGGTCATTTACATGGTTTCCTATGGGACACGTTCACATCCATGATTTTTTCAGCTGCTGCGTATTTGGAAAGTACTTTTTTTAATGCAAAACGGTGCTTTTTTCTTTTTTTTGGTTCAATATACTTCAATAGAGAAGCTGCAGAAAAGCATGTAATAATGTGTTTTTGCGTCAATTTGTGTTTTTTAGTTTGCCCAACAACAAATTGGCCAAAAAAAAATGTAAAAAATGCAAATCGCAGCAAATTTTTTTATTTATTTTTTACGGTTATTAACCGATTAATCGAAACAATAATCGGCCAACTAATCGATTATGAAAATAATCGTTAGTTGCAGCCCTAGAACCGAGCCTAAGGGCTCTGTACAGGGAAAATCAGCATCTGAACCCAGAGAAGGTGGGAAGCTGAGAGACTAGAGGTGATATAAGGCATTTCAATTACATTTAAAATTAAGTTTACCAGTATTGTGCATTCTATTTAAATGAGTATATCCATAAAAAAGTCTCAGCCTTTAGTAATACTTTATTATAAAAATATTTATGTTCCCCACCCCTCATATAGCTTTATGTCTGACTACCAGTTTAAAAATACCCTGTACAATACCGATATTTCGGCCACCTCTCAGGCCGATAGCCGATATTATGTGCCAATTCTCTGTACATCATTTTTTTTTATTTTTACACTTTTTTTTTATCATCACTGTTATTGCTGTCACAAGGAATGTAAACATCCCTTGTGACAGTAATAGACAGTGACAGATACTCTTTATGGAGGGATCTGGGGTCTATAAAACCCCAATTCCCTCCTCTGCACTTGAAAGTATTTAAAACGTCAAGATCTGCGTTTTTGAATACTTTCTTTTAACCTGGCGCCTTTAAGATGCCAGTAATCTGGGAAGTGATATCATGACATCGCTTCCGGGTTACTAGATCCGAGACCCGAAGGAAGCATCGGCTTTGTTCGGGTCTTCGGCCAGCCGGCGGACATGCCGGCTGGTTGCTCGGGCCTCCCGGTGGGACGGGAGGGCCCAGGCAAGCGGCAGAAGGTGGCGGGAGAGGGGGGGATGTCCCCTCCTGCTGCTTGTAATACCAGCCGAGCGGCTGCTGAGCCTAAAACCCCTTGAAGCAATATTGGTAATATCGGACTTTGTGACCGATACCAATTTTTTGGAAAATGCTATCAGACTGAAATAATCAGCCTTACCTATAATCGGTCGATCCCTACTGTATATCCTACTTCTGGGTATATGTATTATCATATGTATGATAGAAATGAGAATATATATATATATATTTATGGTCGGAGCCCTCTGTCCGAAGAGATATGGATCACATAAACACGTCACAAGACTAACAACACAAATAAGACCTGAAGTGTGGCCTGGCCTTTTGTACGGTATGGCAAAGAAAGGGGCCATACCTGAATAGAAGTGATAGATAATTCTGCTGAGAATTGGTTGTAGAGGAGTGCCCTAGAAAAGGGAGATATGGGTGGGTGGGTACTGCGCACTACAGCCGACGCTGACCCTCGTGGATGGTCTGTATAAGTACCCCTCAAACTCCTCCCATAATTTCAGGCTAGCATACTAGCCTTCCTATTTATGGTCAGAGCCCTCTGTCTGAAGAGATATGGATCACATAAACACGTCACAAGACTAACAACACAAATAAGACCTGAAGTGTGGCCTGGCCTTTTGTACGGTATGCCAAAGAAAGGGGCCAAAAAGTCACACAAGGTTAGGAAGGAATTGATCTATTATGTCAGGTAAACCACTATAGAGCGAGCCTGTTAAAGGCTCGTGATATTTCTGACTGAGGATCGGGGACGTGTCGGGCGAAACACAAGGATTCCCACCTGCCCATCTTCCTTATTGCGTGGTCAGGAACTCTGTTTCGTGATGTTGCTGGGGCTGCTCTAATGCGAAAGCGAGTCCTGAGTAACATCCTGGGTCAAGGCCCGAGATGCTCAGGAGTGTTCTGACGTGGCTGACGAACTGGTTCCCGCTTAGGGGTTCAGTTGGGAAAGGTAGTAGAGGGCTGTCCTCAGATGGCTCGGACAGCAGAGTTTACCAATTACCGTAGAACGGCCATGGCGTTGTGTGTCTGGAAAGATTTAATGTCTACTCCGGGACCGGGTTGTATCATTTCCGATACCGTCGGGTGTAGGATGAAATGACTTTGGTGGCGAGTCGGGTGGTGCCCGAGTAGCACTCGGCATTTAGGGCTGGTGATAGTAATTCGCCGGGCCGTAAAATCGTAAAAGGCTAGGTAAATGGCTGCTTGAACTACCAGGCTGGGCCATAGACCGAAGGGAGAACGTGAAAGGATAGCGGACATGTCCCGGAGTATGGCGCTGGTCACTGGTAAGCGTTTGGTACTAGAGTGTGGTTGCCGCCACCTGTAGTGTGTTGGCGGATCAGGATGCATTGATGAGGGAGGTAGCACCATGGAGGTGCTATCCGATTCCAGAGTTGGTTGCGACTAATGTGGGACGCCGGACATGGTCGAGTCGGCTCCGGCTTCTGTGAAAGGATGTGGCATGGTCAAGCGGGATAGCGCGTCGGCCGAGGTGTTGCATTAACCGGGGATGTGGACACTGAGGCTACTGAGCTGATGTTGTAGGGAAAGTAGCAACAGCCTGCGTGGGAAGGACATGATGGACAACGATTTATTTACCTGCCTTTGTTAACGACTGTGGCTGTAGCCTGGTTGTCTGTGGCGAACGTGGCGGTCTGTCCTGCCCGGGGCTGCCCCGTACTTGAGTTGCTGCGACTATGGGGTAGATCTCAAATAAAGAGGAGGACTGACTAAAAGCGGAATTGTGAGCATCTCTGATGGATCGGATCTCCTGAAACCGATGATGGCCAAAAGTTGCAGCGAAGCTTGTGGAAGCTGCTACGTCCGTGATTATCTGAGGTAGGGATGAGCTTCGTGTTCGAGTCGAACATACGTTCGACTCGAACATTGGCTGTTCGATCGTTCGACGAAGATCGAACGATTTGGGCCGTTCGCGCCAAATTCGAGTGACGCGAACGGCCCACAATGCACTACGCCATCGCAGTGTCATCCAGGCGCTGTGATTGGCCAAGCATGCACTGTGACCCCGCATGCTTGGCCAATCACAGCGCCGGCAGCGAGGAGAGCAATGATTGGCCACAGGCAGGATGCCTGTGGCCAATTATTGCTGAGGGTGTTTAGTACACGCCCCACACTATAAAAGGCCGCCAGCACGGCGGCCTAGTGTAGTGTGTTCCGGAGCAGGGATAGAGTAGCATAGGCAGGGACAGTGACTGTTATTTCTTTCTTGCTTAACCTGGATTCCTTTAGTTTAGGGAAAGAGAAGGATAGGTAGGGAGAGTGTCAGTGTGTTTTGTGCTTCTGCTATAGTGTGCTTAAAAAAAACATTTATTCTAGGGACAGAAAACTCTAGGTAGGGACAGTGTCAGTTTCTTTCACTCTGCAAGTCCTTGTTTCCAGGGACCTGTAAGGACAGTGAGTTAATTGTCCTTGTGCTATATTGTGCTTAAAAAAAACATTTATTCTAGGGACAGAAAACTCTAGGTAGGGACAGTGTCAGTTTCTTTCACTCTGCAAGTCCTTGTTTCCAGGGACCTGTAAGGACAGTGAGTTAATTGTCCTTGTGCTATATTGTGCTTAAAAAAAACATTTATTCTAGGGACAGAAAACTCTAGGTAGGGACAGTGTCAGTTTCTTTCACTCTGCAAGTCCTTGTTTCCAGGGACCTGTAAGGACAGTGAGTTAATTGTCCTTGTGCTATATTGTGATTAAAAAAAACATTTATTCTAGGGACAGAAAACTCTAGGTAGGGACAGTGTCAGTTTCTTTCACTCTGCAAGTCCTTGTTTCCAGGGACCTGTAAGGACAGTGAGTTAATTTTCCTTGTGCTATATTGTGATTAAAAAAAACATTTTTTCTAGGGACAGAAAACTGTAGGTAGGGAGAGTGTTTTTTTTCTTTCACTCTGCAAGTCCTTGTTTCCAGGGACCTGTAAGGACAGTGAGTTAATTGTCCTTGTGCTATATTGTGCTTAAAAAAAACATTTATTCTAGGGACAGAAAACTCTAGGTAGGGACAGTGTCAGTTTCTTTCACTCTGCAAGTCCTTGTTTCCAGGGACCTGTAAGGACAGTGAGTTAATTTTCCTTGTGCTATATTGTGATTAAAAAAAACATTTATTCTAGGGACAGAAAACTCTAGGTAGGGACAGTGTCAGTTTCTTTCACTCTGCAAGTCCTTGTTTCCAGGGACCTGTAAGGACAGTGAGTTAATTTTCCTTGTGCTATATTGTGATTAAAAAAAACATTTATTCTAGGGACAGAAAACTCTAGGTAGGGACAGTGTCAGTTTCTTTCACTCTGCAAGTCCTTGTTTCCAGGGACCTGTAAGGACAGTGAGTTAATTTTCCTTGTGCTATATTGTGATTAAAAAAAACATTTTTTCTAGGGACAGAAAACTCTAGGTAGGGACAGTGTCAGTTTCTTTCACTCTGCAAGTCCTTGTTTCCAGGGACCTGTAAGGACAGTGAGTTAATTTTCCTTGTGCTATATTGTGATTAAAAAAAACATTTTTTCTAGGGACAGAAAACTGTAGGTAGGGAGAGTGTTTTTTTTCTTTCACTCTGCAAGTCCTTGTTTCCAGGGACCTGTAAGGACAGTGAGTTAATTGTCCTTGTGCTATATTGTGCTTAAAAAAAACATTTATTCTAGGGACAGAAAACTCTAGGTAGGGACAGTGTCAGTTTCTTTCACTCTGCAAGTCCTTGTTTCCAGGGACCTGTAAGGACAGTGAGTTAATTTTCCTTGTGCTATATTGTGATTAAAAAAAACATTTATTCTAGGGACAGAAAACTCTAGGTAGGGACAGTGTCAGTTTCTTTCACTCTGCAAGTCCTTGTTTCCAGGGACCTGTAAGGACAGTGAGTTAATTTTCCTTGTGCTATATTGTGATTAAAAAAAACATTTTTTCTAGGGACAGAAAACTGTAGGTAGGGAGAGTGTTTTTTTTCTTTCACTCTGCAAGTCCTTGTTTCCAGGGACCTGTAAGGACAGTGAGTTAATTTTCCTTGTGCTATATTGTGATTAAAAAAAACATTTTTTCTAGGGACAGAAAACTGTAGGTAGGGAGAGTGTTTTTTTTCTTTCACTCTGCAAGTCCTTGTTTCCAGGGACCTGTAAGGACAGTGAGTTAATTGTCCTTGTGCTATATTGTGCTTAAAAAAAACATTTATTCTAGGGACAGAAAACTCTAGGTAGGGACAGTGTCAGTTTCTTTCACTCTGCAAGTCCTTGTTTCCAGGGACCTGTAAGGACAGTGAGTTAATTTTCCTTGTGCTATATTGTGATTAAAAAAAACATTTATTCTAGGGACAGAAAACTCTAGGTAGGGACAGTGTCAGTTTCTTTCACTCTGCAAGTCCTTGTTTCCAGGGACCTGTAAGGACAGTGAGTTAATTTTCCTTGTGCTATATTGTGATTAAAAAAAACATTTATTCTAGGGACAGAAAACTCTAGGTAGGGACAGTGTCAGTTTCTTTCACTCTGCAAGTCCTTGTTTCCAGGGACCTGTAAGGACAGTGAGTTAATTTTCCTTGTGCTATATTGTGATTAAAAAAAACATTTATTCTAGGGACAGAAAACTCTAGGTAGGGACAGTGTCAGTTTCTTTCACTCTGCAAGTCCTTGTTTCCAGGGACCTGTAAGGACAGTGAGTTAATTTTCCTTGTGCTATATTGTGATTAAAAAAAACATTTTTTCTAGGGACAGAAAACTGTAGGTAGGGAGAGTGTTTTTTTTCTTTCACTCTGCAAGTCCTTGTTTCCAGGGACCTGTAAGGACAGTGAGTTAATTTTCCTTGTGCTATATTGTGATTAAAAAAAACATTTTTTCTAGGGACAGAAAACTGTAGGTAGGGAGAGTGTTTTTTTTCTTTCACTCTGCAAGTCCTTGTTTCCAGGGACCTGTAAGGACAGTGAGTTAATTGTCCTTGTGCTATATTGTGCTTAAAAAAAACATTTATTCTAGGGACAGAAAACTCTAGGTAGGGACAGTGTCAGTTTCTTTCACTCTGCAAGTCCTTGTTTCCAGGGACCTGTAAGGACAGTGAGTTAATTTTCCTTGTGCTATATTGTGATTAAAAAAAACATTTATTCTAGGGACAGAAAACTCTAGGTAGGGACAGTGTCAGTTTCTTTCACTCTGCAAGTCCTTGTTTCCAGGGACCTGTAAGGACAGTGAGTTAATTTTCCTTGTGCTATATTGTGATTAAAAAAAACATTTTTTCTAGGGACAGAAAACTGTAGGTAGGGAGAGTGTTTTTTTTCTTTCACTCTGCAAGTCCTTGTTTCCAGGGACCTGTAAGGACAGTGAGTTAATTTTCCTTGTGCTATATTGTGATTAAAAAAAACATTTTTTCTAGGGACAGAAAACTGTAGGTAGGGAGAGTGTTTTTTTTCTTTCACTCTGCAAGTCCTTGTTTCCAGGGACCTGTAAGGACAGTGAGTTAATTGTCCTTGTGCTATATTGTGCTTAAAAAAAACATTTATTCTAGGGACAGAAAACTCTAGGTAGGGACAGTGTCAGTTTCTTTCACTCTGCAAGTCCTTGTTTCCAGGGACCTGTAAGGACAGTGAGTTAATTTTCCTTGTGCTATATTGTGATTAAAAAAAACATTTTTTCTAGGGACAGAAAACTGTAGGTAGGGAGAGTGTTTTTTTTCTTTCACTCTGCAAGTCCTTGTTTCCAGGGACCTGTAAGGACAGTGAGTTAATTTTCCTTGTGCTATATTGTGATTAAAAAAAACATTTTTTCTAGGGACAGAAAACTGTAGGTAGGGAGAGTGTTTTTTTTCTTTCACTCTGCAAGTCCTTGTTTCCAGGGACCTGTAAGGACAGTGAGTTAATTGTCCTTGTGCTATATTGTGCTTAAAAAAAACATTTTTTCTAGGGACAGAAAACTGTAGGTAGGGAGAGTGTTTTTTTTCTTTCACTCTGCAAGTCCTTGTTTCCAGGGACCTGTAAGGACAGTGAGTTAATTGTCCTTGTGCTATATTGTGCTTAAAAAAAACATTTATTCTAGGGACAGAAAACTCTAGGTAGGGACAGTGTCAGTTTCTTTCACTGTGAAAGTCCTTGTTTCAAGGGACAGAGAAGGACACCTGAAGGTAGCCCTTATTGCTTTTTTCCCATCTCCCTGCAGGCCATCTATTAGAATGTCTGGAAGGCAAACAAGGAGAGGCAGACAGTCAGGAGGCAATAAAAGAGGGCAAGCAGGCTCTGTGTCTGGGGGCAACAGTGCTGGTCGTGGACGCGGTGCATTGTCATCAGCACATGGCCATGGGACACGCTTGTCCTTCTTTTCGGCAGCTGGACATGTTGAGCCACATCATGCCGAAGACTTGGTAGAGTGGATGACCAAGCCCTCCTCCTCCTCCTCATCCTCTCTCACCCAGGCTCAGGGTACTGGAAAAGCAGCTGCCAAAGCGTCGTCTTCCCTGGTATCAATGTCAGACAAATCATCAGTCACTCCTTCCCTAGACCCACCATGTCCTCCTCCTGAGGAGTCCCCCGAACTGTTTCAGCACAGTGTTGGGTACATGCTCCAGGAGGATGCCCAGCGTTTCGAAGGGTCTGATGATGAAACCCAGCTAGAGGAAGGCAGTAGCGTGAGAGCAGACAGAGGGGATGCTCAAGAAGGACACCAATCTGGCAGTCATGTTCCAGCAGCTGCAGCATACTGCCAGATTGGCTCCAGTGATGAGGAGGGAGGGGATGATGAGGTCAATGACTCCACGTGGGTGCCTAATAGGAGAGAGGAGGAGGAGGAGGATGAGGAGGAGGCACATCTCCAACGAGGCAGGATGCCCTTTGGTGGCCAGTGTAAGGGCAGTACACCGACGGAATCACACCGCAGAGCTCCGCCTGTGCAGGGCGCTGCCTCTGCCCGTCATTCAAAAAGTTCTTTGGTGTGGGCCTTTTTTGAGGCTAGTGCATCAGATCGCACAGCTGCTGTTTGCAACATATGTCTCAAGCGTATATCGCGTGGCCAAAACATCAGCCGCTTGGGTACCACATGCCTGACCAGACATATGTTGACCTGCCATGCAGCTCGTTGGCAAGCCTACCTCAAAGACCCACACCAAAGAACAAAGCGGACCTCTCCTTGCACCGCATCAGCTGGGATCTCCAACCCCACTATAACTTCAGTCCTCTCTGAAACATGCACTGAGAGGAATGAAGGTGTAGAATTAGGTGTGTCACAGCCAAGTACTTGCGCCCACTCTGCTAGCAGTACACCGACGTCCGATTCTAGCAGGCAAATTTCCCTGCCCCAGCTGCTGGACCGTCGAAAGAAGTTCACTCCCAGCCATCCACATGCCCAGCGGTTGAATGCTAGCTTGGCTAAATTGCTAGCGCTTCAACTGCTGCCTTTTCAGTTGGTAGACTCGGCCCCCTTCCGTGAGTTTGTGCAATGTGCGGTTCCTCAGTGGCAGGTTCCCAAACGCCACTTTTTCTCACGGAAGGCTATTCCGGCTCTCTACCGGCATGTGGAAGGCAATGTCTTGGCCTCGCTGGACAGGGCGGTCAGCGGTAAGGTGCATATTACCGCTGACTCATGGTCCAGCAGGCATGGACAGGGACGTTACCTTTCTTTCACGGCCCATTGGGTCACTCTTTTGGCAGCTGGGAAGGATTCAGGACAAGGTGCAGTAGTGTTGGAGGTTGTCCCACCGCCACGCCTCCAAAATGCTACTACTGGTTGTGACACACCTCTCTCCTCCACCCCCTCCTCTTCTTCTTCCTCCATGGCCTCTTCCTGTGGTTTGTCCTATGAACCAGCGGTGCTCCGTAGCCGTTCACGGGGCTACGCAAGTACGCAGGCAAAAAGATGCCATGCCGTGCTTGCGCTGGTGTGTTTGGGGGACAGAAGCCACACTGGGGCAGAGGTCCTGTCTGCTCTGCAGGGCCAGGCCGAGAGGTGGTTGACGCCACGCCAGCTTAAGCCAGGAATGGTGGTTTGCGACAATGGCACCAACCTCCTCTCCGCCCTCCGACAGGGACAACTGACCCATGTGCCCTGTGTGGCTCACGTCCTTAACCTGGTGGTGCAGCGCTTCTTGGGCAGGTACCCGGGCTTACAGGATGTCCTGAGGCAGGCCAGGAAAGTCTGTGTGCATTTCCGCAGATCTTATAATGCCAGTGCTCGCCTGGCTGAGCTGCAAAAGGAGTTGAACCTGCCCAAGAACCGCCTTATATGTGACATGCCCACCAGGTGGAACTCAACGTTGGCCATGCTGCAGCGGCTGCACACGCAGCAGAGGGCCATCAATGAGTACCTGTGCGACTACGGCACCAGGACAGGGTCAGGGGAGCTTGGTTTTTTTTCTCCACGCCAGTGGGGCATGATCAGGGATGCATGCACTGTCCTGGCACCATTTGAGGAGGCCACGAGGATGGTGAGCAGTGACAGTGCATGCATCAGTGACACTGTACCTCTTGTCCACCTGTTGGAGCACACGCTGCGTGGAATAATGGACAGGGCACTTGAGGCAGAACAGAGGCAGGAAGAGGAGGACTTCCTTGCCTCTCAAGGCCCCCTTTACCCAGACAGTGTTCCTTCTGTCCCACCCATCGCACAGGAAGAGGAGGAGGAGGAGGAGGAGGAGGAGGAGGATTGTGTCAGCATGGAGGTGGAGGCTGGCACTCAGCATCATCAGCAGCAGTCTTTTAGGGATGATTTACAGTCCCAAGAAACCAGTGGACTTGTACGTGGCTGGGAGGAGGTGGCTGCGGATCATGTCGTCCTTAGTGACCCAGAGGACTCCGGAGCGAATGCCTCAGCAAACCTACGCTGCATGGCCTCCCTGATCCTGCAAAGTCTGCGGAAGGATCCTCGTATTCTTCGGATCAAGGAGAGGGACCATTACTGGCTGGCCACTCTCCTTGATCCACGGTACAAGGGTAAGGTTGCGGACCTTATGTTACCGTCGCAGAGGGAGCAGAGGATGAGACAACTCCGGGAGGCCTTGCAGAAAGGTCTGTGCAACGCGTTCCCAGAGACTGGGAGGTTGCAAACTCCTGGTCCTGGACAACGAGTTGCTGAGGCTTCGGCCAGTCAAAGAAGGAGCGGTGGGGAAGGTGGCCGTCTGACCGATGCGTTCAGACAATTCTTTAGTCCGCAGCCCCAAAGTATGATCGGTTCCAGCAACCATCGCCAGCGTCTGATAAACATGGTGCAGGAATATCTAGGGGCAAGGTCAGACTTGGACACCTTCCCCACCGAAAATCCTCTGGCTTACTGGGTCTTGAGGATGGATCACTGGCCAGAGCTTGCACAGTATGCAATTGAGCTACTGGCCTGTCCTGCATCCAGCGTTCTTTCGGAACGCACATTCAGTGCTGCTGGAGGATTTGTCACGGATCACAGGGTGCGCCTGTCCACCGACTCGGTTGATCGACTGACTTTCATCAAGATGAACCAGTCTTGGATCACCACCAGCTACCACACACCTGATGCTGATATAACAGACTAATTGATTTTAAAATGTCACATCCCTTCAAGACTGATGCTGATGCTGAGTGCCTGTGCTGTTATGTTGACTGGCTATCCTCCTCCTCCGAGTCCTCAATGATACGATTGATGATGATAGCTTGGAAGATCATTTTTGTTTATGGGTGCCGCCACCAGTGCCTAACGCCCAATTTTTCAGCCCCTGTTTAACAGGGGCGTGTAATTACAATTTTTGAAGCAATACTTTGCAACAGGGCTCATTGCTGTGCTCCAAGTACAGTATCTGTGAGGAGTTGCAGTGTTGTGCCACCAGTGCCTAAGGCCCAATTTTTCAGCCCCTGTTTAACAGGGGCGTGTCATTACAATTTTTGAAGCAATACTTTGCAACAGGGCTCATTGCTGTGCTCCAAGTACAGTATCTGTGAAGGGTTGCAGTGTTGTGCCACCAGTGCCTAAGGCCCAATTTTTCAGCCCCTGTTCAACAGGGGCATGTAATTACAATTCTTGATCTAATAATTCACAGCAGGGCCCATTGCTGCACCCACCAAGAGTAACTGTCAGGGCTTACAGTGTTGTGGCACCAGCACCACCATCAAAGGCCCAATTTTTACTACCACTGTTCAACAATTATATGTAATTAAAATTCCTGATATAATAGTTGACAGCAGGGCGTTCCAGCACCAACCAAGAGTAACTGTGAGTGCTTACAGTGTTGTGCCAACACCAACAACTAAGGGGCCTATTTCTGCAGAGTATATACGGCAGGTCCCTACTTTCAAACATCCAACTTACAAACGACTCCTACTTGCAAACGCAAGAAGACAACAGGAAGTGAGAGGAAATCTACCACTAGGAAGGAAAATTCTCTCCTGTAAGAATAAATATGGGAGAAAGGTGTCTCCTCTGTACTGATGCTTTATCAGCAATCCTTGTTTCAAGAAAAACACCACATTTCAAAAACAGTTGTCATTAGGACGGAAAGTGAGGTGAAATGTTCTGAACAGGGGCACAGACAGCAAAACAAATGTTACAGGGGTGATAACCCTTACCTATGTTTTCCAAAAAGTTTAAAAATAGATTTTTGGTCTGGAGCTACACTTCAACAATGTACCTGTTCAAAATTACAAACAGATTCTACATAAGAACAAACCTACAGTCCCTGTCTTGTATGCACCGCCTGTATACGGCTGTTCAGAGTATATAGGGCCTTTTTTATTTTATGTGCGGGGTTCCCCTTAATATCCATACAAGACCCAAAGGGGCTGGTAATGGGCTGGGGTAGGGGGGGGGGTCATGGGGTAGCTATGCCATTTTTCTTAAAGATTTTCATCCATATTACCGGGACCAGACATTACATTAAAGCCGCAAGCAGTTTTAAATGGCTTTTTTTTCCTTTAGAAGTGTCATTTTGTGCAGGGACAGTTCTAAACACGGGAAACACGTGGCACTTCACAGGCATACTTTAGACACCCCCCAGGTACGATATTTAAAGGAATATTTGACTTTTTTTTTTTCACTTTATGCATCATTAAAATGACTGCTCCCGGAAAACGACCGTTTTTAAAACTTATTTTTGCATTGATACATGTCCCCTGGTGCAGAACCCGGGTTCCCAAACCCTTTTTAGGACAATAACATGCATAATAGTTGTTATAATTAGCACTTTAGAATTCGAACGTTCGCATCCATTGTATTTAATAGGGTTCTAATGTTCGTTCGAACTTTCGGTCCGTTCGCGGGTTCTGGTGCGAACCGAACCCGGGGGTGTTCGGCTCATCACTAATCTGAGGTGACGAAGAGAATGCTGATGGGATAAACAAGGGTCTACCTATCCGGTCTCAAGGAATTGGTCCCCCATGGCCAGATCCTGCTACGGAGGCTGCGTCTAGCTTAATGACTTGGTCAGGGTCTTGTGCCTGGGAGAGGAACTCTAAGAAGCGTGCGATAAAGGATCGCCCTTGAGAGACGATCCTCATCGTGGTTTGAGCATGTCCAGTAGGGATTGTAGCTGTGGGTTAGTGCACCCTTGCGTGTCGGTAGACGTATGGATGACTGACCTGATGCGGGTCAATCTACCAAGAGGTGGGCTGGCCCGCATGGCGCGTTTGTCTAGAATCTGATGAACCAGAGCCCCCAGGGCGTACTGGGGCGGGTAGCTGGAGTCTGGTATACTAAGTAGGAATGTTTCGATCTGTAGTTCAATGACGTTTGGTCGGTCTGCTAACTCCTGCACTGCCAGCAAGGTGATGTTGGCGACCTTGTCTGCGTAGTGAAGGATCTCGGATCGGCTTCGAAAACAGAGTGTCATGCGTAGAAGTATGTGGCAGTTGCTAGCGCCTGGTGAGCGCTCGAATTGTGTATGTGAAGACAAATATGTCGTGAAAGAGTGCGGAGAGAAAGCAAGGAGGGGCCTTGCGTTTACGCACCTGACTTGAGCCCTGTCTTGGTTGAGGTCGAGACATGGGTCGACCGGGACCTGTGAGGAGGGTGACATGGAGATATATATATATATATATATATATATATATATTTTTTTTTTTTTATTATATATATATATTTTTTTTTTTGTAGGCGTGAAGAGTTGTGGGAGCGGTAGGTAGCTCCGGGTGAAGAAGTGTGTAGGACCCCCTGCCCCTTTTTTTTTTTTTTTCGGGAAATATCGTCCGACCTGGATTGCAGGGTGGACGGGATGGAAACTCGATCTAAACTGACGTGTGTGGTGGAAAGGGATAGAGAAATCGGTGAGTAGCCGTTTGACTACTGGAGGAGGTGAGTGGCTGGTGTGCAACCACTCGTCGAACGCTCGCAGCGCTTGCGAGGAACAAATGCCTTAAGGAGACGAAAGAAGAAGAGTTTGTGACTTTCGAGTGTGTGGGGATGGCCGTTTCATGATGAAACGGGAGTGGTAAGTAATGCGTGTGTATAGCGGCTTGGGGTTCGAATCATTGTGGCCGATGCTACGGCTGGATTCGTAACGTTCTGAGACGTTCGACGTTGTATCGGAGGTATGGGTCGGAGCTGCTTAGAGCCGGGTATGCGACTGCGAACGAATTGGTTGTTTCAGCCGAGGATCCGAAACTTGGAGCCGATGCTACGACTGGATTCGGATCGGTTAAAGAAGTTTACTGCTGAAGATCGGAGCGGTATGCGCCGGTGGTGCGACTGTGACTCGACCGATTGAAAATGCCATAGAGCCGAAAAATTGAGCCGCTGCTACGACTGAATTCGGATCAGCTCGAAAGTTCGATGTTTGTGGACCCGAGCCGACGAGCCGGTGGTGCGACTGGGCCCAGATCGGCCATGTTAGCGGAGGATCCGAACCTTTGAGCCGATGCTACGACTGGGTTCGGATCGGATAGGAGGGTCTGTTGCTAGAGATCCGAGTCGATTGAGCCGGTGAAGCGACTGGACTCGGATCGCTTGGGAATGCCATTGGTTCGAAAGTTTGAGCCTATGCTACGACTGAATTCGGATGGTTTAGCGGTTCGATGTTTGAAGGTCCGAGCCGACGAGCCGGTGGTGCGACTGTGCTCGGAACCAACGTGGATGCCAGAGATCTGAATCTCTAAGCCGATGCTGTGCCTGTATACGGGCTGATAACGGGTGCAAGGCGGAGACTTGAATTTCCCGGGTCCGAATCGTAGCGCCGGAGATACGGCTGGACTCGGACGGGTGTTCGTTGTTTCGAAGTTGAAGGGGCTTGTGATTGTCGAGGGCCCGGCCTGTAGTGTCGATTGTTAGCGACAAGAGCCGGCCCAGACTGTTTGGTGTATGGTGTAAGTAGGAGGTGTGGGGCATCAGTAAGGTGAAGGGAGAGTATCGTAGGAGGTGTAGGGCATCAGTGACTAGGGATAAGGAAGTGCAGTGTGGGATACCAGTCCGACGACTGGGTATCGGATGTGCGACTGAGGCGAGAGCCTTGCGAGCTGTGAGTAATTCGTACAACAGCTCTGGGAGCCGTAGTGTCTGGACGGACCGTTACCGGTAGCAACGTGGGTGTGACAGGGTACGAAAGACAACAGGACTAGTCGATAAACATACGATGCAGACGGAAAACACGGGGTTATGAACCGTGTGATTTTGAAAAAGAAGAAACGTGTACCGGCGCTACGATTCGTACGAACGGTAACGGCCGGTCCTACCTGCGACCGCGAGCGGGGATACGATCAACTGCGAGCGAAGCTGGAAGGTACGAAAGCAACTACACGGACGTTCCGAGTCGTAAGGCGTCGGCTGATGACGACGAATACCGCGCACTACAGCCGACGCTGACCCTCGTGGATGGTCTGTATAAGTACCCCTCGAACTCCTCCCATAATTTCAGGCTAGCATACTAGCCTTCCTATATATATGTAGCGCCCCCCCCCTAATATTTGGGGGCGCTGTGTGGAAATTTAGGGGCAGTCTGAGCCGGTAGTTGGGCTCAGACCAATCAATGGTTCAATATTGCTCTGCTCTGGGTGTGATACTGCCTGGCAGTAGTGTTCTCCGTTGCCTGTAGGTGGCACTGTCACCGCCGGCATAGGTTAAACTACGGGGGGTATCACATTACCTTGGTGTCTCTTCTCGGCAGCGGTGCAGTGGGCGTGGTCAACCAGGAGAGGGTACATAAGGGGTAGACGCCATTAGGCATGAGGCAATTCCAGGGGGACCCCAAGGCACAAGGGGGAACCTCTGGTCCAGTGAGTGTGCCTCATGGCCCGCATGGCACGAGGTGCACGAGTGTGTTTAGGCCTTGGGCACCTTCAGCCCGAGGCCCTGTTGCTGCATCGTGGGCCCAGCTCCGCTGGCAAGGGCCTACGCTTCAGAGAAGGATCCCAGGCTGCCTGCTTGTAGGGGGCCCATCTTAAGGAATGGAGTCCAGGGGAGGATCAGTCCCAGGAGATTAGCGACGGTACTGCTGTCTCGGGAAGAGGCCTGGAAACTCGCCTAAAGAGGGATTCATCCTCTCTGATATCCGTGCTCCATCCCGGCTGCTAGGACCGCTCTCATAGGGACTATCCGGGCGAGCAATACCCACTCAGGCTTGAGTGGCGACGAATATAGACACTGTACTTTAGGTGTTGCATGCCTGAACCTTTCTCTACTTCTTTCAACTTCCTACTCTCTCTCTCTTCAAGTTGACGTAAAGACAAAAGAATAAAGCCTTGCTGATTAGGTTTTACTCCTGTGTGGACATTGGCCTTATTACAAGAGATTGTTTTTGCCTAGACAACGGAGCTAAGGGATCCACTCTAGAGAGGTAATTGCTGCAGACCCAAAACAAAACCAGCCGGTCCCTTAAATGGGGGTAAGTGCTACACACACATATATATATATATATATATATATATATATATATATGTAGCGGCCTCCTCACTCCCCTCTTTCCCTCGTCTCGTCTTTTCTCTTGTCTAGGGGTATCTTAGAGGGGAAGGGAGCGGGGACACCACGCCTGGCCTCCACCACATGTGTCAGTGCGGTATAAGCAACGTTCTTGTATTACCTTCGGGTCAGTGCTGTGCACCTGGATCCTCCATCACAGAGTCACCTTGAACAATGTCTGTCAGGAAATGAGCCCCACACCATTAAAGTTCAACACTCCTTTATTCTTCTCGAATGAACACAATCAGTTGAACTTCCTTGATAGAAACAGAACAGGAAAAGAGGTGTGGATGCGAATAGGCCCAGACACAATGTAGTTCTCCACTTTCCTTCCTGAAAGTGGGTTACGGTCTCCGCAGGAGGGGGAATTTCCTTCCAGGCGGTCTCCGACGAGAGGCTCACCTGTCACTGGCAATATGCTGCACCGGGTCTTCAAGTGAGGAGCTCCCCCCGGTCCATTGCGCCTTCCGGATTCGGGTACCCACTCCCGGGGTTCCCTAGGATCTCCTTCCCTCGCGGAACTCAGTGTTGGGCACTGAGCTCCGGACCTCCATCCGAGTACCTCACCCCAGGCTAAAGGTGCCTGGGATGGAACACGACCTCCAGTTGTCCTCTAGGCCTAGGCCACCCAGAGGACCGACACGAACCACAGTCCACAAGCTGAAGGTGCCTGGGACTTCGACCCCCGTGACAAAGATGGCCGGCCCCTTTATACCCTCTTCCAGCAAGCACGGCGGATTCCCCGCCCCACCATACCGCTGCCCAGGGAGGACAAAAAGGAGGCACAGCACACAGCAATGATTCAACCCCAGCCCAGGGTGACAGCGCCACCCACCGGGCTGCAGGGATTTACACATCACTGATGTCTCTGCCAAATTCAAATTTACACCCGGGAAAGTACATACCCGCTACATATATATATATTTATTATTACTTTCTCTGTTTCACAGTATAATAGAACCCCTAATAGCAGTGATTATCTGCTGTTTTTGTACTATAAAAGTGTAGGACCCTCTACCTTAGGTAGGTGCTAAGCGTAGGGTTTTCATATGTTCTGTCAGTGCAGGTAAAATTAAGCAGGCCTGCTGCAAGCTAGGCCTGCTTGTTTTGATCTGGGGGCAGGGAGTGGTTAGTATAGCAGTAGGTGACTGACATGTACTTCAGCCTTTGGCCGCTTCCCCTGCTTCCAGTGAGAATGTTCTGGAAGAGGGGCAGGGCTAAGAGTTGGAGTGACATGGAGTACATGTGAGGAGACCTGACCAATCCCCAAATAGGATTGGCAGGGTGCAGGCCACCTACATATACTCATGGTCAGCCTGCTGGGGGAGGAATTGTCGGCTGGGTGAATTGAAGGATGGAGTGCTAGACTGTCGTGCTGGAGGAACACCCCCATCTGGGGGGGTGTGGAACCGACAGAGGAGATCGAGAGCTGGGAGGGAGCCTCCCCTTGCACGGTCAGGGAGAGGTGTCCTTGAACAGGAGCTTGAGAGACAGTTGGTCCGCACGTCCGGGTAAATCTTTCATTAAGGACAGTAAATGAAGCACAGTGGAGATCTGGAAGAGGCATGCCAGGGGAGCTGGGTGCGGAGCCAGAGAGAGAGACTGTGGAGTTATGTAACAAATTAATGCAGAGCCATGAGGGCGGGCAGGATTTGCAAGTCGGTCTTGCTGGGAGCAGTAGTCCATCACCTCTAAAGTAATATCTTCTAACCTAAAACAGCCATGAAGGGGGGGAGGGGTAGGGGGTACTGCAGGCCCCAGGCCTTCAACGGTTACATGTTCTATCCATGCTGGGGGCTTATTCCGAGAAAGGCCCAGTCGTATCTGAATGGTGTGACGGGATTACTAAGACTGTGACAGGGAGAGTGGTCGGAGGTAAAAGTGGTCAAGCTGAGTGCAGGAGGAAGAGAAGTGCTGTTTTGCAGAATAGTGTCAAGTTTAGTGTCAGCCATTTTTGTTCTATATCTGAAGTGTGACGCATCTATAGAAATCGCACATCAACTATTCATTGTTACTATGGGCATCCCTTCCCCAACCAAGTTCAATTTCCCAAATAAAATAACAAAACAAAGCAAAGGACTTTTCATCGTCTACAGAGTGTAGCCTCGTACACACGATATCCTATGGATTCTAATCCAATGGTTTAGTCCATCTGAAATCCGATGAAGATGACTTCCATCAGTCTTGCCTACACACCATCAGTCAAAAAACCGACCGTTCCAAACGCGGTGACGTAAAATACTCCGATGATCCGAGAAAAATGAAGTTCAATGCTTCTGAGCATGCGTCGATTTGATTCTGAGCATGCGTGGGTTTTTTATCCGATGGACTTGCCCATAGACGATCAGAATTTGCTATCGGTTTTTGATCCATCGGAAAAATTTAAAACATGTTCTATTTTTAAAAACCGATGGAAAAAAGACCGATGGGTCCCATACATGATCGGTTTGTCCGATGAAAAAAGTCCATCGGACTGTTTTCATTGGTAAAACCGATCGTGTGTACAGGGCTTGTGTCGAATGGATGTCTGGCAGCAGAGTGATACCAGTGGATGTAGTAACTAGTAGCAACCATCCCCTACAAAAGGCTAATTTTTATTAAAAGTTTTTACCTCCATCATGACAGGTGATAAAAAAGCATAATGCTGCTACTAAATGTCTTTTGCTCGCCATACACGTATCTATTTTTGGACAAGAATATTTGTATGAAAATTCTTTGTACATTTGATGAAATGTTGTTTGAAAATGTAATTTACTTTTAATATTCAATTTTAAAATGTAATATATTTTCTGAATGAAAACCACAAAAAATTTCCGAAAATTCATGCAGCCAAGAAAAGTTTTCTATTCTGCTCCTGCAAATTTTCCTATCACTGTGGTCGAAAACAAATGTTGTTTTGACCCCAATAACAATTAAACAATCAAACGAATACTCTTAAGCCCTGTACACACGATCGGATATCCTATGGATTCTAATCCAATGGTTTTGTCCATCGGAAATCCGATGAAGCTGACTTCCATCAGTCTTGCCTACACACCATCAGTCAAAAAACCGACCGTCCCAAACGCCGTGACGTAAAACACTCCGATGAGCCGAGAAAAGTTAAGTTCAATGCTTCTGAGCATGCGTCGACTTGATTCTGAGCATACGTGGGTTTTTTATCCGATGGACTTGCCCATAGACGATCAGAGTTTTCGATCGGTTTTTTATCCATCGGAAAAATTTAAAACATGTTCTATTTTTTAAAACCGATGGAAAAAAGACAGATGGGTCCCATACACGATCGGTTTGTCTGATGAAAACAATCCATCGGACGGTTTTCATCGGTTAAACCGATCGTGTGTACAGGGCTTTACAAGAAACATTTTTGAAGGAAAAAATTGTTTGTGTATGGGCAGCATAAGTGACAGCAGGCGCAGGTAGATTGTATCAAGCTGCCTGCCTATGACAAGGGAGTCTGTCATACATAATATTATATTACAGTCCTGTCTGAAAATCTGCAAAACAGCGTTTTAGGTCTTTTTGAATTTGACTCTGATGCAGTGTCATCTTAAGAGCATTATAGGCCCCCGGGCAATACAGTGCACTGGGGCCCTGTCTACACAATCACGCACAAGAATTTTTTACTGACAAAAATCATGACATTTACTGGCAGAACCACATTTTTTATTGACACTGCAAAAAGGTACCTAAAATTACAGTTTTCAGTGCCAAACAGTGCAAATGTCAGTATTTAAACTTTACACATATAGATTGTGCTATTAGCAATGTGTTTAAGTTAAACAAAAGTAAAAAAAAAAACATTTCTTCATTGACATGAAGGTTAGGTTACTATAACCCAGCCAGCACAGAGTTTCCTCTTACATCAGAGTCTGCAGGATTCCCCCTTACAGTGAAAGGGAACTCTTATGTAAAGGGGAACGCTGCAGATCATGATGTAAGGGGAAACGCTGATGTAAGGGGGGCTCTCGTGACCAGAGACCACCTTATATCAGAGTCCACTGCTTTCTCTTTACATCAGAGTTCCCACTTACATCAGAGCAACAGACCACCCCCCGATCTCTTTGTGCAAGCTGCACAGTCAGCCAGACAGCCACTCACCGTACGACACCGACCAGGGCACTCCGTGTCTGTACTGGCTGGTGGCTGGGCAGGTTACAGGCTCACGAAAACCGGCACTGCCGTCAGGGGTCCGACTCCGCCACACTCTGCTTCAAGCCTGTTGTGCTGTCTGCTCTGACAACTCTACTCTGTCCATTCACCCTCAGCTCCTCCTGCTTTTTTTTTTTAAGTCTGGCGGGTGTGGCTAACAAGAAAAGAAAAGAAAAAATATATAGTCGCGCTAACTTATGAGTATAAACATAAGCCCACCACTGAATGATTGAAAAAAATTTCAAAATCACCACAGTGATAAATTATGTAAGTGCTCAGTGAAGAACAATAACTAAACAGTGTAAACAAAACATATGAAATAATACAAACTTAATTAATAATATTATTACATGCTTGAATAGGACCCTTAAATAATCAAGTCTAAAGTCCATACAAAAAAACACCCGTGATCAAGTGTCCATACTAGATGAAAAAAGAAAAAAGAAAAAAGAAAACAAAACAAAAACGATTCCAAATCTTCTTGTATTCGTGACTTTCACCACCACCAGTAAGAATTCCTGCTTACCAAAAAGCGATGGTCCCCTATGACGGAGGACCCCAAACAGCCTCAATTGATAATCAATAGGACTCCAAACTTCAGTGTATGTTGAGCCTCAATTTTTTTGGTAGCCAAAACGCTCATATACCATCATGCAGTACTCGATACGGAACATGGAAGGAAGGGAGGACACTAGATAGTGTAAAATCCTTGGTGGATGTTTATTTAAAAGAAGAAAACATACTTACAAAAATGCAGTTTAAAAAACAGCCTTAAAAGTATGACAGCGCCGACCGGTCAAAGGCGCTAGTCACACGCATACGTCCGTGGAAGTCGAGCAGTGGAGGGTGACGTCAGCACAAAGCTCGTATCCTGCCCTACGCGTTTCGTGAAAATTCACGTCGTCTCGGGGCACGGGCGATGGGCTGCGTCACCCCCTCTTTATAGGGAACACAGGAACTCAAGGGTCCAACCCGAGGGAGGGCGCGCGCGCGCGCACCTCGCGCCGCGAGGTAACCACGCCTCGCTGTCGCATCCGCCAAACAGCATCCGCGCGCGCATCTCTCCCCACGAGGAAACCAAGCCTCGTTTACAAATACATACCATGCGCGTCATCACGCCAAGCGGGATGACGAAAACGTGGTGGGGAGTATGCCGCACATACGCGTGTCCATGGCAACAATGGCCACGACCGCAATACGCGCGCCACCCAAGGGAACATAATGGGACATTGAACTGCTCCAAATTTAACAACCTAACTATAGAGGACATATACATACATGAATAAAATATAAATGTCATACCAATATCTAAAGCCATACATGTTTAAAATATACGGAGATAGATTGCCTCATAGTAGTTAATAGTCCCTAAATGATAATGAAATCACCAAGGTTACAACAGTTACCATCTAATCTCGTCCCTCTTACACCCCCGCTTAACATGGTCAAATGTCCATTACAAAAACGGGAAAAAGAGACGGAAAGTAAACGGTTAAAATTAAACAGAAAAAAGAAAAAAGAGGAAGAAAGGAAGTGTACATACAACACGATCTACATCTCCCAAAAACTATAATCCAATATAATTCGATAGTCCACCCCAAACAGCCATTATAAAAACACAATTAACTGATTGGCTAGATTGATTCAAGAATTGTTAATAAAAGCGTTGACATCGGTGTCCACGTTGAGTCCGTGCGGAACATAAGTTCTCAACCTGTACACCCATGCCATTTCCTGCTTGGAGATTTCTCTCACAAGCGAGCTGCCTCTCCAGTGGGGTCTATATTTGTCAATAGCGATGAATAGTGTAAATAATCAGGGGCTATGAAAGATAAGAATACACAGTAATGAAAGTGCCCAGACGGGTCCTCTCTTGTGAACTTGATCGTAGTGCCTGGATACAGAGTTGTTTATCGAAACCTTTGCGTATGTTCGCTATATGTTCGTTAAGTCTCACCCTTACTGCCCTTTTGGTCCTCCCCACATATTGGAGACCGCAAGGGCATTGTATGAGGTAAATAACCCCCAAAGATGAACAAGTAATAAAGGGTTCGATTTCATAGGAACGGCCCGTGCTCGTGAGGAAAAATGACTAATCTTCCTATCCCTGCAGCTATTCAAGCTGCACACTGGCATTTTTTGCATCTATAGTATCCTGTCAAGTTCTCTAGAAATGTTCTATTAGCCCGTGGGGGGTCCTGGACACTTGGGGCCACCCTACTAGACAGTGTAGACGCCCCCCTAAATACAATAGCTGGTCTCTCTGGAAGGGACGGTGCCAACACTAAATCACTGGTTAACACATGCCAGTGCTTACGTATCAGACTTTTGATGGTCTGATGCTGTACGGAGTAGGTGGTAATAAATGGAAGAGAAAACTTACCATCCCCTAACCACCCTCTCCCTGTCAGCCAATAATGATCCTCGATCGATCTCACTGATAGATTGTATCAATTGAGACAGATCACTCTGTTGATAACCTTTATCAACAAATCTCTTAGAGAGAATCTCGGCCTGGCATTTGAAAGCCTCTAAGTCTGTACAGTTACGGTCTCAATCTGGTGAATTGTCCCTGAGGGGACGGCCTTCAACCAAGGGGCATGATGACAGCTGTCAAGCGGAATATATGAGTTCCTGTCAGTTGGTTTGAAATAAGTGGTCGTAACAAATTTGCTATCAACCACTGAAATTTTTCAAATCCAGATAGTGTACTGACTCCTGACTGGCCTCAAAAGAGAATCTAATACCTCTGTTGTTATCGTTTAGGGACTGCATATAATCCCGCAAAGCGGGGTTTCGCTGCCGTCCCATAGGAGGAGGACGTCGTCGATGTACCTAACCCAGAGAGCAACCTCTGGTCTCCGGCAAACATCGACGACATCCTCCTCCCACTTGGCCATGAACAAGTTGGCCAGGCTAGGGGGCGTACTTCGCCCCCATCGCCACACCTCGATCTTGGCGGAAGAATTGATTAACACACCAAAAATAATTGTGACCTGCTTGCATATTTCAGTAGGGTCATAATAAAGTTAATTTGCCGCGATGGTAGATCTGATCCTCTCACTAAATACATCTCAACAGCCTCAAAGCCACGCTCATGGGGGATGATGGTATAGAGCGAGGTCACGTCTGCCGTGACCATCCATATACCATTTGGTGGGAGTGGAGATCTTTGAGTAAATTGATAACGTGTTTAGTGTCCCTTACGTAAGAAGGGATCTGCTGAACCAAAGGCTGCAGGAAAAAATCGATATACTTCCCGACCCGGGACGTGATAGAGTCTATCCCACTTACAATGGGTCGTCCCGGGGGGGAAGTAAGGCTTTTGTGGATCTTCGGGAGGTAATATATAACGGGAGTCCGGGGGGCACAGGGTATCAAAAACAATCTCTCCCTGTCACTAAGGATGCCCTCCCGGTGTCCCTCATCCACAATAATCTCCAGGTCTCTTTTGTATTTGGCAACGGGGTCCCTATTCAGAGGGGTATAGGTTTCGGTGTCATCGACGATCCTGTGTAACTCTTTCAAGTAGTCACACCTATCGAGAATGACTATCCCTCCCCCTTTGTCTGCAGGTCTGATGACCAGGGACTTGTTGGAACAAAGGGACTCAAGCCCGTTCTCCAGATTCCTTTGCATCTTGACCTTTTTTAACCTTGATCTTTTCAAGATCTTTGAGTACCACATCCCTAAAAACTTTAATACTCGGGGCCAATGAACCAGGGGGATTGAACAGTGAAGCATTGGCCAACCCCAGTATGTTTGTACTCAGGTAAGGGACTCACTCTATCCACTGCAGGATTAGACAGAAAATGCCTCTTAATATTGAGCTTTCTTGCAAACTTGTGGACGTCCATAAAAAGTTGAAATTTGCTCAAGCTCCTAGGCGGAGCAAATTTCAAACCCTTATCCAACAGGGCGCTGCTCAGTCTCTGACAAGGCCTGTTGGCTCAAATTGAAAATACCCATACCTAGATTATTTTTCTTTTTGAGCAACTGGGCCCTCCTCCCCCCTCTGACCCCTCTCTTCGTTCTGATGGGCCGAACCGGCCCTGATGGCCCATGGGAAAACCCCAACTGGGGTTCGGTCTAAAATCATATTGACCTGGGGGATAGGAGGGTCTAGAATAATCATAACCCCTGTCAAAATGATTAGACTGAGGAAATTGGCCATTCCCGTCCAGATTATTAAATCCATATCGCCTTTCCATAGGTTCACGGCCTAATGGCCCCAATGAGTCTGTTAAGGGAAAAAAACGATTATGGGTGGGGATATTAAAATCCCGCATACCATTGGACTCAAAGCTGGTTCTTGGAAATCCCTGATTATGTCCCACATCATGATGGATGGGTCCAAATGAGGGATGCTCCCATCCTCTCAGGGATTCATCCTGATAATGCTGGAACTGTACATCAGACCTATGAGATTTCACATTTTTAGGGCATTTTAGATGAAAACTTGCCCTGTTTGGACCCGTTCTTAGTCTTGACCTTAATGTTACGTTGAACTGGGATGGGAGTGGGGGGGTTAGAAACCCTCTCCTACCAGTCATGGGGAGGGTTGGCAATCGGGCCAGATGGCACAGCACCCTGAGGGGCAGTGTCCATCACTACCTCATTTATCTCATCTGCTGCCAACTTTTTCTGCCACAGAAAAACAAGGCCGGACTGGTAATCCTCAAAATCTCTAAGGTATTTTTTCTTCTTTTTTGTTTTTTGATCCTTTTCTTCCTCTCTAAGGTTTTTTGGAGAGAGTTAGAACACTCCCTATATTCCTCTCCATTTTTGAAAAGAGGTCAGCAGATCTCTAACCGTTTTGATTTCGGTATCAAGTCTCTGCAGCTTCTCGCTTTTTCTTTGGGCCAAAAATCGCAAAAAAGAAACTCCAGCATCATTGAAATATTTAGCCCAAACCTCCAAATCAGGCTCACCTTTTTGTGGGCTTACCTCCCAACGGAGGCTTCTTGGGACCATGGCGTTCCGAATATAGTTCTCAAGGAACGCTATGTCCACTGAGTGTGTATCTCAGTTGTCATGATGTTCTTTAGTCGCATAAAGAGACCACTGACATCAGAGCTACCAGAGGCCGGGGTGGAGTCAAACACCCCGGTCGTGTTGACTGTCCGTTTCGCTCGGAAGTCGAAAATATCCATTGTGGTCGAATTAATGACCACTCACTGAGCAGCAATTAATGGTAGTTAATATAAGGGTTAGAAAGTAAAAAAGAAACTGCGCTACAGGTGTGAAACTAGGCAGATATATCAAATACCTAGAAACAAACAAGGGGAAAAAGCAGCAACTATTCTGAAAACTAACAGTGCATACAAATAAGAAAAAATATATAGTCGCGCTAACTTATGAGTATAAACATAAGCCCACCACTGAATGATTGAAAAAAAATTCAAAATCACCACAGTGATAAATTATGTAAGTGCTCAGTGAAGAACAATAACTAAACAGTGTAAACAAAACATATGAAATAATACAAACTTAATTAATAATATTATTACATGCTTGAATAGGACCCTTAAATAATCAAGTCTAAAGTCCATACAAAAAAACACCCGTGATCAAGGTCCATACTAGATGAAAAAAGATGCAGTGTCATCTTAAGAGCATTATAGGCCCCCGGGCAATACAGTGCACTGGGGGCCCTGTCTACACAATCACGCACAAGAATTTTTTACTGACAAAAATCATGACATTTACTGGCAGAACCACATTTTTTTATTGACACTGCAAAAAGGTACCTAAAATTACAGTTTTCAGTGCCAACAGTGCAAATGTCAGTATTTAAACTTTACACATATAGATTGTGCTATTAGCAATGTGTTTAAGTTAAACAAAAGTAAAAAAAAAAAACATTTCTTCATTGACATGAAGGTTAGGTTACTATAACCCAGCCAGCACAGAGTTTCCTCTTACATCAGAGTCTGCAGGATTCCCCCTTACAGTGAAAGGGAACTCTTATGTAAAGGGGAACGCTGCAGATCATGATGTAAGGGGAAACGCTGATGTAAGGGGGGCCTCTCGTGACCAGAGACCACCTTATATCAGAGTCCACTGCTTTCTCTTTACATCAGAGTTCCCACTTACATCAGAGCAACAGACCACCCCCCGATCTCTTTGTGCAAGCTGCACAGTCAACCAGACAGCCACTCACCGTACGACACCGACCAGGGCACTCCGTGTCTGTACTGGCTGGTGGCTGGGCAGGTTACAGGCTCACGAAAACCGGCACTGCCGTCAGGGGTCCGACTCCGCCACACTCTGCTTCAAGCCTGTTGTGCTGTCTGCTCTGACAACTCTACTCTGTCCATTCACCCTCAGCTCCTCCTGCTTTTTTTTTTTAAGTCTGGCGGGTGTGGCTAACGTCATCATCGGCGGACAGACAGAGGCAGCACTCGTGGAGGATCGGATCTTCTCTGCGATTTCCGCAAACTGCGCATGCACAGTTTCTGACCTGCCGCTTCCCACCATTTTTTACTGGGGTCGCTGGGCAGCCGGTGGGGGCCCCCCAGGCAAGTGGGGCCCCCGGGCAACTGCCCAGCGTGCCCAATAGAAAAGATGGCCCTGCTCTGATGAAATGTTCCCAATCCAACCTTTAATAGCACAAGGGTTCTTCAAAAAGTTTCTGAACTTTCCTTTGAACTCTATTAAAGCGGAGGGTCCGCCTAAAAAAAAATATTAAAAGCCAGCAGCTACAAATACTGCAGCTGCTGACTTTTAATAAATGGACACTTACCTGTCCAGGGCGCCCGCGATGTCGGCAGCCGAAGCCGATCAGTCGCTCGGCTCTCGGCTGCTGCCGCCCGCCATCCTCGGTGAGGGAATCAGGAAGTGAAGCCTTATGGCTTCACTGCCCGGTTCCCTACTGCGAATGCGCGGAGTCGCGATGCGCATCCTCACTGGGTCCCTGCTGACTTCTGGGGACCCGTGTGTCTCCCAGAAGACAGCGGGGGAGGACAGAGTAGGCGCCGGAAGTGGCGTAGGTCACCGCGATCACCGCAGTGATCTATTACACAAATATTTGCTCCCTCCTCCCCACTGAAAGGTGCCAAATGTGACACCGAAGGGGGGAAGATTCCATAAAGTGGAAGTTTTCATTTTTGGGTGGAACTCCACTTTAAATATAAATACTCTCAGAGTGGATTAGAGATTTTGTTTTCTAACCATATAGCTGGTTATTTATATTTACCACTGCATAGAGATATGCAAGAAGAAATAGATTTTTTTTAAACTTCACATATCAACTAAATTATACACCAATTTTTTTTTTTTGGTTTTTTATCCAATTAATCGAAACAATAATTGGCAAACTAATCGATTATGAAAACAATCGTTAGTTGCAGCCTTACAGATGAGTTTAATGTAGAGATCAGTACAGTGTAGAGATTGAGCTCATTGTACAGAGGAGTGCAGTGTAGAGGGGAGTGCAGTCACAGTGTACAGATCAGTGCGGTGTACAGAGGAGTACAGTGTACGTATGAGATTAGTGTAGAGATGAGTACAGTGTACAGATCAGTGCAGTATAGAGATGAGCTCAGTGTACAGAGGATTGCAGTGTAGGGATGAGTGCAGTGTACAGATGAGTTTAGTTTAGAGATGAGTGCAGTGTAGAGGTGAGTGCAGTGTACAGAAGAGTGCAGTGTAGAGATGAGTGCAGTGTAGAGATGAACTCAGAGTAGAGATCAGTGCACTGTAGAGATGAGTGCAGTGTACATATAAGTGCAGTGTAGAGATGAGCTCAGTGTACAGAGGAGTGCAGTTTAGAGATGAGTGCAGTGTACATATCAATGCAGTGTAGAGATGAGCTCAGCGTAGAGATGAGCTCAGTGTAGAGATGAGCTCAGTGTAGAGATGAGTGCAGTGTAGAGATGAGCTCAGTGTAGAGATGAGTGCAGTGTAGAGATGAGCTCAGTGTACATATCAGTGCAGTGTAGAGATGAGCTCAGTGTAGAGATGAGCTCAGTGTAGAGATGAGTGCAGTGTAGAGATGAGCTCAGTGTAGAGATGAGCTCAGTGTAGAGATGAGTGCAGTGTAGAGATGAGCTCAGTGTAGAGATGAGCTCAGTGTAGAGATGAGCTCAGTGTAGAGATGAGTGCAGTGTAGAGATAAGCTCAGTGTAGAGATGAGCTCAGTGTAGAGATGAGTGCAGTGTAGAGATGAGTACAGTGTAGAGATGAGCTCAGTGTAGAGATGAGCTCAGTGTAGAGATGAGTGCAGTGTAGAGATAAGCTCAGTGTAGAGATGAGCTCAGTGTAGAGATGAGTGCAGTGTACATATCAGTGCAGTGTAGAGATGAGTGCAGTGTAGAGATGAGCTCAGTGTAGAGATGAGTGCAGTGTATAGATAGATGAGCTCAGTGTAGAGATGGGCTCAGTGTAGACTCAGTGTAGAGATGAGTGCAGTGTAGAGATGAGCTCAGTGTACATATCAGTGCAGTGTAGAGATGAGCTCAGTGTAGAGATGAGCTCAGTGTAGAGATGAGTGCAGTGTAGATATGAGCTCAGTGTAGAGATGAGTGCAGTGTAGAGATGAGCTCAGTGTAGAGATGAGTGCAGTGTAGAGATAGATGAGCTCAGTGTAGAGATGGGCTCAGTGTAGACTCAGTGTAGAGATGAGTGCAGTGTAAAGATGAGTGCAGTTTACATATCAGTGCAGTGTAGAGATGAGCTCAGTGTAGAGATGAGTGCAGTGTAGAGATGAGTGCAGTGTAGAGATGAGCTCAGTGTAGAGATGAGTGCAGTGTAGATGAGTGCAGTGTACATATCAGTGCAGTGTAGAGATGAGCTCAGTGTAGAGATGAGCTCAGTGTAGAGATGAGCTCAGTGTAGAGATGAGCTCAGTGTAAAGATGAGTGCAGTTTACATATCAGTGCAGTGTAGAGATGAGCTCAGTGTAGAGATGAGCTCAGTGTAGAGATGAGTGCAGTGTAGAGATGAGCTCAGTGTAAAGATGAGTGCAGTTTACATATCAGTGCAGTGTAGAGATGAGCTCAGTGTAGAGATGAGCTCAGTGTAGAGATGAGTGCAGTGTAGAGATGAGCTCAGTGTAGAGATGAGTGCAGTGTAGAGATGAGTGCAGTGTAGAGATGGGCTCAGTGTAGACTCAGTGTAGAGATGAGTGCAGTGTAGAGATGAGCTCAGTGTACATATCAGTGCAGTGTAGAGATGAGCTCAGTGTAGAGATGAGTTCAGTGTAGAGATGAGTGCAGTGTAGAGATGAGCTCAGTGTAGAGATGAGCTCAGTGTAGAGATGAGTGCAGTGTACATATCAGTGCAGTGTAGAGATGAGTGCAGTGTTAGAGATGAGCTCAGTGTAGAGATGAGTGCAGTGTAGAGATAGATGAGCTCAGTGTAGAGATGGGCTCAGTGTAGACTCAGTGTAGAGATGAGTGCAGTGTAGAGATGAGCTCAGTGTACATATCAGTGCAGTGTAGAGATGAGCTCAGTGTAGAGATGAGCTCAGTGTAGAGATGAGTGCAGTGTAGATATGAGCTCAGTGTAGAGATGAGTGCAGTGTAGAGATGAGCTCAGTGTAGAGATGAGTGCAGTGTAGAGATAGATGAGCTCAGTGTAGAGATGGGCTCAGTGTAGACTCAGTGTAGAGATGAGTGCAGTGTAGAGATGAGCTCAGTGTAAAGATGAGTGCAGTTTACATATCAGTGCAGTGTAGAGATGAGCTCAGTGTAGAGATGAGTGCAGTGTAGAGATGAGTGCAGTGTAGAGATGAGCTCAGTGTAGAGATGAGTGCAGTGTAGCGATGAGTGCAGTGTACATATCAGTGCAGTGTAGAGATGAGCTCAGTGTAGAGATGAGCTCAGTGTAGAGATGAGCTCAGTGTAGAGATGAGCTCAGTGTAAAGATGAGTGCAGTTTACATATCAGTGCAGTGTAGAGATGAGCTCAGTGTAGAGATGAGCTCAGTGTAGAGATGAGTGCAGTGTAGAGATGAGCTCAGTGTAAAGATGAGTGCAGTTTACATATCAGTGCAGTGTAGAGATGAGCTCAGTGTAGAGATGAGTGCAGTGTAGAGATGAGCTCAGTGTAGAGATGAGTGCAGTGTAGAGATGAGTGCAGTGTACATATCAGTGCAGTGTAGAGATGAGCTCAGTGTAGAGATGAGCTCAGTGTAGAGATGAGCTCAGTGTAGAGGTGAGCTCAGTGTAGAGATGAGCTCAGTGTAGAGATGAGCTCAGTGTAGAGATGAGTGCAGTGTAGAGATGAGCTCAGTGTAGAGACGAGTGTAGTGATGAGTACAGTGTAGTAGAGATGAGTTCAGTGTAGAGACGAGTGTAGTGATGAGTACAGTGTAGTAGAGATAAGTACAGTGTAGTGATGATTACAGTTTAGTAGAGATGAGTTCAGTGTAGAGACGAGTGTAGTGTAGTGATGAGTACAGTAGTGTAGAGACGAGTGTAGTGATGAGTACAGTGTAGTGATGAGTACAGTTTAGTAGAGATAAGTACAGTGTAGTGATGAGTACAGTTTAGTAGAGATGAGTTCAGTGTAGAGACGAGTGTAGTGTAGTGATGAGTACAGTAGTGTAGAGACGAGTGTAGTGATGAGTACAGTGTAGTGATGAGTACAGTTTAGTAGAGATAAGTACAGTGTAGTGATGAGTACAGTGTAGTAGAGATAAGTACAGTGTAGTGATGAGTACAGTGTAGTAGAGATAAGTACAGTGTAGTGATGAGTACAGTGTAGTAGAGATAAGTACAGTGTAATGATGAGTACAGTTTAGTAGAGATGAGTTCAGTGTAGAGACGAGTGTAGTGTAGTGATGATGAGTGCAGTAGTGTAGAGACGAGTGTAGTGATGAGTACAGTAGTGTAGAGACGAGTGTAGTGATGAGTACAGTGTAGTAGAGATAAGTACAGTGTAGTGATGAGTACAGTGTAGTAGAGATAAGTACAGTGTAGTGATGAGTACAGTTTAGTAGAGATGAGTTCAGTGTAGAGACGAGTGTAGTGTAGTGATGATGAGTACAGTAGTGTAGAGACGAGTGTAGTGATGAGTACAGTAGTGTAGAGACGAGTGTAGTGATGAGTACAGTGTAGTAGAGATAAGTACAGTGTAGTGATGAGTACAGTTTAGTAGAGATAAGTACAGTGTAGTGATGAGTACAGTGTAGTAGAGATAAGTACAGTGTAGTGATGAGTACAGTGTAGTAGAGATAAGTACAGTGTAGTGATGAGTACAGTTTAGTAGAGATGAGTTCAGTGTAGAGACGAGTGTAGTGTAGTGATGATGAGTACAGTAGTGTAGAGACGAGTGTAGTGATGAGTACAGTAGTGTAGAGACGAGTGTAGTGATGAGTACAGTGTAGTAGAGATAAGTACAGTGTAGTGATGAGTACAGTTTAGTAGAGATAAGTACAGTGTAGTGATGAGTACAGTGTAGTAGAGATAAGTACAGTGTAGTGATGAGTACAGTGTAGTAGAGATAAGTACAGTGTAGTGATGAGTACAGTGTAGTAGAGATAAGTACAGTGTAGTGATGAGTACAGTTTAGTAGAGATGAGTTCAGTGTAGAGACGAGTGTAGTGTAGTGATGATGAGTACAGTAGTGTAGAGACGAGTGTAGTGATGAGTACAGTAGTGTAGAGACGAGTGTAGTGATGAGTACAGTGTAGTAGAGATAAGTACAGTGTAGTGATGAGTACAGTGTAGTAGAGATAAGTACAGTGTAGTGATGAGTACAGTGTAGTAGAGATAAGTACAGTGTAGTGATGAGTACAGTGTAGTAGAGATAAGTACAGTGTAGTGATGAGTACAGTGTAGTAGAGATAAGTACAGTGTAGTGATGAGTACAGTGTAGTAGAGATAAGTACAGTGTAGTGATGAGTACAGTGTAGTAGAGATAAGTACAGTGTAGTGATGAGTACAGTGTAGTAGAGATAAGTACAGTGTAGTGATGAGTACAGTGTAGTAGAGATAAGTACAGTGTAGTGATGAGTACAGTGTAGTAGAGATAAGTACAGTGTAGTGATGAGTACAGTGTAGTAGAGATAAGTACAGTGTAGAGACGAGTGTAGTGATGAGTACAGTGTAGTGATGAGTACAGTGTAGTGATGAGTACAGTGTAGTAGAGATAAGTACAGTGTAGTGATGAGTACAGTGTAGTAGAGATAAGTACAGTGTAGAGACGAGTGTAGTGATGAGTACAGTGTAGTGATGAGTATAGTGTAGTAGAGATGAGTTCAGTGTAGAGATGAGTACAGTGTAGTGATGAGTACAGTGTAGTAGAGATAAGTACAGTGTAGAGACGAGTGTAGTGATGAGTACAGTGTAGTGATGAGTACAGTGTAGTGATGAGTACAGTGTAGTAGAGATAAGTACAGTGTAGTGATGAGTACAGTGTAGTAGAGATAAGTACAGTGTAGAGACGAGTGTAGTGATGAGTACAGTGTAGTGATGAGTATAGTGTAGTAGAGATGAGTTCAGTGTAGAGATGAGTACAGTGTAGTGATGAGTACAGTGTAGTAGAGATAAGTACAGTGTAGAGACGAGTGTAGTGATGAGTACAGTGTAGTGATGAGTATAGTGTAGTAGAGATGAGTTCAGTGTAGAGATGAGTACAGTGTAGTGATGAGTACAGTGTAGTAGAGATAAGTACAGTGTAGAGACGAGTGTAGTGATGAGTACAGTGTAGTGATGAGTACAGTGTAGTGATGAGTACAGTGTAGTAGAGATAAGTACAGTGTAGTGATGAGTACAGTGTAGTAGAGATAAGTACAGTGTAGAGACGAGTGTAGTGATGAGTACAGTGTAGTGATGAGTATAGTGTAGTAGAGATGAGTTCAGTGTAGAGATGAGTACAGTGTAGTAGAGATAAGTACAGTGTAGAGACGAGTGTAGTGATGAGTACAGTGTAGTGATGAGTATAGTGTAGTAGAGATGAGTTCAGTGTAGAGATGAGTACAGTGTAGTGATGAGTACAGTGTAGTAGAGATAAGTACAGTGTAGAGACCAGTGTAGTGATGAGTACAGTGTAGTGATGAGTACAGTGTAGTGATGAGTACAGTGTAGTAGAGATAAGTACAGTGTAGTGATGAGTACAGTGTAGTAGAGATAAGTACAGTGTAGAGACGAGTGTAGTGATGAGTACAGTGTAGTGATGAGTATAGTGTAGTAGAGATGAGTTCAGTGTAGAGATGAGTACAGTGTAGTGATGAGTACAGTGTAGTAGAGATAAGTACAGTGTAGAGACGAGTGTAGTGATGAGTACAGTGTAGTGATGAGTACAGTGTAGTGATGAGTACAGTGTAGTAGAGATAAGTACAGTGTAGTGATGAGTACAGTGTAGTAGAGATAAGTACAGTGTAGAGACAAGTGTAGTGATGAGTACAGTGTAGTGATGAGTATAGTGTAGTAGAGATGAGTTCAGTGTAGAGATGAGTACAGTGTAGTGATGAGTACAGTGTAGTAGAGATAAGTACAGTGTAGAGACGAGTGTAGTGATGAGTACAGTGTAGTGATGAGTATAGTGTAGTAGAGATGAGTTCAGTGTAGAGATGAGTACAGTGTAGTGATGAGTACAGTGTAGTAGAGATAAGTACAGTGTAGAGACGAGTGTAGTGATGAGTACAGTGTAGTGATGAGTATAGTGTAGTAGAGATGAGTTCAGTGTAGAGATGAGTACAGTGTAGTGATGAGTACAGTGTAGTAGAGATAAGTACAGTGTAGAGACGAGTGTAGTGATGAGTACAGTGTAGTGATGAGTATAGTGTATTAGAGATGAGTTCAGTGTAGAGATGAGTACAGTGTAGTGATGAGTACAGTGTAGTAGAGATAAGTACAGTGTAGAGACGAGTGTAGTGATGAGTACAGTGTAGTGATGAGTATAGTGTAGTAGAGATGAGTTCAGTGTAGAGATGAGTACAGTGTAGTGATGAGTACAGTGTAGTAGAGATAAGTACAGTGTAGAGACGAGTGTAGTGATGAGTACAGTGTAGTGATGAGTATAGTGTAGTAGAGATGAGTTCAGTGTAGAGATGAGTACAGTGTAGTGATGAGTACAGTGTAGTAGAGATAAGTACAGTGTAGAGACGAGTGTAGTGATGAGTACAGTGTAGTAGAGATAAGTACAGTGTAGAGACGAGTGTAGTGATGAGTACAGTGTAGTGATGAGTACAGTGTAGTAGAGATAAGTACAGTGTAGAGACGAGTGTAGTGATGAGTACAGTGTAGTGATGAGTATAGTGTAGTAGAGATGAGTTCAGTGTAGAGATGAGTACAGTGTAGTGATGAGTATAGTGTAGTAGAGATGAGTTCAGTGTAGAGATGAGTACAGTGTAGTGATGAGTACAGTGTAGTAGAGATAAGTACAGTGTAGAGACGAGTGTAGTGATGAGTACAGTGTAGTAGAGATAAGTACAGTGTAGAGACGAGTGTAGTGATGAGTACAGTGTAGTGATGAGTACAGTGTAGTAGAGATAAGTACAGTGTAGAGACGAGTGTAGTGATGAGTACAGTGTAGTGATGAGTATAGTGTAGTAGAGATGAGTTCAGTGTAGAGATGAGTACAGTGTAGTGATGAGTATAGTGTAGTAGAGATGAGTTCAGTGTAGAGATGAGTACAGTGTAGTGATGAGTACAGTGTAGTAGAGATAAGTACAGTGTAGAGACGAGTGTAGTGATGAGTACAGTGTAGTAGAGATAAGTACAGTGTAGAGACGAGTGTAGTGATGAGTACAGTGTAGTGATGAGTACAGTGTAGTAGAGATAAGTACAGTGTAGAGACGAGTGTAGTGATGAGTACAGTGTAGTGATGAGTATAGTGTAGTAGAGATGAGTTCAGTGTAGAGATGAGTACAGTGTAGTGATGAGTATAGTGTAGTAGAGATGAGTTCAGTGTAGAGATGAGTACAGTGTAGTGATGAGTACAGTGTAGTAGAGATAAGTACAGTGTAGAGACGAGTGTAGTGATGAGTACAGTGTAGTAGAGATAAGTACAGTGTAGAGACGAGTGTAGTGATGAGTACAGTGTAGTGATGAGTACAGTGTAGTAGAGATAAGTACAGTGTAGAGACGAGTGTAGTGATGAGTACAGTGTAGTGATGAGTATAGTGTAGTAGAGATGAGTTCAGTGTAGAGATGAGTACAGTGTAGTGATGAGTATAGTGTAGTAGAGATGAGTTCAGTGTAGAGATGAGTACAGTGTAGTGATGAGTACAGTGTAGTAGAGATAAGTACAGTGTAGAGACGAGTGTAGTGATGAGTACAGTGTAGTAGAGATAAGTACAGTGTAGAGACGAGTGTAGTGATGAGTACAGTGTAGTGATGAGTACAGTGTAGTAGAGATAAGTACAGTGTAGAGACGAGTGTAGTGATGAGTACAGTGTAGTGATGAGTATAGTGTAGTAGAGATGAGTTCAGTGTAGAGATGAGTACAGTGTAGTGATGAGTATAGTGTAGTAGAGATGAGTTCAGTGTAGAGATGAGTACAGTGTAGTGATGAGTACAGTGTAGTAGAGATAAGTACAGTGTAGAGACGAGTGTAGTGATGAGTACAGTGTAGTAGAGATAAGTACAGTGTAGAGACGAGTGTAGTGATGAGTACAGTGTAGTGATGAGTACAGTGTAGTAGAGATAAGTACAGTGTAGAGACGAGTGTAGTGATGAGTACAGTGTAGTGATGAGTATAGTGTAGTAGAGATGAGTTCAGTGTAGAGATGAGTACAGTGTAGTGATGAGTACAGTGTAGTAGAGATAAGTACAGTGTAGAGACGAGTGTAGTGATGAGTACAGTGTAGTGATGAGTATAGTGTAGTAGAGATGAGTTCAGTGTAGAGATGAGTACAGTGTAGTGATGAGTATAGTGTAGTAGAGATGAGTTCAGTGTAGAGATGAGTACAGTGTAGTGATGAGTACAGTGTAGTAGAGATAAGTACAGTGTAGAGACGAGTGTAGTGATGAGTACAGTGTAGTGGTGAGTATAGTGTAGTAGAGATGAGTTCAGTGTAGAGATGAGTACAGTGTAGTGATGAGTACAGTGTAGTAGAGATAAGTACAGTGTAGAGACGAGTGTAGTGATGAGTACAGTGTAGTGATGAGTATAGTGTAGTAGAGATGAGTTCAGTGTAGAGATGAGTACAGTGTAGTGATGAGTACAGTGTAGTAGAGATAAGTACAGTGTAGAGACGAGTGTAGTGATGAGTACAGTGTAGTGATGAGTATAGTGTAGTAGAGATGAGTTCAGTGTAGAGATGAGTACAGTGTAGTGATGAGTATAGTGTAGTAGAGATGAGTTCAGTGTAGAGATGAGTACAGTGTAGTGATGAGTACAGTGTAGTAGAGATAAGTACAGTGTAGAGACGAGTGTAGTGATGAGTACAGTGTAGTAGAGATAAGTACAGTGTAGAGACGAGTGTAGTGATGAGTACAGTGTAGTGATGAGTACAGTGTAGTAGAGATAAGTACAGTGTAGAGACGAGTGTAGTGATGAGTACAGTGTAGTGATGAGTATAGTGTAGTAGAGATGAGTTCAGTGTAGAGATGAGTACAGTGTAGTGATGAGTATAGTGTAGTAGAGATGAGTTCAGTGTAGAGATGAGTACAGTGTAGTGATGAGTACAGTGTAGTAGAGATAAGTACAGTGTAGAGACGAGTGTAGTGATGAGTACAGTGTAGTAGAGATAAGTACAGTGTAGAGACGAGTGTAGTGATGAGTACAGTGTAGTGATGAGTACAGTGTAGTAGAGATAAGTACAGTGTAGAGACGAGTGTAGTGATGAGTACAGTGTAGTGATGAGTATAGTGTAGTAGAGATGAGTTCAGTGTAGAGATGAGTACAGTGTAGTGATGAGTATAGTGTAGTAGAGATGAGTTCAGTGTAGAGATGAGTACAGTGTAGTGATGAGTACAGTGTAGTAGAGATAAGTACAGTGTAGAGACGAGTGTAGTGATGAGTACAGTGTAGTAGAGATAAGTACAGTGTAGAGACGAGTGTAGTGATGAGTACAGTGTAGTGATGAGTACAGTGTAGAGACGAGTGTAGTGATGAGTACAGTGTAGTAGAGATAAGTACAGTGTAGAGACGAGTGTAGTGATGAGTACAGTGTAGTGATGAGTACAGTGTAGTAGAGATAAGTACAGTGTAGAGACGAGTGTAGTGATGAGTACAGTGTAGTGATGAGTATAGTGTAGTAGAGATGAGTTCAGTGTAGAGATGAGTACAGTGTAGTGATGAGTATAGTGTAGTAGAGATGAGTTCAGTGTAGAGATGAGTACAGTGTAGTGATGAGTACAGTGTAGTAGAGATAAGTACAGTGTAGAGACGAGTGTAGTGATGAGTACAGTGTAGTAGAGATAAGTACAGTGTAGAGACGAGTGTAGTGATGAGTACAGTGTAGTGATGAGTACAGTGTAGTAGAGATAAGTACAGTGTAGAGACGAGTGTAGTGATGAGTACAGTGTAGTGATGAGTATAGTGTAGTAGAGATGAGTTCAGTGTAGAGATGAGTACAGTGTAGTGATGAGTATAGTGTAGTAGAGATGAGTTCAGTGTAGAGATGAGTACAGTGTAGTGATGAGTACAGTGTAGTAGAGATAAGTACAGTGTAGAGACGAGTGTAGTGATGAGTACAGTGTAGTAGAGATAAGTACAGTGTAGAGACGAGTGTAGTGATGAGTACAGTGTAGTGATGAGTACAGTGTAGTAGAGATAAGTACAGTGTAGAGACGAGTGTAGTGATGAGTACAGTGTAGTGATGAGTATAGTGTAGTAGAGATGAGTTCAGTGTAGAGATGAGTACAGTGTAGTGATGAGTATAGTGTAGTAGAGATGAGTTCAGTGTAGAGATGAGTACAGTGTAGTGATGAGTACAGTGTAGTAGAGATAAGTACAGTGTAGAGACGAGTGTAGTGATGAGTACAGTGTAGTAGAGATAAGTACAGTGTAGAGACGAGTGTAGTGATGAGTACAGTGTAGTGATGAGTACAGTGTAGTAGAGATAAGTACAGTGTAGAGACGAGTGTAGTGATGAGTACAGTGTAGTGATGAGTATAGTGTAGTAGAGATGAGTTCAGTGTAGAGATGAGTACAGTGTAGTGATGAGTATAGTGTAGTAGAGATGAGTTCAGTGTAGAGATGAGTACAGTGTAGTGATGAGTACAGTGTAGTAGAGATGAGTTCAGTGTAGAGACGAGTGTAGTGATGAGTACAGTGTAGTAGAGATAAGTACAGTGTAGAGACGAGTGTAGTGATGAGTACAGTGTAGTGATGAGTATAGTGTAGTAGAGATGAGTTCAGTGTAGAGATGAGTACAGTGTAGTGATGAGTATAGTGTAGTAGAGATGAGTTCAGTGTAGAGATGAGTACAGTGTAGTGATGAGTATAGTGTAGTAGAGATGAGTTCAGTGTAGAGATGAGTACAGTGTAGTGATGAGTATAGTGTAGTAGAGATAAGTACAGTGTAGAGACGAGTGTAGTGATGAGTACAGTGTAGTAGAGATAAGTACAGTGTAGAGACGAGTGTAGTGATGAGTACAGTGTAGTGATGAGTACAGTGTAGTAGAGATAAGTACAGTGTAGAGACGAGTGTAGTGATGAGTACAGTGTAGTGATGAGTATAGTGTAGTAGAGATGAGTTCAGTGTAGAGATGAGTACAGTGTAGTGATGAGTACAGTGTAGTAGAGATAAGTACAGTGTAGAGACGAGTGTAGTGATGAGTACAGTGTAGTAGAGATAAGTACAGTGTAGAGACGAGTGTAGTGATGAGTACAGTGTAGTGATGAGTACAGTGTAGTAGAGATAAGTACAGTGTAGAGACGAGTGTAGTGATGAGTACAGTGTAGTGATGAGTATAGTGTAGTAGAGATGAGTTCAGTGTAGAGATGAGTACAGTGTAGTGATGAGTATAGTGTAGTAGAGATGAGTTCAGTGTAGAGATGAGTACAGTGTAGTGATGAGTACAGTGTAGTAGAGATAAGTACAGTGTAGAGACGAGTGTAGTGATGAGTACAGTGTAGTGATGAGTACAGTGTAGTAGAGATAAGTACAGTGTAGAGACGAGTGTAGTGATGAGTACAGTGTAGTGATGAGTATAGTGTAGTAGAGATGAGTTCAGTGTAGAGATGAGTACAGTGTAGTGATGAGTATAGTGTAGTAGAGATGAGTTCAGTGTAGAGATGAGTACAGTGTAGTGATGAGTACAGTGTAGTAGAGATAAGTACAGTGTAGAGACGAGTGTAGTGATGAGTACAGTGTAGTAGAGATAAGTACAGTGTAGAGACGAGTGTAGTGATGAGTACAGTGTAGTGATGAGTACAGTGTAGTAGAGATAAGTACAGTGTAGAGACGAGTGTAGTGATGAGTACAGTGTAGTGATGAGTATAGTGTAGTAGAGATGAGTTCAGTGTAGAGATGAGTACAGTGTAGTGATGAGTATAGTGTAGTAGAGATGAGTTCAGTGTAGAGATGAGTACAGTGTAGTGATGAGTACAGTGTAGTAGAGATAAGTACAGTGTAGAGACGAGTGTAGTGATGAGTACAGTGTAGTAGAGATAAGTACAGTGTAGAGACGAGTGTAGTGATGAGTACAGTGTAGTAGAGATAAGTACAGTGTAGAGACGAGTGTAGTGATGAGTACAGTGTAGTGATGAGTACAGTGTAGTAGAGATAAGTACAGTGTAGAGACGAGTGTAGTGATGAGTACAGTGTAGTAGAGATAAGTACAGTGTAGAGACGAGTGTAGTGATGAGTACAGTGTAGTGATGAGTATAGTGTAGTAGAGATGAGTTCAGTGTAGAGATGAGTACAGTGTAGTGATGAGTATAGTGTAGTAGAGATGAGTTCAGTGTAGAGATGAGTACAGTGTAGTGATGAGTACAGTGTAGTAGAGATAAGTACAGTGTAGAGACGAGTGTAGTGATGAGTACAGTGTAGTAGAGATAAGTACAGTGTAGAGACGAGTGTAGTGATGAGTACAGTGTAGTGATGAGTACAGTGTAGTAGAGATAAGTACAGTGTAGAGACGAGTGTAGTGATGAGTACAGTGTAGTGATGAGTATAGTGTAGTAGAGATGAGTTCAGTGTAGAGATGAGTACAGTGTAGTGATGAGTATAGTGTAGTAGAGATGAGTTCAGTGTAGAGATGAGTACAGTGTAGTGATGAGTACAGTGTAGTAGAGATAAGTACAGTGTAGAGACGAGTGTAGTGATGAGTACAGTGTAGTAGAGATAAGTACAGTGTAGAGACGAGTGTAGTGATGAGTACAGTGTAGTAGAGATAAGTACAGTGTAGAGACGAGTGTAGTGATGAGTACAGTGTAGTGATGAGTATAGTGTAGTAGAGATGAGTTCAGTGTAGAGATGAGTACAGTGTAGTGATGAGTATAGTGTAGTAGAGATGAGTTCAGTGTAGAGATGAGTACAGTGTAGTGATGAGTACAGTGTAGTAGAGATAAGTACAGTGTAGAGACGAGTGTAGTGATGAGTACAGTGTAGTGATGAGTATAGTGTAGTAGAGATGAGTTCAGTGTAGAGATGAGTACAGTGTAGTGATGAGTACAGTGTAGTAGAGATAAGTACAGTGTAGAGACGAGTGTAGTGATGAGTACAGTGTAGTGATGAGTATAGTGTAGTAGAGATGAGTTCAGTGTAGAGATGAGTACAGTGTAGTGATGAGTATAGTGTAGTAGAGATGAGTTCAGTGTAGAGATGAGTACAGTGTAGTGATGAGTATAGTGTAGTAGAGATGAGTTCAGTGTAGAGATGAGTACAGTGTAGTGATGAGTATAGTGTAGTAGAGATAAGTACAGTGTAGAGACGAGTGTAGTGATGAGTACAGTGTAGTAGAGATAAGTACAGTGTAGAGACGAGTGTAGTGATGAGTACAGTGTAGTGATGAGTACAGTGTAGTAGAGATAAGTACAGTGTAGAGACGAGTGTAGTGATGAGTACAGTGTAGTGATGAGTATAGTGTAGTAGAGATGAGTTCAGTGTAGAGATGAGTACAGTGTAGTGATGAGTACAGTGTAGTAGAGATAAGTACAGTGTAGAGACGAGTGTAGTGATGAGTACAGTGTAGTAGAGATAAGTACAGTGTAGAGACGAGTGTAGTGATGAGTACAGTGTAGTGATGAGTACAGTGTAGTAGAGATAAGTACAGTGTAGAGACGAGTGTAGTGATGAGTACAGTGTAGTGATGAGTATAGTGTAGTAGAGATGAGTTCAGTGTAGAGATGAGTACAGTGTAGTGATGAGTACAGTGTAGTAGAGATAAGTACAGTGTAGAGACGAGTGTAGTGATGAGTATAGTGTAGTAGAGATGAGTTCAGTGTAGAGATGAGTACAGTGTAGTGATGAGTATAGTGTAGTAGAGATGAGTTCAGTGTAGAGATGAGTACAGTGTAGTGATGAGTACAGTGTAGTAGAGATAAGTACAGTGTAGAGACGAGTGTAGTGATGAGTACAGTGTAGTGATGAGTATAGTGTAGTAGAGATGAGTTCAGTGTAGAGATGAGTACAGTGTAGTGATGAGTATAGTGTAGTAGAGATGAGTTCAGTGTAGAGATGAGTACAGTGTAGTGATGAGTACAGTGTAGTAGAGATAAGTACAGTGTAGAGACGAGTGTAGTGATGAGTACAGTGTAGTAGAGATAAGTACAGTGTAGAGACGAGTGTAGTGATGAGTACAGTGTAGTGATGAGTATAGTGTAGTAGAGATGAGTTCAGTGTAGAGATGAGTACAGTGTAGTGATGAGTACAGTGTAGTAGAGATAAGTACAGTGTAGAGACGAGTGTAGTGATGAGTACAGTGTAGTGATGAGTATAGTGTAGTAGAGATGAGTTCAGTGTAGAGATGAGTACAGTGTAGTGATGAGTACAGTGTAGTAGAGATAAGTACAGTGTAGAGACGAGTGTAGTGATGAGTACAGTGTAGTGATGAGTATAGTGTAGTAGAGATGAGTTCAGTGTAGAGATGAGTACAGTGTAGTGATGAGTACAGTGTAGTAGAGATAAGTACAGTGTAGAGACGAGTGTAGTGATGAGTACAGTGTAGTAGAGATAAGTACAGTGTAGAGACGAGTGTAGTGATGAGTACAGTGTAGTGATGAGTACAGTGTAGTAGAGATAAGTACAGTGTAGAGACGAGTGTAGTGATGAGTACAGTGTAGTGATGAGTATAGTGTAGTAGAGATGAGTTCAGTGTAGAGATGAGTACAGTGTAGTGATGAGTATAGTGTAGTAGAGATGAGTTCAGTGTAGAGATGAGTACAGTGTAGTGATGAGTACAGTGTAGTAGAGATAAGTACAGTGTAGAGACGAGTGTAGTGATGAGTACAGTGTAGTGATGAGTATAGTGTAGTAGAGATGAGTTCAGTGTAGAGATGAGTACAGTGTAGTGATGAGTATAGTGTAGTAGAGATGAGTTCAGTGTAGAGATGAGTACAGTGTAGTGATGAGTACAGTGTAGTAGAGATAAGTACAGTGTAGAGACGAGTGTAGTGGTGAGTACAGTGTAGTGATGAGTATAGTGTAGTAGAGATGAGTTCAGTGTAGAGATGAGTACAGTGTAGTGATGAGTACAGTGTAGTAGAGATAAGTACAGTGTAGAGACGAGTGTAGTGATGAGTACAGTGTAGTGATGAGTATAGTGTAGTAGAGATGAGTTCAGTGTAGAGATGAGTACAGTGTAGTGATGAGTACAGTGTAGTAGAGATAAGTACAGTGTAGAGACGAGTGTAGTGATGAGTACAGTGTAGTGATGAGTATAGTGTAGTAGAGATGAGTTCAGTGTAGAGATGAGTACAGTGTAGTGATGAGTACAGTGTAGTAGAGATAAGTACAGTGTAGAGACGAGTGTAGTGATGAGTACAGTGTAGTGATGAGTATAGTGTAGTAGAGATGAGTTCAGTGTAGAGATGAGTACAGTGTAGTGATGAGTACAGTGTAGTAGAGATAAGTACAGTGTAGAGACGAGTGTAGTGATGAGTACAGTGTAGTGATGAGTATAGTGTAGTAGAGATGAGTTCAGTGTAGAGATGAGTACAGTGTAGTGATGAGTACAGTGTAGTAGAGATAAGTACAGTGTAGAGACGAGTGTAGTGATGAGTACAGTGTAGTGATGAGTATAGTGTAGTAGAGATGAGTTCAGTGTAGAGATGAGTACAGTGTAGTGATGAGTACAGTGTAGTAGAGATAAGTACAGTGTAGAGACGAGTGTAGTGATGAGTACAGTGTAGTGATGAGTATAGTGTAGTAGAGATGAGTTCAGTGTAGAGATGAGTACAGTGTAGTGATGAGTACAGTGTAGTAGAGATAAGTACAGTGTAGAGACGAGTGTAGTGATGAGTACAGTGTAGTGATGAGTATAGTGTAGTAGAGATGAGTTCAGTGTAGTGATGAGTACAGTGTAGTGATGAGTACAGTGTAGTAGAGATAAGTACAGTGTAGAGACGAGTGTAGTGATGAGTACAGTGTAGTGATGAGTACAGTGTAGTAGAGATAAGTACAGTGTAGAGACGAGTGTAGTGATGAGTACAGTGTAGTGATGAGTACAGTGTAGTAGAGATAAGTACAGTGTAGAGACGAGTGTAGTGATGAGTACAGTGTAGTGATGAGTATAGTGTAGTAGAGATGAGTTCAGTGTAGAGATGAGTACAGTGTAGTGATGAGTATAGTGTAGTAGAGATAAGTACAGTGTAGAGACGAGTGTAGTGATGAGTACAGTGTAGTGATGAGTACAGTGTAGTAGAGATAAGTACAGTGTAGAGATGAGTACAGTGTAGTGATGAGTACAGTGTAGTAGAGATAAGTACAGTGTAGAGACGAGTGTAGTGATGAGTACAGTGTAGTGATGAGTATAGTGTAGTAGAGATGAGTTCAGTGTAGAGATGAGTACAGTGTAGTGATGAGTACAGTGTAGTAGAGATAAGTACAGTGTAGAGACGAGTGTAGTGATGAGTACAGTGTAGTGATGAGTATAGTGTAGTAGAGATGAGTTCAGTGTAGAGATGAGTACAGTGTAGTGATGAGTACAGTGTAGTAGAGATAAGTACAGTGTAGAGACGAGTGTAGTGATGAGTACAGTGTAGTGATGAGTATAGTGTAGTAGAGATGAGTTCAGTGTAGAGATGAGTACAGTGTAGTGATGAGTACAGTGTAGTAGAGATAAGTACAGTGTAGAGACGAGTGTAGTGATGAGTACAGTGTAGTGATGAGTATAGTGTAGTAGAGATGAGTTCAGTGTAGAGATGAGTACAGTGTAGTGATGAGTACAGTGTAGTAGAGATAAGTACAGTGTAGAGACGAGTGTAGTGATGAGTACAGTGTAGTGATGAGTACAGTGTAGTGATGAGTACAGTGTAGTAGAGATAAGTACAGTGTAGAGACGAGTGTAGTGATGAGTACAGTGTAGTGATGAGTACAGTGTAGTAGAGATAAGTACAGTGTAGAGACGAGTGTAGTGATGAGTACAGTGTAGTGATGAGTATAGTGTAGTAGAGATGAGTTCAGTGTAGAGATGAGTACAGTGTAGTAGAGATAAGTACAGTGTAGAGACGAGTGTAGTGATGAGTACAGTGTAGTGATGAGTATAGTGTAGTAGAGATGAGTTCAGTGTAGAGATGAGTACAGTGTAGTGATGAGTACAGTGTAGTAGAGATAAGTACAGTGTAGAGACGAGTGTAGTGATGAGTACAGTGTAGTGATGAGTACAGTGTAGTGATGAGTACAGTGTAGTAGAGATAAGTACAGTGTAGTGATGAGTACAGTGTAGTAGAGATAAGTACAGTGTAGAGACGAGTGTAGAGATGAGTACAGTGTAGTGATGAGTACAGTGTAGTAGAGATAAGTACAGTGTAGAGACGAGTGTAGTGATGAGTACAGTGTAGTGATGAGTATAGTGTAGTAGAGATGAGTTCAGTGTAGAGATGAGTACAGTGTAGTGATGAGTACAGTGTAGTAGAGATAAGTACAGTGTAGAGACGAGTGTAGTGATGAGTACAGTGTAGTAGAGATAAGTACAGTGTAGAGACGAGTGTAGTGATGAGTACAGTGTAGTGATGAGTATAGTGTAGTAGAGATGAGTTCAGTGTAGAGATGAGTACAGTGTAGTGATGAGTACAGTGTAGTAGAGATAAGTACAGTGTAGAGACGAGTGTAGTGATGAGTACAGTGTAGTGATGAGTACAGTGTAGTGATGAGTACAGTGTAGTAGAGATAAGTACAGTGTAGTGATGAGTACAGTGTAGTAGAGATAAGTACAGTGTAGAGACGAGTGTAGTGATGAGTACAGTGTAGTGATGAGTATAGTGTAGTAGAGATGAGTTCAGTGTAGAGATGAGTACAGTGTAGTGATGAGTACAGTGTAGTAGAGATAAGTACAGTGTAGAGACGAGTGTAGTGATGAGTACAGTGTAGTGATGAGTATAGTGTAGTAGAGATGAGTTCAGTGTAGAGATGAGTACAGTGTAGTGATGAGTACAGTGTAGTAGAGATAAGTACAGTGTAGAGACGAGTGTAGTGATGAGTACAGTGTAGTGATGAGTATAGTGTAGTAGAGATGAGTTCAGTGTAGAGATGAGTACAGTGTAGTGATGAGTACAGTGTAGTAGAGATAAGTACAGTGTAGAGACGAGTGTAGTGATGAGTACAGTGTAGTGATGAGTATAGTGTATTAGAGATGAGTTCAGTGTAGAGATGAGTACAGTGTAGTGATGAGTACAGTGTAGTAGAGATAAGTACAGTGTAGAGACGAGTGTAGTGATGAGTACAGTGTAGTGATGAGTATAGTGTAGTAGAGATGAGTTCAGTGTAGAGATGAGTACAGTGTAGTGATGAGTACAGTGTAGTAGAGATAAGTACAGTGTAGAGACGAGTGTAGTGATGAGTACAGTGTAGTGATGAGTACAGTGTAGTAGAGATAAGTACAGTGTAGAGACGAGTGTAGTGATGAGTACAGTGTAGTGATGAGTATAGTGTAGTAGAGATGAGTTCAGTGTAGAGATGAGTACAGTGTAGTGATGAGTATAGTGTAGTAGAGATGAGTTCAGTGTAGAGATGAGTACAGTGTAGTGATGAGTACAGTGTAGTAGAGATAAGTACAGTGTAGAGACGAGTGTAGTGATGAGTACAGTGTAGTAGAGATAAGTACAGTGTAGAGACGAGTGTAGTGATGAGTACAGTGTAGTGATGAGTATAGTGTAGTAGAGATGAGTTCAGTGTAGAGATGAGTACAGTGTAGTGATGAGTATAGTGTAGTAGAGATGAGTTCAGTGTAGAGATGAGTACAGTGTAGTGATGAGTACAGTGTAGTAGAGATAAGTACAGTGTAGAGACGAGTGTAGTGATGAGTACAGTGTAGTAGAGATAAGTACAGTGTAGAGACGAGTGTAGTGATGAGTACAGTGTAGTGATGAGTACAGTGTAGTAGAGATAAGTACAGTGTAGAGACGAGTGTAGTGATGAGTACAGTGTAGTGATGAGTATAGTGTAGTAGAGATGAGTTCAGTGTAGAGATGAGTACAGTGTAGTGATGAGTACAGTGTAATAGAGATAAGTACAGTGTAGAGACGAGTGTAGTGATGAGTACAGTGTAGTAGAGATGAGTTCAGTGTAGAGATGAGTACAGTGTAGTGATGAGTACAGTGTAGTAGAGATAAGTACAGTGTAGAGACGAGTGTAGTGATGAGTACAGTGTAGTGATGAGTATAGTGTAGTAGAGATGAGTTCAGTGTAGAGATGAGTACAGTGTAGTGATGAGTACAGTGTAGTAGAGATAAGTACAGTGTAGAGACGAGTGTAGTGATGAGTACAGTGTAGTGATGAGTATAGTGTAGTAGAGATGAGTTCAGTGTAGAGATGAGTACAGTGTAGTGATGAGTACAGTGTAGTAGAGATAAGTACAGTGTAGAGACGAGTGTAGTGATGAGTACAGTGTAGTAGAGATAAGTACAGTGTAGAGACGAGTGTAGTGATGAGTACAGTGTAGTGATGAGTACAGTGTAGTAGAGATAAGTACAGTGTAGAGACGAGTGTAGTGATGAGTACAGTGTAGTGATGAGTATAGTGTAGTAGAGATGAGTTCAGTGTAGAGATGAGTACAGTGTAGTGATGAGTATAGTGTAGTAGAGATGAGTTCAGTGTAGAGATGAGTACAGTGTAGTGATGAGTACAGTGTAGTAGAGATAAGTACAGTGTAGAGACGAGTGTAGTGATGAGTACAGTGTAGTAGAGATAAGTACAGTGTAGAGACGAGTGTAGTGATGAGTACAGTGTAGTGATGAGTACAGTGTAGTAGAGATAAGTACAGTGTAGAGACGAGTGTAGTGATGAGTACAGTGTAGTGATGAGTATAGTGTAGTAGAGATGAGTTCAGTGTAGAGATGAGTACAGTGTAGTGATGAGTATAGTGTAGTAGAGATGAGTTCAGTGTAGAGATGAGTACAGTGTAGTGATGAGTACAGTGTAGTAGAGATAAGTACAGTGTAGAGACGAGTGTAGTGATGAGTACGGTGTAGTAGAGATAAGTACAGTGTAGAGACGAGTGTAGTGATGAGTACAGTGTAGTGATGAGTATAGTGTAGTAGAGATGAGTTCAGTGTAGAGATGAGTACAGTGTAGTGATGAGTACAGTGTAGTAGAGATAAGTACAGTGTAGAGACGAGTGTAGTGATGAGTACAGTGTAGTGATGAGTATAGTGTAGTAGAGATGAGTTCAGTGTAGAGATGAGTACAGTGTAGTGATGAGTACAGTGTAGTAGAGATAAGTACAGTGTAGAGACGAGTGTAGTGATGAGTACAGTGTAGTGATGAGTATAGTGTAGTAGAGATAAGTACAGTGTAGAGATGAGTACAGTGTAGTGATGAGTACAGTGTAGTAGAGATAAGTACAGTGTAGAGACGAGTGTAGTGATGAGTACAGTGTAGTGATGAGTATAGTGTAGTAGAGATGAGTTCAGTGTAGAGATGAGTACAGTGTAGTGATGAGTACAGTGTAGTAGAGATAAGTACAGTGTAGAGACGAGTGTAGTGATGAGTACAGTGTAGTGATGAGTATAGTGTAGTAGAGATGAGTTCAGTGTAGAGATGAGTACAGTGTAGTGATGAGTACAGTGTAGTAGAGATAAGTACAGTGTAGAGACGAGTGTAGTGATGAGTACAGTGTAGTGATGAGTATAGTGTAGTAGAGATGAGTTCAGTGTAGAGATGAGTACAGTGTAGTGATGAGTATAGTGTAGTAGAGATGAGTTCAGTGTAGAGATGAGTACAGTGTAGTGATGAGTACAGTGTAGTAGAGATAAGTACAGTGTAGAGACGAGTGTAGTGATGAGTACAGTGTAGTGATGAGTACAGTGTAGTAGAGATAAGTACAGTGTAGAGACGAGTGTAGTGATGAGTACAGTGTAGTGATGAGTATAGTGTAGTAGAGATGAGTTCAGTGTAGTGATGAGTACAGTGTAGTGATGAGTACAGTGTAGTAGAGATAAGTACAGTGTAGAGACGAGTGTAGTGATGAGTACAGTGTAGTGATGAGTATAGTGTAGTAGAGATGAGTTCAGTGTAGAGATGAGTACAGTGTAGTGATGAGTACAGTGTAGTAGAGATAAGTACAGTGTAGAGACGAGTGTAGTGATGAGTACAGTGTAGTGATGAGTACAGTGTAGTAGAGATAAGTACAGTGTAGAGACGAGTGTAGTGATGAGTACAGTGTAGTGATGAGTATAGTGTAGTAGAGATGAGTTCAGTGTAGAGATGAGTACAGTGTAGTGATGAGTACAGTGTAGTAGAGATAAGTACAGTGTAGAGACGAGTGTAGTGATGAGTACAGTGTAGTGATGAGTATAGTGTAGTAGAGATGAGTTCAGTGTAGAGATGAGTACAGTGTAGTGATGAGTACAGTGTAGTAGAGATAAGTACAGTGTAGAGACGAGTGTAGTGATGAGTACAGTGTAGTGATGAGTATAGTGTAGTAGAGATGAGTTCAGTGTAGAGATGAGTACAGTGTAGTGATGAGTACAGTGTAGTAGAGATAAGTACAGTGTAGAGACGAGTGTAGTGATGAGTACAGTGTAGTAGAGATAAGTACAGTGTAGAGACGAGTGTAGTGATGAGTACAGTGTAGTGATGAGTACAGTGTAGTAGAGATAAGTACAGTGTAGAGACGAGTGTAGTGATGAGTACAGTGTAGTAGAGATAAGTACAGTGTAGAGACGAGTGTAGTGATGAGTACAGTGTAGTGATGAGTACAGTGTAGTAGAGATAAGTACAGTGTAGAGACGAGTGTAGTGATGAGTACAGTGTAGTGATGAGTATAGTGTAGTAGAGATGAGTTCAGTGTAGAGATGAGTACAGTGTAGTGATGAGTATAGTGTAGTAGAGATGAGTTCAGTGTAGAGATGAGTACAGTGTAGTGATGAGTACAGTGTAGTAGAGATAAGTACAGTGTAGAGACGAGTGTAGTGATGAGTACAGTGTAGTGATGAGTATAGTGTAGTAGAGATGAGTTCAGTGTAGAGATGAGTACAGTGTAGTGATGAGTACAGTGTAGTAGAGATAAGTACAGTGTAGAGACGAGTGTAGTGATGAGTACAGTGTAGTGATGAGTATAGTGTAGTAGAGATGAGTTCAGTGTAGAGATGAGTACAGTGTAGTGATGAGTACAGTGTAGTAGAGATAAGTACAGTGTAGAGACGAGTGTAGTGATGAGTACAGTGTAGTGATGAGTACAGTGTAGTAGAGATAAGTACAGTGTAGAGACGAGTGTAGTGATGAGTACAGTGTAGTGATGAGTATAGTGTAGTAGAGATGAGTTCAGTGTAGAGATGAGTACAGTGTAGTGATGAGTACAGTGTAGTAGAGATAAGTACAGTGTAGAGACGAGTGTAGTGATGAGTACAGTGTAGTGATGAGTACAGTGTAGTAGAGATAAGTACAGTGTAGAGACGAGTGTAGTGATGAGTACAGTGTAGTGATGAGTACAGTGTAGTAGAGATAAGTACAGTGTAGAGACGAGTGTAGTGATGAGTACAGTGTAGTGATGAGTACAGTGTAGTAGAGATAAGTACAGTGTAGAGACGAGTGTAGTGATGAGTACAGTGTAGTGATGAGTATAGTGTAGTAGAGATGAGTTCAGTGTAGAGATGAGTACAGTGTAGTGATGAGTACAGTGTAGTAGAGATAAGTACAGTGTAGAGACGAGTGTAGTGATGAGTACAGTGTAGTGATGAGTATAGTGTAGTAGAGATGAGTTCAGTGTAGAGATGAGTACAGTGTAGTGATGAGTACAGTGTAGTAGAGATAAGTACAGTGTAGAGACGAGTGTAGTGATGAGTACAGTGTAGTGATGAGTATAGTGTAGTAGAGATGAGTTCAGTGTAGAGATGAGTACAGTGTAGTGATGAGTACAGTGTAGTAGAGATAAGTACAGTGTAGAGACGAGTGTAGTGATGAGTACAGTGTAGTGATGAGTATAGTGTAGTAGAGATGAGTTCAGTGTAGAGATGAGTACAGTGTAGTGATGAGTACAGTGTAGTAGAGATAAGTACAGTGTAGAGACGAGTGTAGTGATGAGTACAGTGTAGTGATGAGTATAGTGTAGTAGAGATGAGTTCAGTGTAGTGATGAGTACAGTGTAGTGATGAGTACAGTGTAGTAGAGATAAGTACAGTGTAGAGACGAGTGTAGTGATGAGTACAGTGTAGTGATGAGTACAGTGTAGTAGAGATAAGTACAGTGTAGAGACGAGTGTAGTGATGAGTACAGTGTAGTGATGAGTACAGTGTAGTAGAGATAAGTACAGTGTAGAGACGAGTGTAGTGATGAGTACAGTGTAGTGATGAGTATAGTGTAGTAGAGATGAGTTCAGTGTAGAGATGAGTACAGTGTAGTGATGAGTATAGTGTAGTAGAGATAAGTACAGTGTAGAGACGAGTGTAGTGATGAGTACAGTGTAGTGATGAGTACAGTGTAGTAGAGATAAGTACAGTGTAGAGATGAGTACAGTGTAGTGATGAGTACAGTGTAGTAGAGATAAGTACAGTGTAGAGACGAGTGTAGTGATGAGTACAGTGTAGTGATGAGTATAGTGTAGTAGAGATGAGTTCAGTGTAGAGATGAGTACAGTGTAGTGATGAGTACAGTGTAGTAGAGATAAGTACAGTGTAGAGACGAGTGTAGTGATGAGTACAGTGTAGTGATGAGTATAGTGTAGTAGAGATGAGTTCAGTGTAGAGATGAGTACAGTGTAGTGATGAGTACAGTGTAGTAGAGATAAGTACAGTGTAGAGACGAGTGTAGTGATGAGTACAGTGTAGTGATGAGTACAGTGTAGTAGAGATAAGTACAGTGTAGAGACGAGTGTAGTGATGAGTACAGTGTAGTGATGAGTATAGTGTAGTAGAGATGAGTTCAGTGTAGAGATAAGTACAGTGTAGTGATGAGTACAGTGTAGTAGAGATAAGTACAGTGTAGAGACGAGTGTAGTGATGAGTACAGTGTAGTGATGAGTATAGTGTAGTAGAGATGAGTTCAGTGTAGAGATGAGTACAGTGTAGTGATGAGTACAGTGTAGTAGAGATAAGTACAGTGTAGAGACGAGTGTAGTGATGAGTACAGTGTAGTGATGAGTACAGTGTAGTGATGAGTACAGTGTAGTAGAGATAAGTACAGTGTAGAGACGAGTGTAGTGATGAGTACAGTGTAGTGATGAGTACAGTGTAGTAGAGATGAGTTCAGTGTAGTGATGAGTACAGTGTAGTGATGAGTACAGTGTAGTGATGAGTACAGTGTAGTAGAGATAAGTACAGTGTAGAGACGAGTGTAGTGATGAGTACAGTGTAGTGATGAGTATAGTGTAGTAGAGATGAGTTCAGTGTAGAGATGAGTACAGTGTAGTAGAGATAAGTACAGTGTAGAGACGAGTGTAGTGATGAGTACAGTGTAGTGATGAGTATAGTGTAGTAGAGATGAGTTCAGTGTAGAGATGAGTACAGTGTAGTGATGAGTACAGTGTAGTAGAGATAAGTACAGTGTAGAGACGAGTGTAGTGATGAGTACAGTGTAGTGATGAGTATAGTGTAGTAGAGATGAGTTCAGTGTAGAGATGAGTACAGTGTAGTGATGAGTACAGTGTAGTAGAGATAAGTACAGTGTAGAGACGAGTGTAGTGATGAGTACAGTGTAGTGATGAGTATAGTGTAGTAGAGATGAGTTCAGTGTAGAGATGAGTACAGTGTAGTGATGAGTACAGTGTAGTAGAGATAAGTACAGTGTAGAGACGAGTGTAGTGATGAGTACAGTGTAGTGATGAGTACAGTGTAGTAGAGATAAGTACAGTGTAGAGACGAGTGTAGTGATGAGTACAGTGTAGTAGAGATAAGTACAGTGTAGAGACGAGTGTAGTGATGAGTACAGTGTAGTGATGAGTATAGTGTAGTAGAGATGAGTTCAGTGTAGAGATGAGTACAGTGTAGTGATGAGTACAGTGTAGTAGAGATAAGTACAGTGTAGAGACGAGTGTAGTGATGAGTACAGTGTAGTAGAGATAAGTACAGTGTAGAGACGAGTGTAGTGATGAGTACAGTGTAGTGATGAGTATAGTGTAGTAGAGATGAGTTCAGTGTAGAGATGAGTACAGTGTAGTGATGAGTACAGTGTAGTAGAGATAAGTACAGTGTAGAGACGAGTGTAGTGATGAGTACAGTGTAGTGATGAGTACAGTGTAGTGATGAGTACAGTGTAGTAGAGATAAGTACAGTGTAGTGATGAGTACAGTGTAGTAGAGATAAGTACAGTGTAGAGACGAGTGTAGTGATGAGTACAGTGTAGTGATGAGTATAGTGTAGTAGAGATGAGTTCAGTGTAGAGATGAGTACAGTGTAGTGATGAGTACAGTGTAGTAGAGATAAGTACAGTGTAGAGACGAGTGTAGTGATGAGTACAGTGTAGTGATGAGTATAGTGTAGTAGAGATGAGTTCAGTGTAGAGATGAGTACAGTGTAGTGATGAGTACAGTGTAGTAGAGATAAGTACAGTGTAGAGACGAGTGTAGTGATGAGTACAGTGTAGTGATGAGTATAGTGTAGTAGAGATGAGTTCAGTGTAGAGATGAGTACAGTGTAGTGATGAGTACAGTGTAGTAGAGATAAGTACAGTGTAGAGACGAGTGTAGTGATGAGTACAGTGTAGTGATGAGTATAGTGTATTAGAGATGAGTTCAGTGTAGAGATGAGTACAGTGTAGTGATGAGTACAGTGTAGTAGAGATAAGTACAGTGTAGAGACGAGTGTAGTGATGAGTACAGTGTAGTGATGAGTATAGTGTAGTAGAGATGAGTTCAGTGTAGAGATGAGTACAGTGTAGTGATGAGTACAGTGTAGTAGAGATAAGTACAGTGTAGAGACGAGTGTAGTGATGAGTACAGTGTAGTGATGAGTACAGTGTAGTAGAGATAAGTACAGTGTAGAGACGAGTGTAGTGATGAGTACAGTGTAGTGATGAGTATAGTGTAGTAGAGATGAGTTCAGTGTAGAGATGAGTACAGTGTAGTGATGAGTATAGTGTAGTAGAGATGAGTTCAGTGTAGAGATGAGTACAGTGTAGTGATGAGTACAGTGTAGTAGAGATAAGTACAGTGTAGAGACGAGTGTAGTGATGAGTACAGTGTAGTAGAGATAAGTACAGTGTAGAGACGAGTGTAGTGATGAGTACAGTGTAGTGATGAGTATAGTGTAGTAGAGATGAGTTCAGTGTAGAGATGAGTACAGTGTAGTGATGAGTATAGTGTAGTAGAGATGAGTTCAGTGTAGAGATGAGTACAGTGTAGTGATGAGTACAGTGTAGTAGAGATAAGTACAGTGTAGAGACGAGTGTAGTGATGAGTACAGTGTAGTAGAGATAAGTACAGTGTAGAGACGAGTGTAGTGATGAGTACAGTGTAGTGATGAGTACAGTGTAGTAGAGATAAGTACAGTGTAGAGACGAGTGTAGTGATGAGTACAGTGTAGTGATGAGTATAGTGTAGTAGAGATGAGTTCAGTGTAGAGATGAGTACAGTGTAGTGATGAGTATAGTGTAGTAGAGATGAGTTCAGTGTAGAGATGAGTACAGTGTAGTGATGAGTACAGTGTAGTAGAGATAAGTACAGTGTAGAGACGAGTGTAGTGATGAGTACAGTGTAGTAGAGATAAGTACAGTGTAGAGACGAGTGTAGCGATGAGTACAGTGTAGTGATGAGTACAGTGTAGTAGAGATAAGTACAGTGTAGAGACGAGTGTAGTGATGAGTACAGTGTAGTGATGAGTATAGTGTAGTAGAGATGAGTTCAGTGTAGAGATGAGTACAGTGTAGTGATGAGTATAGTGTAGTAGAGATGAGTTCAGTGTAGAGATGAGTACAGTGTAGTGATGAGTACAGTGTAGTAGAGATAAGTACAGTGTAGAGACGAGTGTAGTGATGAGTACAGTGTAGTAGAGATAAGTACAGTGTAGAGACGAGTGTAGTGATGAGTACAGTGTAGTGATGAGTACAGTGTAGTAGAGATAAGTACAGTGTAGAGACGAGTGTAGTGATGAGTACAGTGTAGTGATGAGTATAGTGTAGTAGAGATGAGTTCAGTGTAGAGATGAGTACAGTGTAGTGATGAGTATAGTGTAGTAGAGATGAGTTCAGTGTAGAGATGAGTACAGTGTAGTGATGAGTACAGTGTAGTAGAGATAAGTACAGTGTAGAGACGAGTGTAGTGATGAGTACAGTGTAGTAGAGATAAGTACAGTGTAGAGACGAGTGTAGTGATGAGTACAGTGTAGTGATGAGTACAGTGTAGTAGAGATAAGTACAGTGTAGAGACGAGTGTAGTGATGAGTACAGTGTAGTGATGAGTATAGTGTAGTAGAGATGAGTTCAGTGTAGAGATGAGTACAGTGTAGTGATGAGTACAGTGTAGTAGAGATAAGTACAGTGTAGAGACGAGTGTAGTGATGAGTACAGTGTAGTGATGAGTATAGTGTAGTAGAGATGAGTTCAGTGTAGAGATGAGTACAGTGTAGTGATGAGTACAGTGTAGTAGAGATAAGTACAGTGTAGAGACGAGTGTAGTGATGAGTACAGTGTAGTGATGAGTATAGTGTAGTAGAGATGAGTTCAGTGTAGAGATGAGTACAGTGTAGTGATGAGTATAGTGTAGTAGAGATGAGTTCAGTGTAGAGATGAGTACAGTGTAGTGATGAGTACAGTGTAGTAGAGATAAGTACAGTGTAGAGACGAGTGTAGTGATGAGTACAGTGTAGTAGAGATAAGTACAGTGTAGAGACGAGTGTAGTGATGAGTACAGTGTAGTGATGAGTACAGTGTAGTAGAGATAAGTACAGTGTAGAGACGAGTGTAGTGATGAGTACAGTGTAGTGATGAGTATAGTGTAGTAGAGATGAGTTCAGTGTAGAGATGAGTACAGTGTAGTGATGAGTATAGTGTAGTAGAGATGAGTTCAGTGTAGAGATGAGTACAGTGTAGTGATGAGTACAGTGTAGTAGAGATAAGTACAGTGTAGAGACGAGTGTAGTGATGAGTACAGTGTAGTGATGAGTATAGTGTAGTAGAGATGAGTTCAGTGTAGAGATGAGTACAGTGTAGTGATGAGTACAGTGTAGTGATGAGTATAGTGTAGTGATGAGTACAGTGTAGTGATGAGTATAGTGTAGTAGAGATGAGTTCAGTGTAGAGATGAGTACAGTGTAGTGATGAGTACAGTGTAGTAGAGATAAGTACAGTGTAGAGACGAGTGTAGTGATGAGTACAGTGTAGTGATGAGTATAGTGTAGTAGAGATGAGTTCAGTGTAGAGATGAGTACAGTGTAGTGATGAGTACAGTGTAGTAGAGATAAGTACAGTGTAGAGACGAGTGTAGTGATGAGTACAGTGTAGTAGAGATAAGTACAGTGTAGAGACGAGTGTAGTGATGAGTACAGTGTAGTGATGAGTACAGTGTAGTAGAGATAAGTACAGTGTAGAGACGAGTGTAGTGATGAGTACAGTGTAGTGATGAGTATAGTGTAGTAGAGATGAGTTCAGTGTAGAGATGAGTACAGTGTAATGATGAGTATAGTGTAGTAGAGATGAGTTCAGTGTAGAGATGAGTACAGTGTAGTGATGAGTACAGTGTAGTAGAGATAAGTACAGTGTAGAGACGAGTGTAGTGATGAGTACAGTGTAGTGATGAGTACAGTGTAGTAGAGATAAGTACAGTGTAGAGACGAGTGTAGTGATGAGTACAGTGTAGTGATGAGTATAGTGTAGTAGAGATGAGTTCAGTGTAGAGATGAGTACAGTGTAGTGATGAGTATAGTGTAGTAGAGATGAGTTCAGTGTAGAGATGAGTACAGTGTAGTGATGAGTACAGTGTAGTAGAGATAAGTACAGTGTAGAGACGAGTGTAGTGATGAGTACAGTGTAGTGATGAGTATAGTGTAGTAGAGATGAGTTCAGTGTAGAGATGAGTACAGTGTAGTGATGAGTATAGTGTAGTAGAGATGAGTTCAGTGTAGAGATGAGTACAGTGTAGTGATGAGTACAGTGTAGTAGAGATAAGTACAGTGTAGAGACGAGTGTAGTGATGAGTACAGTGTAGTGATGAGTATAGTGTAGTAGAGATGAGTTCAGTGTAGAGATGAGTACAGTGTAGTGATGAGTACAGTGTAGTAGAGATAAGTACAGTGTAGAGACGAGTGTAGTGATGAGTACAGTGTAGTGATGAGTACAGTGTAGTAGAGATAAGTACAGTGTAGAGATGAGTGTAGTGATGAGTACAGTGTAGTAGAGATAAGTACAGTGTAGAGACGAGTGTAGTGATGAGTACAGTGTAGTGATGAGTACAGTGTAGTAGAGATAAGTACAGTGTAGAGACGAGTGTAGTGATGAGTACAGTGTAGTGATGAGTATAGTGTAGTAGAGATGAGTTCAGTGTAGAGATGAGTACAGTGTAGTGATGAGTACAGTGTAGTAGAGATAAGTACAGTGTAGAGACGAGTGTAGTGATGAGTACAGTGTAGTGATGAGTACAGTGTAGTAGAGATAAGTACAGTGTAGAGACGAGTGTAGTGATGAGTACAGTGTAGTAGAGATAAGTACAGTGTAGAGACGAGTGTAGTGATGAGTACAGTGTAGTGATGAGTACAGTGTAGTAGAGATAAGTACAGTGTAGAGACGAGTGTAGTGATGAGTACAGTGTAGTGATGAGTATAGTGTAGTAGAGATGAGTTCAGTGTAGAGATGAGTACAGTGTAGTGATGAGTATAGTGTAGTAGAGATGAGTTCAGTGTAGAGATGAGTACAGTGTAGTGATGAGTACAGTGTAGTAGAGATAAGTACAGTGTAGAGACGAGTGTAGTGATGAGTACAGTGTAGTGATGAGTATAGTGTAGTAGAGATGAGTTCAGTGTAGAGATGAGTACAGTGTAGTGATGAGTACAGTGTAGTAGAGATAAGTACAGTGTAGAGACGAGTGTAGTGATGAGTACAGTGTAGTGATGAGTACAGTGTAGTAGAGATGAGTTCAGTGTAGAGATGAGTACAGTGTAGTGATGAGTACAGTGTAGTAGAGATAAGTACAGTGTAGAGACGAGTGTAGTGATGAGTACAGTGTAGTAGAGATAAGTACAGTGTAGAGACGAGTGTAGTGATGAGTACAGTGTAGTGATGAGTATAGTGTAGTAGAGATGAGTTCAGTGTAGAGACGAGTGTAGTGATGAGTACAGTGTAGTAGAGATAAGTACAGTGTAGAGACGAGTGTAGTGATGAGTACAGTGTAGTGATGAGTATAGTGTAGTAGAGATGAGTTCAGTGTAGAGATGAGTACAGTGTAGTGATGAGTACAGTGTAGTAGAGATAAGTACAGTGTAGAGACGAGTGTAGTGATGAGTACAGTGTAGTGATGAGTATAGTGTAGTAGAGATGAGTTCAGTGTAGAGATGAGTACAGTGTAGTGATGAGTACAGTGTAGTAGAGATAAGTACAGTGTAGAGACGAGTGTAGTGATGAGTACAGTGTAGTGATGAGTATAGTGTAGTAGAGATGAGTTCAGTGTAGAGATGAGTACAGTGTAGTGATGAGTACAGTGTAGTAGAGATAAGTACAGTGTAGAGACGAGTGTAGTGATGAGTACAGTGTAGTGATGAGTATAGTGTAGTAGAGATGAGTTCAGTGTAGAGATGAGTACAGTGTAGTGATGAGTATAGTGTAGTAGAGATGAGTTCAGTGTAGAGATGAGTACAGTGTAGTGATGAGTACAGTGTAGTAGAGATAAGTACAGTGTAGAGACGAGTGTAGTGATGAGTACAGTGTAGTGATGAGTACAGTGTAGTAGAGATAAGTACAGTGTAGAGACGAGTGTAGTGATGAGTACAGTGTAGTGATGAGTACAGTGTAGTAGAGATGAGTTCAGTGTAGAGATGAGTACAGTGTAGTGATGAGTACAGTGTAGTAGAGATAAGTACAGTGTAGAGACGAGTGTAGTGATGAGTACAGTGTAGTGATGAGTACAGTGTAGTAGAGATAAGTACAGTGTAGAGACGAGTGTAGTGATGAGTACAGTGCAGTGATGAGTACAGTGTAGTAGAGATAAGTACAGTGTAGAGACGAGTGTAGTGATGAGTACAGTGTAGTGATGAGTATAGTGTAGTAGAGATGAGTTCAGTGTAGAGATGAGTACAGTGTAATGATGAGTATAGTGTAGTAGAGATGAGTTCAGTGTAGAGATGAGTACAGTGTAGTGATGAGTACAGTGTAGTAGAGATAAGTACAGTGTAGAGACGAGTGTAGTGATGAGTACAGTGTAGTAGAGATAAGTACAGTGTAGAGACGAGTGTAGTGATGAGTACAGTGTAGTGATGAGTACAGTGTAGTAGAGATAAGTACAGTGTAGAGACGAGTGTAGTGATGAGTACAGTGTAGTGATGAGTATAGTGTAGTAGAGATGAGTTCAGTGTAGAGATGAGTACAGTGTAGTGATGAGTATAGTGTAGTAGAGATGAGTTCAGTGTAGAGATGAGTACAGTGTAGTGATGAGTACAGTGTAGTAGAGATAAGTACAGTGTAGAGACGAGTGTAGTGATGAGTACAGTGTAGTGATGAGTATAGTGTAGTAGAGATGAGTTCAGTGTAGAGATGAGTACAGTGTAGTGATGAGTACAGTGTAGTAGAGATAAGTACAGTGTAGAGACGAGTGTAGTGATGAGTACAGTGTAGTGATGAGTACAGTGTAGTAGAGATAAGTACAGTGTAGAGACGAGTGTAGTGATGAGTACAGTGTAGTAGAGATAAGTACAGTGTAGAGACGAGTGTAGTGATGAGTACAGTGTAGTGATGAGTACAGTGTAGTAGAGATAAGTACAGTGTAGAGACGAGTGTAGTGATGAGTACAGTGTAGTGATGAGTATAGTGTAGTAGAGATGAGTTCAGTGTAGAGATGAGTACAGTGTAGTGATGAGTATAGTGTAGTAGAGATGAGTTCAGTGTAGAGATGAGTACAGTGTAGTGATGAGTACAGTGTAGTAGAGATAAGTACAGTGTAGAGACGAGTGTAGTGATGAGTACAGTGTAGTGATGAGTACAGTGTAGTAGAGATAAGTACAGTGTAGAGACGAGTGTAGTGATGAGTACAGTGTAGTGATGAGTACAGTGTAGTAGAGATAAGTACAGTGTAGAGACGAGTGTAGTGATGAGTACAGTGTAGTGATGAGTATAGTGTAGTAGAGATGAGTTCAGTGTAGAGATGAGTACAGTGTAGTGATGAGTATAGTGTAGTAGAGATGAGTTCAGTGTAGAGATGAGTACAGTGTAGTGATGAGTACAGTGTAGTAGAGATAAGTACAGTGTAGAGACGAGTGTAGTGATGAGTACAGTGTAGTAGAGATAAGTACAGTGTAGAGACGAGTGTAGTGATGAGTACAGTGTAGTGATGAGTATAGTGTAGTAGAGATAAGTACAGTGTAGAGACGAGTGTAGTGATGAGTACAGTGTAGTGATGAGTATAGTGTAGTAGAGATGAGTTCAGTGTAGAGATGAGTTCAGTGTAGTGATGAGTATAGTGTAGTAGAGATGAGTTCAGTGTAGAGATGAGTACAGTGTAGTGATGAGTACAGTGTAGTAGAGATAAGTACAGTGTAGAGACGAGTGTAGTGATGAGTACAGTGTAGTGATGAGTATAGTGTAGTAGAGATGAGTTCAGTGTAGAGATGAGTACAGTGTAGTGATGAGTACAGTGTAGTAGAGATAAGTACAGTGTAGAGACGAGTGTAGTGATGAGTACAGTGTAGTGATGAGTATAGTGTAGTAGAGATGAGTTCAGTGTAGAGATGAGTACAGTGTAGTGATGAGTACAGTGTAGTAGAGATAAGTACAGTGTAGAGACGAGTGTAGTGATGAGTACAGTGTAGTAGAGATAAGTACAGTGTAGAGACGAGTGTAGTGATGAGTACAGTGTAGTGATGAGTACAGTGTAGTAGAGATAAGTACAGTGTAGAGACGAGTGTAGTGATGAGTACAGTGTAGTGATGAGTATAGTGTAGTAGAGATGAGTTCAGTGTAGAGATGAGTACAGTGTAGTGATGAGTATAGTGTAGTAGAGATGAGTTCAGTGTAGAGATGAGTACAGTGTAGTGATGAGTATAGTGTAGTAGAGATGAGTTCAGTGTAGAGATGAGTACAGTGTAGTGATGAGTACAGTGTAGTAGAGATAAGTACAGTGTAGAGACGAGTGTAGTGATGAGTACAGTGTAGTGATGAGTACAGTGTAGTAGAGATAAGTACAGTGTAGAGACGAGTGTAGTGATGAGTACAGTGTAGTGATGAGTATAGTGTAGTAGAGATGAGTTCAGTGTAGAGATGAGTACAGTGTAGTGATGAGTATAGGGTAGTAGAGATGAGTTCAGTGTAGAGATGAGTACAGTGTAGTGATGAGTACAGTGTAGTAGAGATAAGTACAGTGTAGAGACGAGTGTAGTGATGAGTACAGTGTAGTAGAGATAAGTACAGTGTAGAGACGAGTGTAGTGATGAGTACAGTGTAGTGATGAGTACAGTGTAGTAGAGATAAGTACAGTGTAGAGACGAGTGTAGTGATGAGTACAGTGTAGTGATGAGTATAGTGTAGTAGAGATGAGTTCAGTGTAGAGATGAGTACAGTGTAGTGATGAGTATAGTGTAGTAGAGATGAGTTCAGTGTAGAGATGAGTACAGTGTAGTGATGAGTACAGTGTAGTAGAGATAAGTACAGTGTAGAGACGAGTGTAGTGATGAGTACAGTGTAGTGATGAGTATAGTGTAGTAGAGATGAGTTCAGTGTAGAGATGAGTACAGTGTAGTGATGAGTACAGTGTAGTAGAGATAAGTACAGTGTAGAGACGAGTGTAGTGATGAGTACAGTGTAGTGATGAGTATAGTGTAGTAGAGATGAGTTCAGTGTAGAGATGAGTACAGTGTAGTGATGAGTATAGTGTAGTAGAGATGAGTTCAGTGTAGAGATGAGTACAGTGTAGTGATGAGTATAGTGTAGTAGAGATGAGTTCAGTGTAGAGATGAGTACAGTGTAGTGATGAGTACAGTGTAGTAGAGATAAGTACAGTGTAGAGACGAGTGTAGTGATGAGTACAGTGTAGTGATGAGTACAGTGTAGTAGAGATAAGTACAGTGTAGAGACGAGTGTAGTGATGAGTACAGTGTAGTGATGAGTATAGTGTAGTAGAGATGAGTTCAGTGTAGAGATGAGTACAGTGTAGTGATGAGTATAGTGTAGTAGAGATGAGTTCAGTGTAGAGATGAGTACAGTGTAGTGATGAGTACAGTGTAGTAGAGATAAGTACAGTGTAGAGACGAGTGTAGTGATGAGTACAGTGTAGTAGAGATAAGTACAGTGTAGAGACGAGTGTAGTGATGAGTACAGTGTAGTGATGAGTACAGTGTAGTAGAGATAAGTACAGTGTAGAGACGAGTGTAGTGATGAGTACAGTGTAGTGATGAGTATAGTGTAGTAGAGATGAGTTCAGTGTAGAGATGAGTACAGTGTAGTGATGAGTATAGTGTAGTAGAGATGAGTTCAGTGTAGAGATGAGTACAGTGTAGTGATGAGTACAGTGTAGTAGAGATAAGTACAGTGTAGAGACGAGTGTAGTGATGAGTACAGTGTAGTGATGAGTATAGTGTAGTAGAGATGAGTTCAGTGTAGAGATGAGTACAGTGTAGTGATGAGTACAGTGTAGTAGAGATAAGTACAGTGTAGAGACGAGTGTAGTGATGAGTACAGTGTAGTGATGAGTACAGTGTAGTAGAGATAAGTACAGTGTAGAGACGAGTGTAGTGATGAGTACAGTGTAGTGATGAGTATAGTGTAGTAGAGATGAGTTCAGTGTAGAGATGAGTACAGTGTAGTGATGAGTATAGTGTAGTAGAGATGAGTTCAGTGTAGAGATGAGTACAGTGTAGTGATGAGTACAGTGTAGTAGAGATAAGTACAGTGTAGAGACGAGTGTAGTGATGAGTACAGTGTAGTGATGAGTATAGTGTAGTAGAGATGAGTTCAGTGTAGAGATGAGTACAGTGTAGTGATGAGTATAGTGTAGTAGAGATGAGTTCAGTGTAGAGATGAGTACAGTGTAGTGATGAGTACAGTGTAGTAGAGATAAGTACAGTGTAGAGACGAGTGTAGTGATGAGTACAGTGTAGTGATGAGTATAGTGTAGTAGAGATGAGTTCAGTGTAGAGATGAGTACAGTGTAGTGATGAGTACAGTGTAGTAGAGATAAGTACAGTGTAGAGACGAGTGTAGTAGAGATAAGTACAGTGTAGAGATGAGTACAGTGTAGTGATGAGTACAGTGTAGTAGAGATAAGTACAGTGTAGAGACGAGTGTAGTGATGAGTACAGTGTAGTGATGAGTATAGTGTAGTAGAGATGAGTTCAGTGTAGTGATGAGTACAGTGTAGTGATGAGTACAGTGTAGTAGAGATAAGTACAGTGTAGAGACGAGTGTAGTGATGAGTACAGTGTAGTGATGAGTATAGTGTAGTAGAGATGAGTTCAGTGTAGAGATGAGTACAGTGTAGTGATGAGTACAGTGTAGTAGAGATAAGTACAGTGTAGAGACGAGTGTAGTGATGAGTACAGTGTAGTGATGAGTATAGTGTAGTAGAGATGAGTTCAGTGTAGAGATGAGTACAGTGTAGTGATGAGTACAGTGTAGTAGAGATAAGTACAGTGTAGAGACGAGTGTAGTGATGAGTACAGTGTAGTGATGAGTATAGTGTAGTAGAGATGAGTTCAGTGTAGAGATGAGTACAGTGTAGTGATGAGTATAGTGTAGTAGAGATGAGTTCAGTGTAGAGATGAGTACAGTGTAGTGATGAGTACAGTGTAGTAGAGATAAGTACAGTGTAGAGACGAGTGTAGTGATGAGTACAGTGTAGTGATGAGTATAGTGTAGTAGAGATGAGTTCAGTGTAGAGATGAGTACAGTGTAGTGATGAGTATAGTGTAGTAGAGATGAGTTCAGTGTAGAGATGAGTACAGTGTAGTGATGAGTACAGTGTAGTAGAGATAAGTACAGTGTAGACACGAGTGTAGTGATGAGTACAGTGTAGTAGAGATAAGTACAGTGTAGAGACGAGTGTAGTGATGAGTACAGTGTAGTGATGAGTATAGTGTAGTAGAGATGAGTTCAGTGTAGAGATGAGTACAGTGTAGTGATGAGTACAGTGTAGTAGAGATAAGTACAGTGTAGAGACGAGTGTAGTGATGAGTACAGTGTAGTGATGAGTATAGTGTAGTAGAGATGAGTTCAGTGTAGAGATGAGTACAGTGTAGTGATGAGTACAGTGTAGTAGAGATAAGTACAGTGTAGAGACGAGTGTAGTGATGAGTACAGTGTAGTGATGAGTATAGTGTAGTAGAGATGAGTTCAGTGTAGAGATGAGTACAGTGTAGTGATGAGTACAGTGTAGTAGAGATAAGTACAGTGTAGAGACGAGTGTAGTGATGAGTACAGTGTAGTGATGAGTATAGTGTAGTAGAGATGAGTTCAGTGTAGAGATGAGTACAGTGCAGTGATGAGTACAGTGTAGTAGAGATAAGTACAGTGTAGAGACGAGTGTAGTGATGAGTACAGTGTAGTGATGAGTATAGTGTAGTAGAGATGAGTTCAGTGTAGAGATGAGTACAGTGTAGTGATGAGTACAGTGTAGTAGAGATGAGTTCAGTGTAGAGATGAGTGTAGTGATGAGTACAGTGTAGTGATGAGTACAGTGTAGTAGAGATAAGTACAGTGTAGAGACGAGTGTAGTGATGAGTACAGTGTAGTGATGAGTATAGTGTAGTAGAGATGAGTTCAGTGTAGAGATGAGTACAGTGTAGTGATGAGTATAGTGTAGTAGAGATGAGTTCAGTGTAGAGATGAGTACAGTGTAGTGATGAGTACAGTGTAGTAGAGATAAGTACAGTGTAGAGACGAGTGTAGTGATGAGTACAGTGTAGTGATGAGTATAGTGTAGTAGAGATGAGTTCAGTGTAGAGATGAGTACAGTGTAGTGATGAGTATAGTGTAGTAGAGATGAGTTCAGTGTAGAGATGAGTACAGTGTAGTGATGAGTATAGTGTAGTAGAGATGAGTTCAGTGTAGTGATGAGTACAGTGTAGTGATGAGTACAGTGTAGTAGAGATAAGTACAGTGTAGAGACGAGTGTAGTGATGAGTACAGTGTAGTGATGAGTACAGTGTAGTAGAGATAAGTACAGTGTAGAGACGAGTGTAGTGATGAGTACAGTGTAGTGATGAGTATAGTGTAGTAGAGATGAGTTCAGTGTAGAGATGAGTACAGTGTAGTGATGAGTATAGTGTAGTAGAGATGAGTTCAGTGTAGAGATGAGTACAGTGTAGTGATGAGTACAGTGTAGTAGAGATAAGTACAGTGTAGAGACGAGTGTAGTGATGAGTACAGTGTAGTAGAGATAAGTACAGTGTAGAGACGAGTGTAGTGATGAGTACAGTGTAGTGATGAGTACAGTGTAGTAGAGATAAGTACAGTGTAGAGACGAGTGTAGTGATGAGTACAGTGTAGTAGAGATAAGTACAGTGTAGAGACGAGTGTAGTGATGAGTACAATGTAGTGATGAGTATAGTGTAGTAGAGATGAGTTCAGTGTAGAGATGAGTACAGTGTAGTGATGAGTACAGTGTAGTAGAGATAAGTACAGTGTAGAGACGAGTGTAGTGATGAGTACAGTGTAGTGATGAGTATAGTGTAGTAGAGATGAGTTCAGTGTAGAGATGAGTACAGTGTAGTGATGAGTATAGTGTAGTAGAGATGAGTTCAGTGTAGAGATGAGTACAGTGTAGTGATGAGTACAGTGTAGTAGAGATAAGTACAGTGTAGAGACGAGTGTAGTGATGAGTACAGTGTAGTGATGAGTACAGTGTAGTAGAGATAAGTACAGTGTAGAGACGAGTGTAGTGATGAGTACAGTGTAGTGATGAGTATAGTGTAGTAGAGATGAGTTCAGTGTAGAGATGAGTACAGTGTAGTGATGAGTACAGTGTAGTAGAGATAAGTACAGTGTAGAGACGAGTGTAGTGATGAGTACAGTGTAGTGATGAGTATAGTGTAGTAGAGATGAGTTCAGTGTAGAGATGAGTACAGTGTAGTGATGAGTACAGTGTAGTAGAGATAAGTACAGTGTAGAGACGAGTGTAGTGATGAGTACAGTGTAGTGATGAGTATAGTGTAGTAGAGATGAGTTCAGTGTAGAGATGAGTACAGTGTAGTGATGAGTACAGTGTAGTAGAGATAAGTACAGTGTAGAGACGAGTGTAGTGATGAGTACAGTGTAGTGATGAGTACAGTGTAGTAGAGATAAGTACAGTGTAGAGACGAGTGTAGTGATGAGTACAGTGTAGTGATGAGTATAGTGTAGTAGAGATGAGTTCAGTGTAGAGATGAGTACAGTGTAGTGATGAGTACAGTGTAGTAGAGATAAGTACAGTGTAGAGACGAGTGTAGTGATGAGTACAGTGTAGTGATGAGTACAGTGTAGTAGAGATAAGTACAGTGTAGAGACGAGTGTAGTGATGAGTACAGTGTAGTGATGAGTATAGTGTAGTAGAGATGAGTTCAGTGTAGAGATGAGTACAGTGTAGTGATGAGTACAGTGTAGTAGAGATAAGTACAGTGTAGAGACGAGTGTAGTGATGAGTACAGTGTAGTGATGAGTATAGTGTAGTAGAGATGAGTTCAGTGTAGAGATGAGTACAGTGTAGTGATGAGTACAGTGTAGTAGAGATAAGTACAGTGTAGAGACGAGTGTAGTGATGAGTACAGTGTAGTAATGAGTATAGTGTAGTAGAGATGAGTTCAGTGTAGAGATGAGTACAGTGTAGTGATGAGTACAGTGTAGTAGAGATAAGTACAGTGTAGAGACGAGTGTAGTGATGAGTACAGTGTAGTGATGAGTACAGTGTAGTAGAGACGAGTGTAGTGATGAGTACAGTGTAGTGATGAGTACAGTGTAGTAGAGATGAGTTCAGTGTAGAGATGAGTACAGTGTAGTGATGAGTACAGTGTAGTAGAGATAAGTACAGTGTAGAGACGAGTGTAGTGATGAGTACAGTGTAGTAGAGATAAGTACAGTGTAGAGACGAGTGTAGTGATGAGTACAGTGTAGTGATGAGTATAGTGTAGTAGAGATGAGTTCAGTGTAGAGATGAGTACAGTGTAGTGATGAGTATAGTGTAGTAGAGATGAGTTCAGTGTAGAGATGAGTACAGTGTAGTGATGAGTACAGTGTAGTAGAGATAAGTACAGTGTAGAGACGAGTGTAGTGATGAGTACAGTGTAGTGATGAGTACAGTGTAGTGATGAGTACAGTGTAGTAGAGATAAGTACAGTGTAGAGACGAGTGTAGTGATGAGTACAGTGTAGTGATGAGTATAGTGTAGTAGAGATGAGTTCAGTGTAGAGATGAGTACAGTGTAGTGATGAGTATAGTGTAGTAGAGATGAGTTCAGTGTAGAGATGAGTACAGTGTAGTGATGAGTACAGTGTAGTAGAGATAAGTACAGTGTAGAGACGAGTGTAGTGATGAGTACAGTGTAGTGATGAGTACAGTGTAGTAGAGATAAGTACAGTGTAGAGACGAGTGTAGTGATGAGTACAGTGTAGTGATGAGTACAGTGTAGTAGAGATAAGTACAGTGTAGAGACGAGTGTAGTGATGAGTACAGTGTAGTGATGAGTATAGTGTAGTAGAGATGAGTTCAGTGTAGAGATGAGTACAGTGTAGTGATGAGTACAGTGTAGTAGAGATAAGTACAGTGTAGAGACGAGTGTAGTGATGAGTACAGTGTAGTGATGAGTATAGTGTAGTAGAGATGAGTTCAGTGTAGAGATGAGTACAGTGTAGTGATGAGTACAGTGTAGTAGAGATAAGTACAGTGTAGAGACGAGTGTAGTGATGAGTACAGTGTAGTGATGAGTATAGTGTAGTAGAGATGAGTTCAGTGTAGTGATGAGTACAGTGTAGTGATGAGTACAGTGTAGTAGAGATAAGTACAGTGTAGAGACGAGTGTAGTGATGAGTACAGTGTAGTGATGAGTACAGTGTAGTAGAGATAAGTACAGTGTAGAGACGAGTGTAGTGATGAGTACAGTGTAGTGATGAGTACAGTGTAGTAGAGATGAGTTCAGTGTAGAGATGAGTACAGTGTAGTGATGAGTACAGTGTAGTAGAGATAAGTACAGTGTAGAGACGAGTGTAGTGATGAGTACAGTGTAGTGATGAGTATAGTGTAGTAGAGATGAGTTCAGTGTAGAGATGAGTACAGTGTAGTGATGAGTACAGTGTAGTAGAGATAAGTACAGTGTAGAGACGAGTGTAGTGATGAGTACAGTGTAGTGATGAGTACAGTGTAGTAGAGATAAGTACAGTGTAGAGACGAGTGTAGTGATGAGTACAGTGTAGTGATGAGTATAGTGTAGTAGAGATGAGTTCAGTGTAGAGATGAGTACAGTGTAGTGATGAGTACAGTGTAGTAGAGATAAGTACAGTGTAGAGACGAGTGTAGTGATGAGTACAGTGTAGTGATGAGTATAGTGTAGTAGAGATGAGTTCAGTGTAGTGATGAGTACAGTGTAGTGATGAGTACAGTGTAGTAGAGATAAGTACAGTGTAGAGACGAGTGTAGTGATGAGTACAGTGTAGTGATGAGTACAGTGCAGTGATGAGTACAGTGTAGTAGAGATAAGTACAGTGTAGAGACGAGTGTAGTGATGAGTACAGTGTAGTGATGAGTATAGTGTAGTAGAGATGAGTTCAGTGTAGAGATGAGTACAGTGTAGTGATGAGTATAGTGTAGTAGAGATGAGTTCAGTGTAGAGATGAGTACAGTGTAGTGATGAGTATAGTGTAGTAGAGATAAGTACAGTGTAGAGACGAGTGTAGTGATGAGTACAGTGTAGTAGAGATAAGTACAGTGTAGAGACGAGTGTAGTGATGAGTACAGTGTAGTGATGAGTATAGTGTAGTAGAGATGAGTTCAGTGTAGAGATGAGTACAGTGTAGTGATGAGTACAGTGTAGTAGAGATAAGTACAGTGTAGAGACGAGTGTAGTGATGAGTACAGTGTAGTGATGAGTATAGTGTAGTAGAGATGAGTTCAGTGTAGTGATGAGTACAGTGTAGTGATGAGTACAGTGTAGTAGAGATAAGTACAGTGTAGAGACGAGTGTAGTGATGAGTACAGTGTAGTGATGAGTATAGTGTAGTAGAGATGAGTTCAGTGTAGAGATGAGTACAGTGTAGTGATGAGTATAGTGTAGTAGAGATGAGTTCAGTGTAGAGATGAGTACAGTGTAGTGATGAGTACAGTGTAGTAGAGATAAGTACAGTGTAGAGACGAGTGTAGTGATGAGTACAGTGTAGTGATGAGTACAGTGTAGTAGAGATAAGTACAGTGTAGAGACGAGTGTAGTGATGAGTACAGTGTAGTGATGAGTATAGTGTAGTAGAGATGAGTTCAGTGTAGAGATGAGTACAGTGTAGTGATGAGTACAGTGTAGTAGAGATAAGTACAGTGTAGAGACGAGTGTAGTGATGAGTACAGTGTAGTGATGAGTATAGTGTAGTAGAGATGAGTTCAGTGTAGAGATGAGTACAGTGTAGTGATGAGTACAGTGTAGTAGAGATAAGTACAGTGTAGAGACGAGTGTAGTGATGAGTACAGTGTAGTGATGAGTATAGTGTAGTAGAGATGAGTTCAGTGTAGAGATGAGTACAGTGTAGTGATGAGTACAGTGTAGTAGAGATAAGTACAGTGTAGAGACGAGTGTAGTGATGAGTACAGTGTAGTGATGAGTATAGTGTAGTAGAGATGAGTTCAGTGTAGAGATGAGTACAGTGTAGTGATGAGTACAGTGTAGTAGAGATAAGTACAGTGTAGAGACGAGTGTAGTGATGAGTACAGTGTAGTGATGAGTATAGTGTAGTAGAGATGAGTTCAGTGTAGAGATGAGTACAGTGTAGTGATGAGTATAGTGTAGTAGAGATGAGTTCAGTGTAGAGATGAGTACAGTGTAGTGATGAGTACAGTGTAGTAGAGATAAGTACAGTGTAGAGACGAGTGTAGTGATGAGTACAGTGTAGTGATGAGTATAGTGTAGTAGAGATGAGTTCAGTGTAGAGATGAGTACAGTGTAGTGATGAGTACAGTGTAGTAGAGATAAGTACAGTGTAGAGACGAGTGTAGTGATGAGTACAGTGTAGTGATGAGTACAGTGTAGTAGAGATAAGTACAGTGTAGAGACGAGTGTAGTGATGAGTACAGTGTAGTGATGAGTATAGTGTAGTAGAGATGAGTTCAGTGTAGAGATGAGTACAGTGTAGTGATGAGTACAGTGTAGTAGAGATAAGTACAGTGTAGAGACGAGTGTAGTGATGAGTACAGTGTAGTGATGAGTATAGTGTAGTAGAGATGAGTTCAGTGTAGAGATGAGTACAGTGTAGTGATGAGTACAGTGTAGTAGAGATAAGTACAGTGTAGAGACGAGTGTAGTGATGAGTACAGTGTAGTGATGAGTATAGTGTAGTAGAGATGAGTTCAGTGTAGAGATGAGTACAGTGTAGTGATGAGTACAGTGTAGTAGAGATAAGTACAGTGTAGAGACGAGTGTAGTGATGAGTACAGTGTAGTGATGAGTATAGTGTAGTAGAGATGAGTTCAGTGTAGAGATGAGTACAGTGTAGTGATGAGTACAGTGTAGTAGAGATAAGTACAGTGTAGAGACGAGTGTAGTGATGAGTACAGTGTAGTGATGAGTATAGTGTAGTAGAGATGAGTTCAGTGTAGAGATGAGTACAGTGTAGTGATGAGTATAGTGTAGTAGAGATGAGTTCAGTGTAGAGATGAGTACAGTGTAGTGATGAGTACAGTGTAGTAGAGATAAGTACAGTGTAGAGACGAGTGTAGTGATGAGTACAGTGTAGTGATGAGTATAGTGTAGTAGAGATGAGTTCAGTGTAGAGATGAGTACAGTGTAGTGATGAGTACAGTGTAGTAGAGATAAGTACAGTGTAGAGACGAGTGTAGTGATGAGTACAGTGTAGTGATGAGTATAGTGTAGTAGAGATGAGTTCAGTGTAGAGATGAGTACAGTGTAGTGATGAGTACAGTGTAGTAGAGATAAGTACAGTGTAGAGACGAGTGTAGTGATGAGTACAGTGTAGTGATGAGTATAGTGTAGTAGAGATGAGTTCAGTGTAGAGATGAGTACAGTGTAGTGATGAGTACAGTGTAGTAGAGATAAGTACAGTGTAGAGACGAGTGTAGTGATGAGTACAGTGTAGTGATGAGTATAGTGTAGTAGAGATGAGTTCAGTGTAGAGATGAGTACAGTGTAGTGATGAGTATAGTGTAGTAGAGATGAGTTCAGTGTAGAGATGAGTACAGTGTAGTGATGAGTACAGTGTAATAGAGATAAGTACAGTGTAGAGACGAGTGTAGTGATGAGTACAGTGTAGTGATGAGTACAGTGTAGTAGAGATGAGTTCAGTGTAGAGATGAGTACAGTGTAGTGATGAGTACAGTGTAGTAGAGATAAGTACAGTGTAGAGACGAGTGTAGTGATGAGTACAGTGTAGTGATGAGTATAGTGTAGTAGAGATGAGTTCAGTGTAGAGATGAGTACAGTGTAGTGATGAGTACAGTGTAGTAGAGATAAGTACAGTGTAGAGACGAGTGTAGTGATGAGTACAGTGTAGTGATGAGTATAGTGTAGTAGAGATGAGTTCAGTGTAGAGATGAGTACAGTGTAGTGATGAGTACAGTGTAGTAGAGATAAGTACAGTGTAGAGACGAGTGTAGTGATGAGTACAGTGTAGTGATGAGTACAGTGTAGTAGAGATAAGTACAGTGTAGAGACGAGTGTAGTGATGAGTACAGTGTAGTGATGAGTATAGTGTAGTAGAGATGAGTTCAGTGTAGAGATGAGTACAGTGTAGTGATGAGTACAGTGTAATAGAGATAAGTACAGTGTAGAGACGAGTGTAGTGATGAGTACAGTGTAGTAGAGATGAGTTCAGTGTAGAGATGAGTACAGTGTAGTGATGAGTACAGTGTAGTAGAGATAAGTACAGTGTAGAGACGAGTGTAGTGATGAGTACAGTGTAGTGATGAGTATAGTGTAGTAGAGATGAGTTCAGTGTAGAGATGAGTACAGTGTAGTGATGAGTACAGTGTAGTAGAGATAAGTACAGTGTAGAGACGAGTGTAGTGATGAGTACAGTGTAGTGATGAGTATAGTGTAGTAGAGATGAGTTCAGTGTAGAGATGAGTACAGTGTAGTGATGAGTACAGTGTAGTAGAGATAAGTACAGTGTAGAGACGAGTGTAGTGATGAGTACAGTGTAGTGATGAGTACAGTGTAGTAGAGATAAGTACAGTGTAGAGACGAGTGTAGTGATGAGTACAGTGTAGTGATGAGTACAGTGTAGTAGAGATAAGTACAGTGTAGAGACGAGTGTAGTGATGAGTACAGTGTAGTGATGAGTATAGTGTAGTAGAGATGAGTTCAGTGTAGAGATGAGTACAGTGTAGTGATGAGTACAGTGTAGTAGAGATAAGTACAGTGTAGAGACGAGTGTAGTGATGAGTACAGTGTAGTGATGAGTATAGTGTAGTAGAGATGAGTTCAGTGTAGAGATGAGTACAGTGTAGTGATGAGTACAGTGTAGTAGAGATAAGTACAGTGTAGAGACGAGTGTAGTGATGAGTACAGTGTAGTGATGAGTATAGTGTAGTAGAGATGAGTTCAGTGTAGAGATGAGTACAGTGTAGTGATGAGTACAGTGTAGTAGAGATAAGTACAGTGTAGAGACGAGTGTAGTGATGAGTACAGTGTAGTGATGAGTATAGTGTAGTAGAGATGAGTTCAGTGTAGAGATGAGTACAGTGTAGTGATGAGTACAGTGTAGTAGAGATAAGTACAGTGTAGAGACGAGTGTAGTGATGAGTACAGTGTAGTGATGAGTATAGTGTAGTAGAGATGAGTTCAGTGTAGAGATGAGTACAGTGTAGTGATGAGTACAGTGTAGTAGAGATAAGTACAGTGTAGAGACGAGTGTAGTGATGAGTACAGTGTAGTAGAGATAAGTACAGTGTAGAGACGAGTGTAGAGATGAGTACAGTGTAGTGATGAGTATAGTGTAGTAGAGATAAGTACAGTGTAGAGACGAGTGTAGTGATGAGTACAGTGTAGTGATGAGTATAGTGTAGTAGAGATGAGTTCAGTGTAGAGATGAGTACAGTGTAGTGATGAGTACAGTGTAGTAGAGATAAGTACAGTGTAGAGACGAGTGTAGTGATGAGTACAGTGTAGTGATGAGTATAGTGTAGTAGAGATGAGTTCAGTGTAGAGATGAGTACAGTGTAGTGATGAGTATAGTGTAGTAGAGATGAGTTCAGTGTAGAGATGAGTACAGTGTAGTGATGAGTACAGTGTAGTAGAGATAAGTACAGTGTAGAGACGAGTGTAGTGATGAGTACAGTGTAGTGATGAGTATAGTGTAGTAGAGATGAGTTCAGTGTAGAGATGAGTACAGTGTAGTGATGAGTATAGTGTAGTAGAGATGAGTTCAGTGTAGAGATGAGTACAGTGTAGTGATGAGTATAGTGTAGTAGAGATGAGTTCAGTGTAGAGATGAGTACAGTGTAGTGATGAGTATAGTGTAGTAGAGATGAGTTCAGTGTAGAGATGAGTACAGTGTAGTGATGAGTATAGTGTAGTAGAGATGAGTTCAGTGTAGAGATGAGTACAGTGTAGTGATGAGTACAGTGTAGTAGAGATAAGTACAGTGTAGAGACGAGTGTAGTGATGAGTACAGTGTAGTGATGAGTATAGTGTAGTAGAGATGAGTACAGTGTAGTGATGAGTACAGTGTAGTGATGAGTACAGTGTAGTAGAGATAAGTACAGTGTAGAGACGAGTGTAGTGATGAGTACAGTGTAGTGATGAGTACAGTGTAGTAGAGATGAGTTCAGTGTAGAGATGAGTACAGTGTAGTGATGAGTATAGTGTAGTAGAGATGAGTTCAGTGTAGAGATGAGTACAGTGTAGTGATGAGTACAGTGTAGTAGAGATAAGTACAGTGTAGAGACGAGTGTAGTGATGAGTACAGTGTAGTGATGAGTACAGTGTAGTAGAGATAAGTACAGTGTAGAGACGAGTGTAGTGATGAGTACAGTGTAGTGATGAGTATAGTGTAGTAGAGATGAGTTCAGTGTAGAGATGAGTACAGTGTAGTGATGAGTACAGTGTAGTAGAGATAAGTACAGTGTAGAGACGAGTGTAGTGATGAGTACAGTGTAGTGATGAGTATAGTGTAGTAGAGATGAGTTCAGTGTAGAGATGAGTACAGTGTAGTGATGAGTACAGTGTAGTAGAGATAAGTACAGTGTAGAGACGAGTGTAGTGATGAGTACAGTGTAGTGATGAGTATAGTGTAGTAGAGATGAGTTCAGTGTAGAGATGAGTACAGTGTAGTGATGAGTACAGTGTAGTAGAGATAAGTACAGTGTAGAGACGAGTGTAGTGATGAGTACAGTGTAGTGATGAGTATAGTGTAGTAGAGATGAGTTCAGTGTAGAGATGAGTACAGTGTAGTGATGAGTACAGTGTAGTAGAGATAAGTACAGTGTAGAGACGAGTGTAGTGATGAGTACAGTGTAGTGATGAGTATAGTGTAGTAGAGATGAGTTCAGTGTAGAGATGAGTACAGTGTAGTGATGAGTACAGTGTAGTAGAGATAAGTACAGTGTAGAGACGAGTGTAGTGATGAGTACAGTGTAGTGATGAGTACAGTGTAGTAGAGATAAGTACAGTGTAGAGACGAGTGTAGTGATGAGTACAGTGTAGTGATGAGTATAGTGTAGTAGAGATGAGTTCAGTGTAGAGATGAGTACAGTGTAGTGATGAGTACAGTGTAGTAGAGATAAGTACAGTGTAGAGACGAGTGTAGTGATGAGTACAATGTAGTGATGAGTATAGTGTAGTAGAGATGAGTTCAGTGTAGAGATGAGTACAGTGTAGTGATGAGTACAGTGTAGTAGAGATAAGTACAGTGTAGAGACGAGTGTAGTGATGAGTACAGTGTAGTGATGAGTATAGTGTAGTAGAGATGAGTTCAGTGTAGTGATGAGTACAGTGTAGTGATGAGTACAGTGTAGTAGAGATAAGTACAGTGTAGAGACGAGTGTAGTGATGAGTACAGTGTAGTGATGAGTACAGTGCAGTGATGAGTACAGTGTAGTAGAGATAAGTACAGTGTAGAGACGAGTGTAGTGATGAGTACAGTGTAGTGATGAGTATAGTGTAGTAGAGATGAGTTCAGTGTAGAGATGAGTACAGTGTAGTGATGAGTATAGTGTAGTAGAGATGAGTTCAGTGTAGAGATGAGTACAGTGTAGTGATGAGTACAGTGTAGTAGAGATAAGTACAGTGTAGAGACGAGTGTAGTGATGAGTACAGTGTAGTGATGAGTATAGTGTAGTAGAGATGAGTTCAGTGTAGAGATGAGTACAGTGTAGTGATGAGTACAGTGTAGTAGAGATAAGTACAGTGTAGAGACGAGTGTAGTGATGAGTACAGTGTAGTGATGAGTACAGTGTAGTAGAGATAAGTACAGTGTAGAGACGAGTGTAGTGATGAGTACAGTGTAGTGATGAGTATAGTGTAGTAGAGATGAGTTCAGTGTAGAGATGAGTACAGTGTAGTGATGAGTACAGTGTAGTAGAGATAAGTACAGTGTAGAGACGAGTGTAGTGATGAGTACAGTGTAGTGATGAGTATAGTGTAGTAGAGATGAGTTCAGTGTAGAGATGAGTACAGTGTAGTGATGAGTACAGTGTAGTAGAGATAAGTACAGTGTAGAGACGAGTGTAGTGATGAGTACAGTGTAGTGATGAGTATAGTGTAGTAGAGATGAGTTCAGTGTAGAGATGAGTACAGTGTAGTGATGAGTACAGTGTAGTAGAGATAAGTACAGTGTAGAGACGAGTGTAGTGATGAGTACAGTGTAGTGATGAGTATAGTGTAGTAGAGATGAGTTCAGTGTAGAGATGAGTACAGTGTAGTGATGAGTACAGTGTAGTAGAGATAAGTACAGTGTAGAGACGAGTGTAGTGATGAGTACAGTGTAGTGATGAGTATAGTGTAGTAGAGATGAGTTCAGTGTAGAGATGAGTACAGTGTAGTGATGAGTATAGTGTAGTAGAGATGAGTTCAGTGTAGAGATGAGTACAGTGTAGTGATGAGTACAGTGTAGTAGAGATAAGTACAGTGTAGAGACGAGTGTAGTGATGAGTACAGTGTAGTGATGAGTATAGTGTAGTAGAGATGAGTTCAGTGTAGAGATGAGTACAGTGTAGTGATGAGTACAGTGTAGTAGAGATAAGTACAGTGTAGAGACGAGTGTAGTGATGAGTACAGTGTAGTGATGAGTACAGTGTAGTAGAGATAAGTACAGTGTAGAGACGAGTGTAGTGATGAGTACAGTGTAGTGATGAGTATAGTGTAGTAGAGATGAGTTCAGTGTAGAGATGAGTACAGTGTAGTGATGAGTACAGTGTAGTAGAGATAAGTACAGTGTAGAGACGAGTGTAGTGATGAGTACAGTGTAGTGATGAGTATAGTGTAGTAGAGATGAGTTCAGTGTAGAGATGAGTACAGTGTAGTGATGAGTACAGTGTAGTAGAGATAAGTACAGTGTAGAGACGAGTGTAGTGATGAGTACAGTGTAGTGATGAGTATAGTGTAGTAGAGATGAGTTCAGTGTAGAGATGAGTACAGTGTAGTGATGAGTACAGTGTAGTAGAGATAAGTACAGTGTAGAGACGAGTGTAGTGATGAGTACAGTGTAGTGATGAGTATAGTGTAGTAGAGATGAGTTCAGTGTAGAGATGAGTACAGTGTAGTGATGAGTACAGTGTAGTAGAGATAAGTACAGTGTAGAGACGAGTGTAGTGATGAGTACAGTGTAGTGATGAGTATAGTGTAGTAGAGATGAGTTCAGTGTAGAGATGAGTACAGTGTAGTGATGAGTACAGTGTAGTAGAGATAAGTACAGTGTAGAGACGAGTGTAGTGATGAGTACAGTGTAGTGATGAGTATAGTGTAGTAGAGATGAGTTCAGTGTAGAGATGAGTACAGTGTAGTGATGAGTACAGTGTAGTAGAGATAAGTACAGTGTAGAGACGAGTGTAGTGATGAGTACAGTGTAGTGATGAGTATAGTGTAGTAGAGATGAGTTCAGTGTAGAGATGAGTACAGTGTAGTGATGAGTATAGTGTAGTAGAGATGAGTTCAGTGTAGAGATGAGTACAGTGTAGTGATGAGTACAGTGTAATAGAGATAAGTACAGTGTAGAGACGAGTGTAGTGATGAGTACAGTGTAGTGATGAGTACAGTGTAGTAGAGATGAGTTCAGTGTAGAGATGAGTACAGTGTAGTGATGAGTACAGTGTAGTAGAGATAAGTACAGTGTAGAGACGAGTGTAGTGATGAGTACAGTGTAGTGATGAGTATAGTGTAGTAGAGATGAGTTCAGTGTAGAGATGAGTACAGTGTAGTGATGAGTACAGTGTAGTAGAGATAAGTACAGTGTAGAGACGAGTGTAGTGATGAGTACAGTGTAGTGATGAGTATAGTGTAGTAGAGATGAGTTCAGTGTAGAGATGAGTACAGTGTAGTGATGAGTACAGTGTAGTAGAGATAAGTACAGTGTAGAGACGAGTGTAGTGATGAGTACAGTGTAGTGATGAGTATAGTGTAGTAGAGATGAGTTCAGTGTAGTGATGAGTACAGTGTAGTGATGAGTACAGTGTAGTAGAGATAAGTACAGTGTAGAGACGAGTGTAGTGATGAGTACAGTGTAGTGATGAGTATAGTGTAGTAGAGATGAGTTCAGTGTAGAGATGAGTACAGTGTAGTGATGAGTACAGTGTAGTAGAGATAAGTACAGTGTAGAGACGAGTGTAGTGATGAGTACAGTGTAGTGATGAGTATAGTGTAGTAGAGATGAGTTCAGTGTAGAGATGAGTACAGTGTAGTGATGAGTACAGTGTAGTAGAGATAAGTACAGTGTAGAGACGAGTGTAGTGATGAGTACAGTGTAGTGATGAGTACAGTGTAGTAGAGATAAGTACAGTGTAGAGACGAGTGTAGTGATGAGTACAGTGTAGTGATGAGTACAGTGTAGTAGAGATAAGTACAGTGTAGAGACGAGTGTAGTGATGAGTACAGTGTAGTGATGAGTATAGTGTAGTAGAGATGAGTTCAGTGTAGAGATGAGTACAGTGTAGTGATGAGTACAGTGTAGTAGAGATAAGTACAGTGTAGAGACGAGTGTAGTGATGAGTACAGTGTAGTGATGAGTATAGTGTAGTAGAGATGAGTTCAGTGTAGAGATGAGTACAGTGTAGTGATGAGTACAGTGTAATAGAGATAAGTACAGTGTAGAGACGAGTGTAGTGATGAGTACAGTGTAGTGATGAGTATAGTGTAGTAGAGATGAGTTCAGTGTAGTGATGAGTACAGTGTAGTGATGAGTACAGTGTAGTAGAGATAAGTACAGTGTAGAGACGAGTGTAGTGATGAGTACAGTGTAGTGATGAGTATAGTGTAGTAGAGATGAGTTCAGTGTAGAGATGAGTACAGTGTAGTGATGAGTACAGTGTAGTAGAGATAAGTACAGTGTAGAGACGAGTGTAGTGATGAGTACAGTGTAGTGATGAGTATAGTGTAGTAGAGATGAGTTCAGTGTAGAGATGAGTACAGTGTAGTGATGAGTATAGTGTAGTAGAGATGAGTTCAGTGTAGAGATGAGTACAGTGTAGTGATGAGTACAGTGTAATAGAGATAAGTACAGTGTAGAGACGAGTGTAGTGATGAGTACAGTGTAGTGATGAGTACAGTGTAGTAGAGATGAGTTCAGTGTAGAGATGAGTACAGTGTAGTGATGAGTACAGTGTAGTAGAGATAAGTACAGTGTAGAGACGAGTGTAGTGATGAGTACAGTGTAGTGATGAGTATAGTGTAGTAGAGATGAGTTCAGTGTAGAGATGAGTACAGTGTAGTGATGAGTACAGTGTAGTAGAGATAAGTACAGTGTAGAGACGAGTGTAGTGATGAGTACAGTGTAGTGATGAGTATAGTGTAGTAGAGATGAGTTCAGTGTAGAGATGAGTACAGTGTAGTGATGAGTACAGTGTAGTAGAGATAAGTACAGTGTAGAGACGAGTGTAGTGATGAGTACAGTGTAGTGATGAGTACAGTGTAGTAGAGATAAGTACAGTGTAGAGACGAGTGTAGTGATGAGTACAGTGTAGTGATGAGTATAGTGTAGTAGAGATGAGTTCAGTGTAGAGATGAGTACAGTGTAGTGATGAGTACAGTGTAATAGAGATAAGTACAGTGTAGAGACGAGTGTAGTGATGAGTACAGTGTAGTGATGAGTACAGTGTAGTAGAGATGAGTTCAGTGTAGAGATGAGTACAGTGTAGTGATGAGTACAGTGTAGTAGAGATAAGTACAGTGTAGAGACGAGTGTAGTGATGAGTACAGTGTAGTGATGAGTATAGTGTAGTAGAGATGAGTTCAGTGTAGAGATGAGTACAGTGTAGTGATGAGTACAGTGTAGTAGAGATAAGTACAGTGTAGAGACGAGTGTAGTGATGAGTACAGTGTAGTGATGAGTACAGTGTAGTAGAGATAAGTACAGTGTAGAGACGAGTGTAGTGATGAGTACAGTGTAGTGATGAGTATAGTGTAGTAGAGATGAGTTCAGTGTAGAGATGAGTACAGTGTAGTGATGAGTATAGTGTAGTAGAGATGAGTTCAGTGTAGAGATGAGTACAGTGTAGTGATGAGTATAGTGTAGTAGAGATAAGTACAGTGTAGAGACGAGTGTAGTGATGAGTACAGTGTAGTGATGAGTATAGTGTAGTAGAGATGAGTTCAGTGTAGAGATGAGTACAGTGTAGTGATGAGTACAGTGTAGTAGAGATAAGTACAGTGTAGAGACGAGTGTAGTGATGAGTACAGTGTAGTGATGAGTATAGTGTAGTAGAGATGAGTTCAGTGTAGAGATGAGTACAGTGTAGTGATGAGTACAGTGTAGTAGAGATAAGTACAGTGTAGAGACGAGTGTAGTGATGAGTACAGTGTAGTGATGAGTATAGTGTAGTAGAGATGAGTTCAGTGTAGAGATGAGTACAGTGTAGTGATGAGTACAGTGTAGTAGAGATAAGTACAGTGTAGAGACGAGTGTAGTGATGAGTACAGTGTAGTGATGAGTACAGTGTAGTAGAGATAAGTACAGTGTAGAGACGAGTGTAGTGATGAGTACAGTGTAGTGATGAGTATAGTGTAGTAGAGATGAGTTCAGTGTAGAGATGAGTACAGTGTAGTGATGAGTACAGTGTAATAGAGATAAGTACAGTGTAGAGACGAGTGTAGTGATGAGTACAGTGTAGTGATGAGTACAGTGTAGTAGAGATGAGTTCAGTGTAGAGATGAGTACAGTGTAGTGATGAGTACAGTGTAGTAGAGATAAGTACAGTGTAGAGACGAGTGTAGTGATGAGTACAGTGTAGTGATGAGTATAGTGTAGTAGAGATGAGTTCAGTGTAGAGATGAGTACAGTGTAGTGATGAGTACAGTGTAGTAGAGATAAGTACAGTGTAGAGACGAGTGTAGTGATGAGTACAGTGTAGTGATGAGTACAGTGTAGTAGAGATAAGTACAGTGTAGAGACGAGTGTAGTGATGAGTACAGTGTAGTGATGAGTATAGTGTAGTAGAGATGAGTTCAGTGTAGAGATGAGTACAGTGTAGTGATGAGTATAGTGTAGTAGAGATGAGTTCAGTGTAGAGATGAGTACAGTGTAGTGATGAGTATAGTGTAGTAGAGATAAGTACAGTGTAGAGACGAGTGTAGTGATGAGTACAGTGTAGTGATGAGTATAGTGTAGTAGAGATGAGTTCAGTGTAGAGATGAGTACAGTGTAGTGATGAGTACAGTGTAGTAGAGATAAGTACAGTGTAGAGACGAGTGTAGTGATGAGTACAGTGTAGTGATGAGTATAGTGTAGTAGAGATGAGTTCAGTGTAGAGATGAGTACAGTGTAGTGATGAGTACAGTGTAGTAGAGATAAGTACAGTGTAGAGACGAGTGTAGTGATGAGTACAGTGTAGTGATGAGTATAGTGTAGTAGAGATGAGTTCAGTGTAGAGATGAGTACAGTGTAGTGATGAGTACAGTGTAATAGAGATAAGTACAGTGTAGAGACGAGTGTAGTGATGAGTACAGTGTAGTGATGAGTATAGTGTAGTAGAGATGAGTTCAGTGTAGTGATGAGTACAGTGTAGTGATGAGTACAGTGTAGTAGAGATAAGTACAGTGTAGAGATGAGTGTAGTGATGAGTACAGTGTAGTAGAGATAAGTACAGTGTAGAGACGAGTGTAGTGATGAGTACAGTGTAGTGATGAGTATAGTGTAGTAGAGATGAGTTCAGTGTAGTGATGAGTACAGTGTAGTGATGAGTACAGTGTAGTAGAGATAAGTACAGTGTAGAGACGAGTGTAGTGATGAGTACAGTGTAGTGATGAGTATAGTGTAGTAGAGATGAGTTCAGTGTAGAGATGAGTACAGTGTAGTGATGAGTACAGTGTAGTAGAGATAAGTACAGTGTAGAGACGAGTGTAGTGATGAGTACAGTGTAGTGATGAGTATAGTGTAGTAGAGATGAGTTCAGTGTAGAGATGAGTACAGTGTAGTGATGAGTACAGTGTAGTAGAGATAAGTACAGTGTAGAGACGAGTGTAGTGATGAGTACAGTGTAGTGATGAGTATAGTGTAGTAGAGATGAGTTCAGTGTAGAGATGAGTACAGTGTAGTGATGAGTACAGTGTAGTAGAGATAAGTACAGTGTAGAGACGAGTGTAGTGATGAGTACAGTGTAGTGATGAGTATAGTGTAGTAGAGATGAGTTCAGTGTAGTGATGAGTACAGTGTAGTGATGAGTACAGTGTAGTAGAGATAAGTACAGTGTAGAGACGAGTGTAGTGATGAGTACAGTGTAGTGATGAGTATAGTGTAGTAGAGATGAGTTCAGTGTAGAGATGAGTACAGTGTAGTGATGAGTACAGTGTAGTAGAGATAAGTACAGTGTAGAGACGAGTGTAGTGATGAGTACAGTGTAGTGATGAGTATAGTGTAGTAGAGATGAGTTCAGTGTAGAGATAAGTACAGTGTAGTGATGAGTACAGTGTAGTAGAGATAAGTACAGTGTAGAGACGAGTGTAGTGATGAGTACAGTGTAGTGATGAGTATAGTGTAGTAGAGATGAGTTCAGTGTAGAGATGAGTACAGTGTAGTGATGAGTACAGTGTAGTAGAGATAAGTACAGTGTAGAGACGAGTGTAGTGATGAGTACAGTGTAGTGATGAGTACAGTGTAGTAGAGATAAGTACAGTGTAGAGACGAGTGTAGTGATGAGTACAGTGTAGTGATGAGTATAGTGTAGTAGAGATGAGTTCAGTGTAGAGATGAGTACAGTGTAGTGATGAGTACAGTGTAGTAGAGATAAGTACAGTGTAGAGACGAGTGTAGTGATGAGTACAGTGTAGTGATGAGTATAGTGTAGTAGAGATGAGTTCAGTGTAGTGATGAGTACAGTGTAGTGATGAGTACAGTGTAGTAGAGATAAGTACAGTGTAGAGACGAGTGTAGTGATGAGTACAGTGTAGTGATGAGTACAGTGTAGTAGAGATAAGTACTGTGTAGAGACGAGTGTAGTGATGAGTACAGTGTAGTGATGAGTATAGTGTAGTAGAGATGAGTTCAGTGTAGAGATGAGTACAGTGTAGTGATGAGTACAGTGTAGTAGAGATAAGTACAGTGTAGAGACGAGTGTAGTGATGAGTACAGTGTAGTGATGAGTATAGTGTAGTAGAGATGAGTTCAGTGTAGAGATGAGTACAGTGTAGTGATGAGTACAGTGTAGTAGAGATAAGTACAGTGTAGAGACGAGTGTAGTGATGAGTACAGTGTAGTGATGAGTATAGTGTAGTAGAGATGAGTTCAGTGTAGAGATGAGTACAGTGTAGTGATGAGTACAGTGTAGTAGAGATAAGTACAGTGTAGAGACGAGTGTAGTGATGAGTACAGTGTAGTGATGAGTACAGTGTAGTAGAGATAAGTACAGTGTAGAGACGAGTGTAGTGATGAGTACAGTGTAGTGATGAGTATAGTGTAGTAGAGATGAGTTCAGTGTAGAGATGAGTACAGTGTAGTGATGAGTACAGTGTAGTAGAGATAAGTACAGTGTAGAGACGAGTGTAGTGATGAGTACAGTGTAGTGATGAGTATAGTGTAGTAGAGATGAGTTCAGTGTAGAGATGAGTACAGTGTAGTGATGAGTACAGTGTAGTAGAGATAAGTACAGTGTAGAGACGAGTGTAGTGATGAGTACAGTGTAGTGATGAGTACAGTGTAGTAGAGATAAGTACAGTGTAGAGACGAGTGTAGTGATGAGTACAGTGTAGTGATGAGTATAGTGTAGTAGAGATGAGTTCAGTGTAGAGATGAGTACAGTGTAGTGATGAGTACAGTGTAGTAGAGATAAGTACAGTGTAGAGACGAGTGTAGTGATGAGTACAGTGTAGTGATGAGTATAGTGTAGTAGAGATGAGTTCAGTGTAGAGATGAGTACAGTGTAGTGATGAGTACAGTGTAGTAGAGATAAGTACAGTGTAGAGACGAGTGTAGTGATGAGTACAGTGTAGTGATGAGTATAGTGTAGTAGAGATGAGTTCAGTGTAGAGATGAGTACAGTGTAGTGATGAGTACAGTGTAGTAGAGATAAGTACAGTGTAGAGACGAGTGTAGTGATGAGTACAGTGTAGTGATGAGTACAGTGTAGTAGAGATAAGTACAGTGTAGAGACGAGTGTAGTGATGAGTACAGTGTAGTGATGAGTATAGTGTAGTAGAGATGAGTTCAGTGTAGAGATGAGTACAGTGTAGTGATGAGTACAGTGTAATAGAGATAAGTACAGTGTAGAGACGAGTGTAGTGATGAGTACAGTGTAGTGATGAGTACAGTGTAGTAGAGATGAGTTCAGTGTAGAGATGAGTACAGTGTAGTGATGAGTACAGTGTAGTAGAGATAAGTACAGTGTAGAGACGAGTGTAGTGATGAGTACAGTGTAGTGATGAGTATAGTGTAGTAGAGATGAGTTCAGTGTAGAGATGAGTACAGTGTAGTGATGAGTACAGTGTAGTAGAGATAAGTACAGTGTAGAGACGAGTGTAGTGATGAGTACAGTGTAGTGATGAGTACAGTGTAGTAGAGATAAGTACAGTGTAGAGACGAGTGTAGTGATGAGTACAGTGTAGTGATGAGTACAGTGTAGTAGAGATAAGTACAGTGTAGAGACGAGTGTAGTGATGAGTACAGTGTAGTGATGAGTATAGTGTAGTAGAGATGAGTTCAGTGTAGAGATGAGTACAGTGTAGTGATGAGTACAGTGTAGTAGAGATAAGTACAGTGTAGAGACGAGTGTAGTGATGAGTACAGTGTAGTGATGAGTATAGTGTAGTAGAGATGAGTTCAGTGTAGAGATGAGTACAGTGTAGTGATGAGTACAGTGTAATAGAGATAAGTACAGTGTAGAGACGAGTGTAGTGATGAGTACAGTGTAGTGATGAGTATAGTGTAGTAGAGATGAGTTCAGTGTAGTGATGAGTACAGTGTAGTGATGAGTACAGTGTAGTAGAGATAAGTACAGTGTAGAGACGAGTGTAGTGATGAGTACAGTGTAGTAGAGATAAGTACAGTGTAGAGACGAGTGTAGTGATGAGTACAGTGTAGTGATGAGTATAGTGTAGTAGAGATGAGTTCAGTGTAGTGATGAGTACAGTGTAGTGATGAGTACAGTGTAGTAGAGATAAGTACAGTGTAGAGACGAGTGTAGTGATGAGTACAGTGTAGTGATGAGTATAGTGTAGTAGAGATGAGTTCAGTGTAGAGATGAGTACAGTGTAGTGATGAGTACAGTGTAGTAGAGATAAGTACAGTGTAGAGACGAGTGTAGTGATGAGTACAGTGTAGTGATGAGTATAGTGTAGTAGAGATGAGTTCAGTGTAGAGATGAGTACAGTGTAGTGATGAGTACAGTGTAGTAGAGATAAGTACAGTGTAGAGACGAGTGTAGTGATGAGTACAGTGTAGTGATGAGTATAGTGTAGTAGAGATGAGTTCAGTGTAGAGATGAGTACAGTGTAGTGATGAGTACAGTGTAGTAGAGATAAGTACAGTGTAGAGACGAGTGTAGTGATGAGTACAGTGTAGTGATGAGTATAGTGTAGTAGAGATGAGTTCAGTGTAGTGATGAGTACAGTGTAGTGATGAGTACAGTGTAGTAGAGATAAGTACAGTGTAGAGACGAGTGTAGTGATGAGTACAGTGTAGTGATGAGTATAGTGTAGTAGAGATGAGTTCAGTGTAGAGATGAGTACAGTGTAGTGATGAGTACAGTGTAGTAGAGATAAGTACAGTGTAGAGACGAGTGTAGTGATGAGTACAGTGTAGTGATGAGTATAGTGTAGTAGAGATGAGTTCAGTGTAGAGATAAGTACAGTGTAGTGATGAGTACAGTGTAGTAGAGATAAGTACAGTGTAGAGACGAGTGTAGTGATGAGTACAGTGTAGTGATGAGTATAGTGTAGTAGAGATGAGTTCAGTGTAGTGATGAGTACAGTGTAGTGATGAGTACAGTGTAGTAGAGATAAGTACAGTGTAGAGACGAGTGTAGTGATGAGTACAGTGTAGTGATGAGTATAGTGTAGTAGAGATGAGTTCAGTGTAGAGATGAGTACAGTGTAGTGATGAGTACAGTGTAGTAGAGATAAGTACAGTGTAGAGACGAGTGTAGTGATGAGTACAGTGTAGTGATGAGTATAGTGTAGTAGAGATGAGTTCAGTGTAGAGATGAGTACAGTGTAGTGATGAGTACAGTGTAGTAGAGATAAGTACAGTGTAGAGACGAGTGTAGTGATGAGTACAGTGTAGTGATGAGTACAGTGTAGTAGAGATAAGTACAGTGTAGAGACGAGTGTAGTGATGAGTACAGTGTAGTGATGAGTACAGTGTAGTAGAGATAAGTACAGTGTAGAGACGAGTGTAGTGATGAGTACAGTGTAGTGATGAGTATAGTGTAGTAGAGATGAGTTCAGTGTAGAGATGAGTACAGTGTAGTGATGAGTACAGTGTAGTAGAGATAAGTACAGTGTAGAGACGAGTGTAGTGATGAGTACAGTGTAGTGATGAGTATAGTGTAGTAGAGATGAGTTCAGTGTAGAGATGAGTACAGTGTAGTGATGAGTACAGTGTAGTAGAGATAAGTACAGTGTAGAGACGAGTGTAGTGATGAGTACAGTGTAGTGATGAGTACAGTGTAGTAGAGATAAGTACAGTGTAGAGACGAGTGTAGTGATGAGTACAGTGTAGTGATGAGTATAGTGTAGTAGAGATGAGTTCAGTGTAGAGATGAGTACAGTGTAGTGATGAGTACAGTGTAGTAGAGATAAGTACAGTGTAGAGACGAGTGTAGTGATGAGTACAGTGTAGTGATGAGTATAGTGTAGTAGAGATGAGTTCAGTGTAGAGATGAGTACAGTGTAGTGATGAGTACAGTGTAGTAGAGATAAGTACAGTGTAGAGACGAGTGTAGTGATGAGTACAGTGTAGTGATGAGTACAGTGTAGTAGAGATAAGTACAGTGTAGAGACGAGTGTAGTGATGAGTACAGTGTAGTGATGAGTATAGTGTAGTAGAGATGAGTTCAGTGTAGAGATGAGTACAGTGTAGTGATGAGTACAGTGTAGTAGAGATAAGTACAGTGTAGAGACGAGTGTAGTGATGAGTACAGTGTAGTGATGAGTACAGTGTAGTAGAGATAAGTACAGTGTAGAGACGAGTGTAGTGATGAGTACAGTGTAGTGATGAGTACAGTGTAGTAGAGATAAGTACAGTGTAGAGACGAGTGTAGTGATGAGTACAGTGTAGTGATGAGTATAGTGTAGTAGAGATGAGTTCAGTGTAGAGATGAGTACAGTGTAGTGATGAGTATAGTGTAGTAGAGATGAGTTCAGTGTAGAGATGAGTACAGTGTAGTGATGAGTACAGTGTAGTAGAGATAAGTACAGTGTAGAGACGAGTGTAGTGATGAGTACAGTGTAGTGATGAGTATAGTGTAGTAGAGATGAGTTCAGTGTAGAGATGAGTACAGTGTAGTGATGAGTACAGTGTAGTAGAGATAAGTACAGTGTAGAGACGAGTGTAGTGATGAGTACAGTGTAGTGATGAGTATAGTGTAGTAGAGATGAGTTCAGTGTAGAGATGAGTACAGTGTAGTGATGAGTACAGTGTAGTAGAGATAAGTACAGTGTAGAGACGAGTGTAGTGATGAGTACAGTGTAGTGATGAGTACAGTGTAGTAGAGATAAGTACAGTGTAGAGACGAGTGTAGTGATGAGTACAGTGTAGTGATGAGTATAGTGTAGTAGAGATGAATTCAGTGTAGAGATGAGTACAGTGTAGTGATGAGTACAGTGTAGTAGAGATAAGTACAGTGTAGAGACGAGTGTAGTGATGAGTACAGTGTAGTGATGAGTATAGTGTAGTAGAGATGAGTTCAGTGTAGAGATGAGTACAGTGTAGTGATGAGTACAGTGTAGTAGAGATAAGTACAGTGTAGAGACGAGTGTAGTGATGAGTACAGTGTAGTGATGAGTATAGTGTAGTAGAGATGAGTTCAGTGTAGAGATGAGTACAGTGTAGTGATGAGTACAGTGTAGTAGAGATAAGTACAGTGTAGAGACGAGTGTAGTGATGAGTACAGTGTAGTGATGAGTATAGTGTAGTAGAGATGAGTTCAGTGTAGAGATGAGTACAGTGTAGTGATGAGTACAGTGTAGTAGAGATAAGTACAGTGTAGAGACGAGTGTAGTGATGAGTACAGTGTAGTGATGAGTATAGTGTAGTAGAGATGAGTTCAGTGTAGTGATGAGTACAGTGTAGTGATGAGTACAGTGTAGTAGAGATAAGTACAGTGTAGAGACGAGTGTAGTGATGAGTACAGTGTAGTGATGAGTACAGTGTAGTAGAGATAAGTACAGTGTAGAGACGAGTGTAGAGATGAGTACAGTGTAGTGATGAGTATAGTGTAGTAGAGATAAGTACAGTGTAGAGACGAGTGTAGTGATGAGTACAGTGTAGTGATGAGTATAGTGTAGTAGAGATGAGTTCAGTGTAGAGATGAGTACAGTGTAGTGATGAGTACAGTGTAGTAGAGATAAGTACAGTGTAGAGACGAGTGTAGTGATGAGTACAGTGTAGTGATGAGTACAGTGTAGTAGAGATAAGTACAGTGTAGAGACGAGTGTAGTGATGAGTACAGTGTAGTGATGAGTATAGTGTAGTAGAGATGAGTTCAGTGTAGAGATGAGTACAGTGTAGTGATGAGTACAGTGTAGTAGAGATAAGTACAGTGTAGAGACGAGTGTAGTGATGAGTACAGTGTAGTGATGAGTACAGTGTAGTAGAGATAAGTACAGTGTAGAGACGAGTGTAGTGATGAGTACAGTGTAGTGATGAGTATAGTGTAGTAGAGATGAGTTCAGTGTAGTGATGAGTACAGTGTAGTGATGAGTACAGTGTAGTAGAGATAAGTACAGTGTAGAGACGAGTGTAGTGATGAGTACAGTGTAGTGATGAGTACAGTGTAGTAGAGATAAGTACAGTGTAGAGACGAGTGTAGTGATGAGTACAGTGTAGTGATGAGTACAGTGTAGTAGAGATAAGTACAGTGTAGAGACGAGTGTAGTGATGAGTACAGTGTAGTGATGAGTATAGTGTAGTAGAGATGAGTTCAGTGTAGAGATGAGTACAGTGTAGTGATGAGTATAGTGTAGTAGAGATGAGTTCAGTGTAGAGATGAGTACAGTGTAGTGATGAGTACAGTGTAGTAGAGATAAGTACAGTGTAGAGACGAGTGTAGTGATGAGTACAGTGTAGTAGAGATAAGTACAGTGTAGAGACGAGTGTAGTGATGAGTACAGTGTAGTGATGAGTACAGTGTTGTAGAGATAAGTACAGTGTAGAGACGAGTGTAGTGATGAGTACAGTGTAGTGATGAGTATAGTGTAGTAGAGATGAGTTCAGTGTAGAGATGAGTACAGTGTAGTGATGAGTACAGTGTAGTAGAGATAAGTACAGTGTAGAGACGAGTGTAGTGATGAGTACAGTGTAGTGATGAGTATAGTGTAGTAGAGATGAGTTCAGTGTAGAGATGAGTACAGTGTAGTGATGAGTACAGTGTAGTAGAGATAAGTACAGTGTAGAGACGAGTGTAGTGATGAGTACAGTGTAGTGATGAGTATAGTGTAGTAGAGATGAGTTCAGTGTAGAGATGAGTACAGTGTAGTGATGAGTACAGTGTAGTAGAGATAAGTACAGTGTAGAGACGAGTGTAGTGATGAGTACAGTGTAGTGATGAGTATAGTGTAGTAGAGATGAGTTCAGTGTAGAGATGAGTACAGTGTAGTGATGAGTACAGTGTAGTAGAGATAAGTACAGTGTAGAGACGAGTGTAGTGATGAGTACAGTGTAGTGATGAGTATAGTGTAGTAGAGATGAGTTCAGTGTAGTGATGAGTACAGTGTAGTGATGAGTACAGTGTAGTAGAGATAAGTACAGTGTAGAGACGAGTGTAGTGATGAGTACAGTGTAGTGATGAGTACAGTGTAGTAGAGATAAGTACAGTGTAGAGACGAGTGTAGAGATGAGTACAGTGTAGTGATGAGTATAGTGTAGTAGAGATAAGTACAGTGTAGAGACGAGTGTAGTGATGAGTACAGTGTAGTGATGAGTATAGTGTAGTAGAGATGAGTTCAGTGTAGAGATGAGTACAGTGTAGTGATGAGTACAGTGTAGTAGAGATAAGTACAGTGTAGAGACGAGTGTAGTGATGAGTACAGTGTAGTGATGAGTACAGTGTAGTAGAGATAAGTACAGTGTAGAGACGAGTGTAGTGATGAGTACAGTGTAGTGATGAGTATAGTGTAGTAGAGATGAGTTCAGTGTAGAGATGAGTACAGTGTAGTGATGAGTACAGTGTAGTAGAGATAAGTACAGTGTAGAGACGAGTGTAGTGATGAGTACAGTGTAGTGATGAGTACAGTGTAGTAGAGATAAGTACAGTGTAGAGACGAGTGTAGTGATGAGTACAGTGTAGTGATGAGTATAGTGTAGTAGAGATGAGTTCAGTGTAGTGATGAGTACAGTGTAGTGATGAGTACAGTGTAGTAGAGATAAGTACAGTGTAGAGACGAGTGTAGTGATGAGTACAGTGTAGTGATGAGTACAGTGTAGTAGAGATAAGTACAGTGTAGAGACGAGTGTAGTGATGAGTACAGTGTAGTGATGAGTACAGTGTAGTAGAGATAAGTACAGTGTAGAGACGAGTGTAGTGATGAGTACAGTGTAGTGATGAGTATAGTGTAGTAGAGATGAGTTCAGTGTAGAGATGAGTACAGTGTAGTGATGAGTATAGTGTAGTAGAGATGAGTTCAGTGTAGAGATGAGTACAGTGTAGTGATGAGTACAGTGTAGTAGAGATAAGTACAGTGTAGAGACGAGTGTAGTGATGAGTACAGTGTAGTAGAGATAAGTACAGTGTAGAGACGAGTGTAGTGATGAGTACAGTGTAGTGATGAGTACAGTGTAGTAGAGATAAGTACAGTGTAGAGACGAGTGTAGTGATGAGTACAGTGTAGTGATGAGTATAGTGTAGTAGAGATGAGTTCAGTGTAGAGATGAGTACAGTGTAGTGATGAGTACAGTGTAGTAGAGATAAGTACAGTGTAGAGACGAGTGTAGTGATGAGTACAGTGTAGTGATGAGTATAGTGTAGTAGAGATGAGTTCAGTGTAGAGATGAGTACAGTGTAGTGATGAGTACAGTGTAGTAGAGATAAGTACAGTGTAGAGACGAGTGTAGTGATGAGTACAGTGTAGTGATGAGTATAGTGTAGTAGAGATGAGTTCAGTGTAGAGATGAGTACAGTGTAGTGATGAGTACAGTGTAGTAGAGATAAGTACAGTGTAGAGACGAGTGTAGTGATGAGTACAGTGTAGTGATGAGTATAGTGTAGTAGAGATGAGTTCAGTGTAGAGATGAGTACAGTGTAGTGATGAGTACAGTGTAGTAGAGATAAGTACAGTGTAGAGACGAGTGTAGTGATGAGTACAGTGTAGTGATGAGTATAGTGTAGTAGAGATGAGTTCAGTGTAGTGATGAGTACAGTGTAGTGATGAGTACAGTGTAGTAGAGATAAGTACAGTGTAGAGACGAGTGTAGAGATGAGTACAGTGTAGTGATGAGTATAGTGTAGTAGAGATAAGTACAGTGTAGAGACGAGTGTAGTGATGAGTACAGTGTAGTGATGAGTATAGTGTAGTAGAGATGAGTTCAGTGTAGAGATGAGTACAGTGTAGTGATGAGTACAGTGTAGTAGAGATAAGTACAGTGTAGAGACGAGTGTAGTGATGAGTACAGTGTAGTGATGAGTATAGTGTAGTAGAGATGAGTTCAGTGTAGAGATGAGTACAGTGTAGTGATGAGTACAGTGTAGTAGAGATAAGTACAGTGTAGAGACGAGTGTAGTGATGAGTACAGTGTAGTGATGAGTATAGTGTAGTAGAGATGAGTTCAGTGTAGAGATGAGTACAGTGTAGTGATGAGTACAGTGTAATAGAGATAAGTACAGTGTAGAGACGAGTGTAGTGATGAGTACAGTGTAGTGATGAGTATAGTGTAGTAGAGATGAGTTCAGTGTAGTGATGAGTACAGTGTAGTGATGAGTACAGTGTAGTAGAGATAAGTACAGTGTAGAGACGAGTGTAGTGATGAGTACAGTGTAGTGATGAGTATAGTGTAGTAGAGATGAGTTCAGTGTAGAGATGAGTACAGTGTAGTGATGAGTACAGTGTAGTAGAGATAAGTACAGTGTAGAGACGAGTGTAGTGATGAGTACAGTGTAGTGATGAGTATAGTGTAGTAGAGATGAGTTCAGTGTAGAGATGAGTACAGTGTAGTGATGAGTATAGTGTAGTAGAGATGAGTTCAGTGTAGAGATGAGTACAGTGTAGTGATGAGTACAGTGTAATAGAGATAAGTACAGTGTAGAGACGAGTGTAGTGATGAGTACAGTGTAGTGATGAGTACAGTGTAGTAGAGATGAGTTCAGTGTAGAGATGAGTACAGTGTAGTGATGAGTACAGTGTAGTAGAGATAAGTACAGTGTAGAGACGAGTGTAGTGATGAGTACAGTGTAGTGATGAGTATAGTGTAGTAGAGATGAGTTCAGTGTAGAGATGAGTACAGTGTAGTGATGAGTACAGTGTAGTAGAGATAAGTACAGTGTAGAGACGAGTGTAGTGATGAGTACAGTGTAGTGATGAGTATAGTGTAGTAGAGATGAGTTCAGTGTAGAGATGAGTACAGTGTAGTGATGAGTACAGTGTAGTAGAGATAAGTACAGTGTAGAGACGAGTGTAGTGATGAGTACAGTGTAGTGATGAGTACAGTGTAGTAGAGATAAGTACAGTGTAGAGACGAGTGTAGTGATGAGTACAGTGTAGTGATGAGTATAGTGTAGTAGAGATGAGTTCAGTGTAGAGATGAGTACAGTGTAGTGATGAGTACAGTGTAATAGAGATAAGTACAGTGTAGAGACGAGTGTAGTGATGAGTACAGTGTAGTGATGAGTACAGTGTAGTAGAGATGAGTTCAGTGTAGAGATGAGTACAGTGTAGTGATGAGTACAGTGTAGTAGAGATGAGTTCAGTGTAGAGATGAGTACAGTGTAGTGATGAGTACAGTGTAATAGAGATAAGTACAGTGTAGAGACGAGTGTAGAGATGAGTACAGTGTAGTGATGAGTATAGTGTAGTAGAGATGAGTTCAGTGTAGAGATGAGTACAGTGTAGTGATGAGTACAGTGTAGTAGAGATAAGTACAGTGTAGAGACGAGTGTAGTGATGAGTACAGTGTAGTGATGAGTATAGTGTAGTAGAGATGAGTTCAGTGTAGAGATGAGTACAGTGTAGTGATGAGTACAGTGTAGTAGAGATAAGTACAGTGTAGAGACGAGTGTAGTGATGAGTACAGTGTAGTGATGAGTACAGTGTAGTAGAGATAAGTACAGTGTAGAGACGAGTGTAGTGATGAGTACAGTGTAGTGATGAGTACAGTGTAGTAGAGATAAGTACAGTGTAGAGACGAGTGTAGTGATGAGTACAGTGTAGTGATGAGTATAGTGTAGTAGAGATGAGTTCAGTGTAGAGATGAGTACAGTGTAGTGATGAGTACAGTGTAATAGAGATAAGTACAGTGTAGAGACGAGTGTAGTGATGAGTACAGTGTAGTGATGAGTATAGTGTAGTAGAGATGAGTTCAGTGTAGTGATGAGTACAGTGTAGTGATGAGTACAGTGTAGTAGAGATAAGTACAGTGTAGAGACGAGTGTAGTGATGAGTACAGTGTAGTAGAGATAAGTACAGTGTAGAGACGAGTGTAGTGATGAGTACAGTGTAGTGATGAGTATAGTGTAGTAGAGATGAGTTCAGTGTAGTGATGAGTACAGTGTAGTGATGAGTACAGTGTAGTAGAGATAAGTACAGTGTAGAGACGAGTGTAGTGATGAGTACAGTGTAGTGATGAGTATAGTGTAGTAGAGATGAGTTCAGTGTAGAGATGAGTACAGTGTAGTGATGAGTACAGTGTAGTAGAGATAAGTACAGTGTAGAGACGAGTGTAGTGATGAGTACAGTGTAGTGATGAGTATAGTGTAGTAGAGATGAGTTCAGTGTAGAGATGAGTACAGTGTAGTGATGAGTACAGTGTAGTAGAGATAAGTACAGTGTAGAGACGAGTGTAGTGATGAGTACAGTGTAGTGATGAGTATAGTGTAGTAGAGATGAGTTCAGTGTAGAGATGAGTACAGTGTAGTGATGAGTACAGTGTAGTAGAGATAAGTACAGTGTAGAGACGAGTGTAGTGATGAGTACAGTGTAGTGATGAGTATAGTGTAGTAGAGATGAGTTCAGTGTAGTGATGAGTACAGTGTAGTGATGAGTACAGTGTAGTAGAGATAAGTACAGTGTAGAGACGAGTGTAGTGATGAGTACAGTGTAGTGATGAGTATAGTGTAGTAGAGATGAGTTCAGTGTAGAGATGAGTACAGTGTAGTGATGAGTACAGTGTAGTAGAGATAAGTACAGTGTAGAGACGAGTGTAGTGATGAGTACAGTGTAGTGATGAGTATAGTGTAGTAGAGATGAGTTCAGTGTAGAGATAAGTACAGTGTAGTGATGAGTACAGTGTAGTAGAGATAAGTACAGTGTAGAGACGAGTGTAGTGATGAGTACAGTGTAGTGATGAGTATAGTGTAGTAGAGATGAGTTCAGTGTAATGATGAGTACAGTGTAGTGATGAGTACAGTGTAGTAGAGATAAGTACAGTGTAGAGACGAGTGTAGTGATGAGTACAGTGTAGTGATGAGTATAGTGTAGTAGAGATGAGTTCAGTGTAGAGATGAGTACAGTGTAGTGATGAGTACAGTGTAGTAGAGATAAGTACAGTGTAGAGACGAGTGTAGTGATGAGTACAGTGTAGTGATGAGTATAGTGTAGTAGAGATGAGTTCAGTGTAGAGATGAGTACAGTGTAGTGATGAGTACAGTGTAGTAGAGATAAGTACAGTGTAGAGACGAGTGTAGTGATGAGTACAGTGTAGTGATGAGTACAGTGTAGTAGAGATAAGTACAGTGTAGAGACGAGTGTAGTGATGAGTACAGTGTAGTGATGAGTATAGTGTAGTAGAGATGAGTTCAGTGTAGAGATGAGTACAGTGTAGTGATGAGTACAGTGTAGTAGAGATAAGTACAGTGTAGAGACGAGTGTAGTGATGAGTACAGTGTAGTGATGAGTATAGTGTAGTAGAGATGAGTTCAGTGTAGAGATGAGTACAGTGTAGTGATGAGTACAGTGTAGTAGAGATAAGTACAGTGTAGAGACGAGTGTAGTGATGAGTACAGTGTAGTGATGAGTACAGTGTAGTAGAGATAAGTACAGTGTAGAGACGAGTGTAGTGATGAGTACAGTGTAGTGATGAGTATAGTGTAGTAGAGATGAGTTCAGTGTAGAGATGAGTACAGTGTAGTGATGAGTACAGTGTAGTAGAGATAAGTACAGTGTAGAGACGAGTGTAGTGATGAGTACAGTGTAGTGATGAGTATAGTGTAGTAGAGATGAGTTCAGTGTAGAGATGAGTACAGTGTAGTGATGAGTACAGTGTAGTAGAGATAAGTACAGTGTAGAGACGAGTGTAGTGATGAGTACAGTGTAGTGATGAGTATAGTGTAGTAGAGATGAGTTCAGTGTAGAGATGAGTACAGTGTAGTGATGAGTACAGTGTAGTAGAGATAAGTACAGTGTAGAGACGAGTGTAGTGATGAGTACAGTGTAGTGATGAGTACAGTGTAGTAGAGATAAGTACAGTGTAGAGACGAGTGTAGTGATGAGTACAGTGTAGTGATGAGTATAGTGTAGTAGAGATGAGTTCAGTGTAGAGATGAGTACAGTGTAGTGATGAGTACAGTGTAATAGAGATAAGTACAGTGTAGAGACGAGTGTAGTGATGAGTACAGTGTAGTGATGAGTACAGTGTAGTAGAGATGAGTTCAGTGTAGTGATGAGTACAGTGTAGTGATGAGTATAGTGTAGTAGAGATGAGTTCAGTGTAGAGATGAGTACAGTGTAGTGATGAGTACAGTGTAATAGAGATAAGTACAGTGTAGAGACGAGTGTAGTGATGAGTACAGTGTAGTGATGAGTACAGTGTAGTAGAGATGAGTTCAGTGTAGAGATGAGTACAGTGTAGTGATGAGTACAGTGTAGTAGAGATAAGTACAGTGTAGAGACGAGTGTAGTGATGAGTACAGTGTAGTGATGAGTATAGTGTAGTAGAGATGAGTTCAGTGTAGAGATGAGTACAGTGTAGTGATGAGTACAGTGTAGTAGAGATAAGTACAGTGTAGAGACGAGTGTAGTGATGAGTACAGTGTAGTGATGAGTACAGTGTAGTAGAGATAAGTACAGTGTAGAGACGAGTGTAGTGATGAGTACAGTGTAGTGATGAGTACAGTGTAGTAGAGATAAGTACAGTGTAGAGACGAGTGTAGTGATGAGTACAGTGTAGTGATGAGTATAGTGTAGTAGAGATGAGTTCAGTGTAGTGATGAGTACAGTGTAGTGATGAGTACAGTGTAGTAGAGATAAGTACAGTGTAGAGACGAGTGTAGTGATGAGTACAGTGTAGTGATGAGTATAGTGTAGTAGAGATGAGTTCAGTGTAGAGATGAGTACAGTGTAGTGATGAGTACAGTGTAGTAGAGATAAGTACAGTGTAGAGACGAGTGTAGTGATGAGTACAGTGTAGTGATGAGTATAGTGTAGTAGAGATGAGTTCAGTGTAGAGATGAGTACAGTGTAGTGATGAGTACAGTGTAATAGAGATAAGTACAGTGTAGAGACGAGTGTAGTGATGAGTACAGTGTAGTGATGAGTATAGTGTAGTAGAGATGAGTTCAGTGTAGTGATGAGTACAGTGTAGTGATGAGTACAGTGTAGTAGAGATAAGTACAGTGTAGAGACGAGTGTAGTGATGAGTACAGTGTAGTAGAGATAAGTACAGTGTAGAGACGAGTGTAGTGATGAGTACAGTGTAGTGATGAGTATAGTGTAGTAGAGATGAGTTCAGTGTAGTGATGAGTACAGTGTAGTGATGAGTACAGTGTAGTAGAGATAAGTACAGTGTAGAGACGAGTGTAGTGATGAGTACAGTGTAGTGATGAGTATAGTGTAGTAGAGATGAGTTCAGTGTAGAGATGAGTACAGTGTAGTGATGAGTACAGTGTAGTAGAGATAAGTACAGTGTAGAGACGAGTGTAGTGATGAGTACAGTGTAGTGATGAGTATAGTGTAGTAGAGATGAGTTCAGTGTAGAGATGAGTACAGTGTAGTGATGAGTACAGTGTAGTAGAGATAAGTACAGTGTAGAGACGAGTGTAGTGATGAGTACAGTGTAGTGATGAGTATAGTGTAGTAGAGATGAGTTCAGTGTAGAGATGAGTACAGTGTAGTGATGAGTACAGTGTAGTAGAGATAAGTACAGTGTAGAGACGAGTGTAGTGATGAGTACAGTGTAGTGATGAGTATAGTGTAGTAGAGATGAGTTCAGTGTAGAGATGAGTACAGTGTAGTGATGAGTACAGTGTAGTAGAGATAAGTACAGTGTAGAGACGAGTGTAGTGATGAGTACAGTGTAGTGATGAGTATAGTGTAGTAGAGATGAGTTCAGTGTAGAGATAAGTACAGTGTAGTGATGAGTACAGTGTAGTAGAGATAAGTACAGTGTAGAGACGAGTGTAGTGATGAGTACAGTGTAGTGATGAGTATAGTGTAGTAGAGATGAGTTCAGTGTAGTGATGAGTACAGTGTAGTGATGAGTACAGTGTAGTAGAGATAAGTACAGTGTAGAGACGAGTGTAGTGATGAGTACAGTGTAGTGATGAGTATAGTGTAGTAGAGATGAGTTCAGTGTAGAGATGAGTACAGTGTAGTGATGAGTACAGTGTAGTAGAGATAAGTACAGTGTAGAGACGAGTGTAGTGATGAGTACAGTGTAGTGATGAGTATAGTGTAGTAGAGATGAGTTCAGTGTAGAGATGAGTACAGTGTAGTGATGAGTACAGTGTAGTAGAGATAAGTACAGTGTAGAGACGAGTGTAGTGATGAGTACAGTGTAGTGATGAGTATAGTGTAGTAGAGATGAGTTCAGTGTAGAGATGAGTACAGTGTAGTGATGAGTACAGTGTAATAGAGATAAGTACAGTGTAGAGACGAGTGTAGTGATGAGTACAGTGTAGTGATGAGTACAGTGTAGTAGAGATGAGTTCAGTGTAGAGATGAGTACAGTGTAGTGATGAGTACAGTGTAGTAGAGATAAGTACAGTGTAGAGACGAGTGTAGTGATGAGTACAGTGTAGTGATGAGTATAGTGTAGTAGAGATGAGTTCAGTGTAGAGATAAGTACAGTGTAGTGATGAGTACAGTGTAGTAGAGATAAGTACAGTGTAGAGACGAGTGTAGTGATGAGTACAGTGTAGTGATGAGTATAGTGTAGTAGAGATGAGTTCAGTGTAGAGATGAGTACAGTGTAGTGATGAGTACAGTGTAGTAGAGATAAGTACAGTGTAGAGACGAGTGTAGTGATGAGTACAGTGTAGTGATGAGTATAGTGTAGTAGAGATGAGTTCAGTGTAGAGATGAGTACAGTGTAGTGATGAGTACAGTGTAGTAGAGATAAGTACAGTGTAGAGACGAGTGTAGTGATGAGTACAGTGTAGTGATGAGTACAGTGTAGTAGAGATAAGTACAGTGTAGAGACGAGTGTAGTGATGAGTACAGTGTAGTGATGAGTATAGTGTAGTAGAGATGAGTTCAGTGTAGAGATGAGTACAGTGTAGTGATGAGTACAGTGTAGTAGAGATAAGTACAGTGTAGAGACGAGTGTAGTGATGAGTACAGTGTAGTGATGAGTATAGTGTAGTAGAGATGAGTTCAGTGTAGAGATGAGTACAGTGTAGTGATGAGTACAGTGTAGTAGAGATAAGTACAGTGTAGAGACGAGTGTAGTGATGAGTACAGTGTAGTGATGAGTACAGTGTAGTAGAGATAAGTACAGTGTAGAGACGAGTGTAGTGATGAGTACAGTGTAGTGATGAGTATAGTGTAGTAGAGATGAGTTCAGTGTAGAGATGAGTACAGTGTAGTGATGAGTACAGTGTAGTAGAGATAAGTACAGTGTAGAGACGAGTGTAGTGATGAGTACAGTGTAGTGATGAGTATAGTGTAGTAGAGATGAGTTCAGTGTAGAGATGAGTACAGTGTAGTGATGAGTACAGTGTAGTAGAGATAAGTACAGTGTAGAGACGAGTGTAGTGATGAGTACAGTGTAGTGATGAGTACAGTGTAGTAGAGATAAGTACAGTGTAGAGACGAGTGTAGTGATGAGTACAGTGTAGTGATGAGTATAGTGTAGTAGAGATGAGTTCAGTGTAGAGATGAGTACAGTGTAGTGATGAGTACAGTGTAGTAGAGATAAGTACAGTGTAGAGACGAGTGTAGTGATGAGTACAGTGTAGTGATGAGTATAGTGTAGTAGAGATGAGTTCAGTGTAGAGATGAGTACAGTGTAGTGATGAGTACAGTGTAGTAGAGATAAGTACAGTGTAGAGACGAGTGTAGTGATGAGTACAGTGTAGTGATGAGTATAGTGTAGTAGAGATGAGTTCAGTGTAGAGATGAGTACAGTGTAGTGATGAGTACAGTGTAGTAGAGATAAGTACAGTGTAGAGACGAGTGTAGTGATGAGTACAGTGTAGTGATGAGTATAGTGTAGTAGAGATGAGTTCAGTGTAGTGATGAGTACAGTGTAGTGATGAGTACAGTGTAGTAGAGATAAGTACAGTGTAGAGACGAGTGTAGTGATGAGTACAGTGTAGTGATGAGTATAGTGTAGTAGAGATGAGTTCAGTGTAGAGATGAGTACAGTGTAGTGATGAGTACAGTGTAGTAGAGATAAGTACAGTGTAGAGACGAGTGTAGTGATGAGTACAGTGTAGTGATGAGTATAGTGTAGTAGAGATGAGTTCAGTGTAGAGATAAGTACAGTGTAGTGATGAGTACAGTGTAGTAGAGATAAGTACAGTGTAGAGACGAGTGTAGTGATGAGTACAGTGTAGTGATGAGTATAGTGTAGTAGAGATGAGTTCAGTGTAGTGATGAGTACAGTGTAGTGATGAGTACAGTGTAGTAGAGATAAGTACAGTGTAGAGACGAGTGTAGTGATGAGTACAGTGTAGTGATGAGTATAGTGTAGTAGAGATGAGTTCAGTGTAGAGATGAGTACAGTGTAGTGATGAGTACAGTGTAGTAGAGATAAGTACAGTGTAGAGACGAGTGTAGTGATGAGTACAGTGTAGTGATGAGTACAGTGTAGTAGAGATAAGTACAGTGTAGAGACGAGTGTAGTGATGAGTACAGTGTAGTGATGAGTATAGTGTAGTAGAGATGAGTTCAGTGTAGAGATGAGTACAGTGTAGTGATGAGTACAGTGTAGTAGAGATAAGTACAGTGTAGAGACGAGTGTAGTGATGAGTACAGTGTAGTGATGAGTATAGTGTAGTAGAGATGAGTTCAGTGTAGAGATGAGTACAGTGTAGTGATGAGTACAGTGTAGTAGAGATAAGTACAGTGTAGAGACGAGTGTAGTGATGAGTACAGTGTAGTGATGAGTACAGTGTAGTAGAGATAAGTACAGTGTAGAGACGAGTGTAGTGATGAGTACAGTGTAGTGATGAGTATAGTGTAGTAGAGATGAGTTCAGTGTAGAGATGAGTACAGTGTAGTGATGAGTACAGTGTAGTAGAGATAAGTACAGTGTAGAGACGAGTGTAGTGATGAGTACAGTGTAGTGATGAGTATAGTGTAGTAGAGATGAGTTCAGTGTAGAGATGAGTACAGTGTAGTGATGAGTACAGTGTAGTAGAGATAAGTACAGTGTAGAGACGAGTGTAGTGATGAGTACAGTGTAGTGATGAGTACAGTGTAGTAGAGATAAGTACAGTGTAGAGACGAGTGTAGTGATGAGTACAGTGTAGTGATGAGTATAGTGTAGTAGAGATGAGTTCAGTGTAGAGATGAGTACAGTGTAGTGATGAGTACAGTGTAGTAGAGATAAGTACAGTGTAGAGACGAGTGTAGTGATGAGTACAGTGTAGTGATGAGTACAGTGTAGTAGAGATAAGTACAGTGTAGAGACGAGTGTAGTGATGAGTACAGTGTAGTGATGAGTATAGTGTAGTAGAGATAAGTACAGTGTAGAGACGAGTGTAGTGATGAGTACAGTGTAGTGATGAGTACAGTGTAGTAGAGATAAGTACAGTGTAGAGACGAGTGTAGTGATGAGTACAGTGTAGTGATGAGTACAGTGTAGTAGAGATAAGTACAGTGTAGAGACGAGTGTAGTGATGAGTACAGTGTAGTGATGAGTATAGTGTAGTAGAGATGAGTTCAGTGTAGAGATGAGTACAGTGTAGTGATGAGTATAGTGTAGTAGAGATGAGTTCAGTGTAGAGATGAGTACAGTGTAGTGATGAGTACAGTGTAGTAGAGATAAGTACAGTGTAGAGACGAGTGTAGTGATGAGTACAGTGTAGTAGAGATAAGTACAGTGTAGAGACGAGTGTAGTGATGAGTACAGTGTAGTGATGAGTACAGTGTAGTAGAGATAAGTACAGTGTAGAGACGAGTGTAGTGATGAGTACAGTGTAGTGATGAGTATAGTGTAGTAGAGATGAGTTCAGTGTAGAGATGAGTACAGTGTAGTGATGAGTACAGTGTAGTAGAGATAAGTACAGTGTAGAGACGAGTGTAGTGATGAGTACAGTGTAGTGATGAGTATAGTGTAGTAGAGATGAGTTCAGTGTAGAGATGAGTACAGTGTAGTGATGAGTACAGTGTAGTAGAGATAAGTACAGTGTAGAGACGAGTGTAGTGATGAGTACAGTGTAGTGATGAGTATAGTGTAGTAGAGATGAGTTCAGTGTAGAGATGAGTACAGTGTAGTGATGAGTACAGTGTAATAGAGATAAGTACAGTGTAGAGACGAGTGTAGTGATGAGTACAGTGTAGTGATGAGTATAGTGTAGTAGAGATGAGTTCAGTGTAGTGATGAGTACAGTGTAGTGATGAGTACAGTGTAGTAGAGATAAGTACAGTGTAGAGACGAGTGTAGTGATGAGTACAGTGTAGTAGAGATAAGTACAGTGTAGAGACGAGTGTAGTGATGAGTACAGTGTAGTGATGAGTATAGTGTAGTAGAGATGAGTTCAGTGTAGAGATGAGTACAGTGTAGTGATGAGTACAGTGTAGTAGAGATAAGTACAGTGTAGAGACGAGTGTAGTGATGAGTACAGTGTAGTGATGAGTATAGTGTAGTAGAGATGAGTTCAGTGTAGAGATGAGTACAGTGTAGTGATGAGTACAGTGTAGTAGAGATAAGTACAGTGTAGAGACGAGTGTAGTGATGAGTACAGTGTAGTGATGAGTATAGTGTAGTAGAGATGAGTTCAGTGTAGTGATGAGTACAGTGTAGTGATGAGTACAGTGTAGTAGAGATAAGTACAGTGTAGAGACGAGTGTAGTGATGAGTACAGTGTAGTGATGAGTATAGTGTAGTAGAGATGAGTTCAGTGTAGTGATGAGTACAGTGTAGTGATGAGTACAGTGTAGTAGAGATAAGTACAGTGTAGAGACGAGTGTAGTGATGAGTACAGTGTAGTGATGAGTATAGTGTAGTAGAGATGAGTTCAGTGTAGAGATGAGTACAGTGTAGTGATGAGTACAGTGTAGTAGAGATAAGTACAGTGTAGAGACGAGTGTAGTGATGAGTACAGTGTAGTGATGAGTATAGTGTAGTAGAGATGAGTTCAGTGTAGAGATAAGTACAGTGTAGTGATGAGTACAGTGTAGTAGAGATAAGTACAGTGTAGAGACGAGTGTAGTGATGAGTACAGTGTAGTGATGAGTATAGTGTAGTAGAGATGAGTTCAGTGTAGTGATGAGTACAGTGTAGTGATGAGTACAGTGTAGTAGAGATAAGTACAGTGTAGAGACGAGTGTAGTGATGAGTACAGTGTAGTGATGAGTATAGTGTAGTAGAGATGAGTTCAGTGTAGAGATGAGTACAGTGTAGTGATGAGTACAGTGTAGTAGAGATAAGTACAGTGTAGAGACGAGTGTAGTGATGAGTACAGTGTAGTGATGAGTATAGTGTAGTAGAGATGAGTTCAGTGTAGAGATGAGTACAGTGTAGTGATGAGTACAGTGTAGTAGAGATAAGTACAGTGTAGAGACGAGTGTAGTGATGAGTACAGTGTAGTGATGAGTACAGTGTAGTAGAGATAAGTACAGTGTAGAGACGAGTGTAGTGATGAGTACAGTGTAGTGATGAGTATAGTGTAGTAGAGATGAGTTCAGTGTAGAGATGAGTACAGTGTAGTGATGAGTACAGTGTAGTAGAGATAAGTACAGTGTAGAGACGAGTGTAGTGATGAGTACAGTGTAGTGATGAGTATAGTGTAGTAGAGATGAGTTCAGTGTAGAGATGAGTACAGTGTAGTGATGAGTACAGTGTAGTAGAGATAAGTACAGTGTAGAGACGAGTGTAGTGATGAGTACAGTGTAGTGATGAGTACAGTGTAGTAGAGATAAGTACAGTGTAGAGACGAGTGTAGTGATGAGTACAGTGTAGTGATGAGTATAGTGTAGTAGAGATGAGTTCAGTGTAGAGATGAGTACAGTGTAGTGATGAGTACAGTGTAGTAGAGATAAGTACAGTGTAGAGACGAGTGTAGTGATGAGTACAGTGTAGTGATGAGTATAGTGTAGTAGAGATGAGTTCAGTGTAGAGATGAGTACAGTGTAGTGATGAGTACAGTGTAGTAGAGATAAGTACAGTGTAGAGACGAGTGTAGTGATGAGTACAGTGTAGTGATGAGTACAGTGTAGTAGAGATAAGTACAGTGTAGAGACGAGTGTAGTGATGAGTACAGTGTAGTGATGAGTATAGTGTAGTAGAGATGAGTTCAGTGTAGAGATGAGTACAGTGTAGTGATGAGTACAGTGTAGTAGAGATAAGTACAGTGTAGAGACGAGTGTAGTGATGAGTACAGTGTAGTGATGAGTACAGTGTAGTAGAGATAAGTACAGTGTAGAGACGAGTGTAGTGATGAGTACAGTGTAGTGATGAGTATAGTGTAGTAGAGATGAGTTCAGTGTAGAGATGAGTACAGTGTAGTGATGAGTACAGTGTAGTAGAGATAAGTACAGTGTAGAGACGAGTGTAGTGATGAGTACAGTGTAGTGATGAGTATAGTGTAGTAGAGATGAGTTCAGTGTAGAGATGAGTACAGTGTAGTGATGAGTACAGTGTAGTAGAGATAAGTACAGTGTAGAGACGAGTGTAGTGATGAGTACAGTGTAGTGATGAGTACAGTGTAGTAGAGATAAGTACAGTGTAGAGACGAGTGTAGTGATGAGTACAGTGTAGTGATGAGTATAGTGTAGTAGAGATGAGTTCAGTGTAGAGATGAGTACAGTGTAGTGATGAGTACAGTGTAGTAGAGATAAGTACAGTGTAGAGACGAGTGTAGTGATGAGTACAGTGTAGTGATGAGTATAGTGTAGTAGAGATGAGTTCAGTGTAGTGATGAGTACAGTGTAGTGATGAGTACAGTGTAGTAGAGATAAGTACAGTGTAGAGACGAGTGTAGTGATGAGTACAGTGTAGTGATGAGTACAGTGCAGTGATGAGTACAGTGTAGTAGAGATAAGTACAGTGTAGAGACGAGTGTAGTGATGAGTACAGTGTAGTGATGAGTATAGTGTAGTAGAGATGAGTTCAGTGTAGAGATGAGTACAGTGTAGTGATGAGTATAGTGTAGTAGAGATGAGTTCAGTGTAGAGATGAGTACAGTGTAGTGATGAGTATAGTGTAGTAGAGATAAGTACAGTGTAGAGACGAGTGTAGTGATGAGTACAGTGTAGTAGAGATAAGTACAGTGTAGAGACGAGTGTAGTGATGAGTACAGTGTAGTGATGAGTATAGTGTAGTAGAGATGAGTTCAGTGTAGAGATGAGTACAGTGTAGTGATGAGTACAGTGTAGTAGAGATAAGTACAGTGTAGAGACGAGTGTAGTGATGAGTACAGTGTAGTGATGAGTATAGTGTAGTAGAGATGAGTTCAGTGTAGTGATGAGTACAGTGTAGTGATGAGTACAGTGTAGTAGAGATAAGTACAGTGTAGAGACGAGTGTAGTGATGAGTACAGTGTAGTGATGAGTATAGTGTAGTAGAGATGAGTTCAGTGTAGAGATGAGTACAGTGTAGTGATGAGTACAGTGTAGTAGAGATAAGTACAGTGTAGAGACGAGTGTAGTGATGAGTACAGTGTAGTGATGAGTATAGTGTAGTAGAGATGAGTTCAGTGTAGAGATGAGTACAGTGTAGTGATGAGTACAGTGTAGTAGAGATAAGTACAGTGTAGAGACGAGTGTAGTGATGAGTACAGTGTAGTGATGAGTACAGTGTAGTAGAGATAAGTACAGTGTAGAGACGAGTGTAGTGATGAGTACAGTGTAGTGATGAGTATAGTGTAGTAGAGATGAGTTCAGTGTAGAGATGAGTACAGTGTAGTGATGAGTACAGTGTAGTAGAGATAAGTACAGTGTAGAGACGAGTGTAGTGATGAGTACAGTGTAGTGATGAGTATAGTGTAGTAGAGATGAGTTCAGTGTAGTGATGAGTACAGTGTAGTGATGAGTACAGTGTAGTAGAGATAAGTACAGTGTAGAGACGAGTGTAGTGATGAGTACAGTGTAGTGATGAGTACAGTGCAGTGATGAGTACAGTGTAGTAGAGATAAGTACAGTGTAGAGACGAGTGTAGTGATGAGTACAGTGTAGTGATGAGTATAGTGTAGTAGAGATGAGTTCAGTGTAGAGATGAGTACAGTGTAGTGATGAGTATAGTGTAGTAGAGATGAGTTCAGTGTAGAGATGAGTACAGTGTAGTGATGAGTATAGTGTAGTAGAGATAAGTACAGTGTAGAGACGAGTGTAGTGATGAGTACAGTGTAGTGATGAGTATAGTGTAGTAGAGATGAGTTCAGTGTAGAGATGAGTACAGTGTAGTGATGAGTACAGTGTAGTAGAGATAAGTACAGTGTAGAGACGAGTGTAGTGATGAGTACAGTGTAGTGATGAGTATAGTGTAGTAGAGATGAGTTCAGTGTAGTGATGAGTACAGTGTAGTGATGAGTACAGTGTAGTAGAGATAAGTACAGTGTAGAGACGAGTGTAGTGATGAGTACAGTGTAGTGATGAGTATAGTGTAGTAGAGATGAGTTCAGTGTAGAGATGAGTACAGTGTAGTGATGAGTATAGTGTAGTAGAGATGAGTTCAGTGTAGAGATGAGTACAGTGTAGTGATGAGTACAGTGTAGTAGAGATAAGTACAGTGTAGAGACGAGTGTAGTGATGAGTACAGTGTAGTGATGAGTATAGTGTAGTAGAGATGAGTTCAGTGTAGAGATGAGTACAGTGTAGTGATGAGTACAGTGTAGTAGAGATAAGTACAGTGTAGAGACGAGTGTAGTGATGAGTACAGTGTAGTGATGAGTACAGTGTAGTAGAGATAAGTACAGTGTAGAGACGAGTGTAGTGATGAGTACAGTGTAGTGATGAGTATAGTGTAGTAGAGATGAGTTCAGTGTAGAGATGAGTACAGTGTAGTGATGAGTACAGTGTAGTAGAGATAAGTACAGTGTAGAGACGAGTGTAGTGATGAGTACAGTGTAGTGATGAGTATAGTGTAGTAGAGATGAGTTCAGTGTAGAGATGAGTACAGTGTAGTGATGAGTACAGTGTAGTAGAGATAAGTACAGTGTAGAGACGAGTGTAGTGATGAGTACAGTGTAGTGATGAGTATAGTGTAGTAGAGATGAGTTCAGTGTAGAGATGAGTACAGTGTAGTGATGAGTATAGTGTAGTAGAGATGAGTTCAGTGTAGAGATGAGTACAGTGTAGTGATGAGTACAGTGTAGTAGAGATAAGTACAGTGTAGAGACGAGTGTAGTGATGAGTACAGTGTAGTGATGAGTATAGTGTAGTAGAGATGAGTTCAGTGTAGAGATGAGTACAGTGTAGTGATGAGTACAGTGTAGTAGAGATAAGTACAGTGTAGAGACGAGTGTAGTGATGAGTACAGTGTAGTGATGAGTACAGTGTAGTAGAGATAAGTACAGTGTAGAGACGAGTGTAGTGATGAGTACAGTGTAGTGATGAGTATAGTGTAGTAGAGATGAGTTCAGTGTAGAGATGAGTACAGTGTAGTGATGAGTACAGTGTAGTAGAGATAAGTACAGTGTAGAGACGAGTGTAGTGATGAGTACAGTGTAGTGATGAGTATAGTGTAGTAGAGATGAGTTCAGTGTAGAGATGAGTACAGTGTAGTGATGAGTACAGTGTAGTAGAGATAAGTACAGTGTAGAGACGAGTGTAGTGATGAGTACAGTGTAGTGATGAGTATAGTGTAGTAGAGATGAGTTCAGTGTAGAGATGAGTACAGTGTAGTGATGAGTACAGTGTAGTAGAGATAAGTACAGTGTAGAGACGAGTGTAGTGATGAGTACAGTGTAGTGATGAGTATAGTGTAGTAGAGATGAGTTCAGTGTAGAGATGAGTACAGTGTAGTGATGAGTACAGTGTAGTAGAGATAAGTACAGTGTAGAGACGAGTGTAGTGATGAGTACAGTGTAGTGATGAGTATAGTGTAGTAGAGATGAGTTCAGTGTAGAGATGAGTACAGTGTAGTGATGAGTATAGTGTAGTAGAGATGAGTTCAGTGTAGAGATGAGTACAGTGTAGTGATGAGTACAGTGTAGTAGAGATAAGTACAGTGTAGAGACGAGTGTAGTGATGAGTACAGTGTAGTGATGAGTATAGTGTAGTAGAGATGAGTTCAGTGTAGAGATGAGTACAGTGTAGTGATGAGTACAGTGTAGTAGAGATAAGTACAGTGTAGAGACGAGTGTAGTGATGAGTACAGTGTAGTGATGAGTATAGTGTAGTAGAGATGAGTTCAGTGTAGAGATGAGTACAGTGTAGTGATGAGTACAGTGTAGTAGAGATAAGTACAGTGTAGAGACGAGTGTAGTGATGAGTACAGTGTAGTGATGAGTATAGTGTAGTAGAGATGAGTTCAGTGTAGAGATGAGTACAGTGTAGTGATGAGTACAGTGTAGTAGAGATAAGTACAGTGTAGAGACGAGTGTAGTGATGAGTACAGTGTAGTGATGAGTATAGTGTAGTAGAGATGAGTTCAGTGTAGAGATGAGTACAGTGTAGTGATGAGTACAGTGTAGTAGAGATAAGTACAGTGTAGAGACGAGTGTAGTGATGAGTACAGTGTAGTGATGAGTATAGTGTAGTAGAGATGAGTTCAGTGTAGAGATGAGTACAGTGTAGTGATGAGTATAGTGTAGTAGAGATGAGTTCAGTGTAGAGATGAGTACAGTGTAGTGATGAGTACAGTGTAATAGAGATAAGTACAGTGTAGAGACGAGTGTAGTGATGAGTACAGTGTAGTGATGAGTACAGTGTAGTAGAGATGAGTTCAGTGTAGAGATGAGTACAGTGTAGTGATGAGTACAGTGTAGTAGAGATAAGTACAGTGTAGAGACGAGTGTAGTGATGAGTACAGTGTAGTGATGAGTATAGTGTAGTAGAGATGAGTTCAGTGTAGAGATGAGTACAGTGTAGTGATGAGTACAGTGTAGTAGAGATAAGTACAGTGTAGAGACGAGTGTAGTGATGAGTACAGTGTAGTGATGAGTATAGTGTAGTAGAGATGAGTTCAGTGTAGAGATGAGTACAGTGTAGTGATGAGTACAGTGTAGTAGAGATAAGTACAGTGTAGAGACGAGTGTAGTGATGAGTACAGTGTAGTGATGAGTACAGTGTAGTAGAGATAAGTACAGTGTAGAGACGAGTGTAGTGATGAGTACAGTGTAGTGATGAGTATAGTGTAGTAGAGATGAGTTCAGTGTAGAGATGAGTACAGTGTAGTGATGAGTACAGTGTAATAGAGATAAGTACAGTGTAGAGACGAGTGTAGTGATGAGTACAGTGTAGTAGAGATGAGTTCAGTGTAGAGATGAGTACAGTGTAGTGATGAGTACAGTGTAGTAGAGATAAGTACAGTGTAGAGACGAGTGTAGTGATGAGTACAGTGTAGTGATGAGTATAGTGTAGTAGAGATGAGTTCAGTGTAGAGATGAGTACAGTGTAGTGATGAGTACAGTGTAGTAGAGATAAGTACAGTGTAGAGACGAGTGTAGTGATGAGTACAGTGTAGTGATGAGTATAGTGTAGTAGAGATAAGTACAGTGTAGAGACGAGTGTAGTGATGAGTACAGTGTAGTGATGAGTATAGTGTAGTAGAGATGAGTTCAGTGTAGTGATGAGTACAGTGTAGTGATGAGTACAGTGTAGTAGAGATAAGTACAGTGTAGAGACGAGTGTAGTGATGAGTACAGTGTAGTGATGAGTACAGTGTAGTAGAGATAAGTACAGTGTAGAGACGAGTGTAGTGATGAGTACAGTGTAGTGATGAGTACAGTGTAGTAGAGATAAGTACAGTGTAGAGACGAGTGTAGTGATGAGTACAGTGTAGTGATGAGTATAGTGTAGTAGAGATGAGTTCAGTGTAGAGATGAGTACAGTGTAGTGATGAGTACAGTGTAGTAGAGATAAGTACAGTGTAGAGACGAGTGTAGTGATGAGTACAGTGTAGTGATGAGTATAGTGTAGTAGAGATGAGTTCAGTGTAGAGATGAGTACAGTGTAGTGATGAGTACAGTGTAGTAGAGATAAGTACAGTGTAGAGACGAGTGTAGTGATGAGTACAGTGTAGTGATGAGTATAGTGTAGTAGAGATGAGTTCAGTGTAGAGATGAGTACAGTGTAGTGATGAGTACAGTGTAGTAGAGATAAGTACAGTGTAGAGACGAGTGTAGTGATGAGTACAGTGTAGTGATGAGTATAGTGTAGTAGAGATGAGTTCAGTGTAGAGATGAGTACAGTGTAGTGATGAGTACAGTGTAGTAGAGATAAGTACAGTGTAGAGACGAGTGTAGTGATGAGTACAGTGTAGTGATGAGTATAGTGTAGTAGAGATGAGTTCAGTGTAGAGATGAGTACAGTGTAGTGATGAGTACAGTGTAGTAGAGATAAGTACAGTGTAGAGACGAGTGTAGTGATGAGTACAGTGTAGTAGAGATAAGTACAGTGTAGAGACGAGTGTAGAGATGAGTACAGTGTAGTGATGAGTATAGTGTAGTAGAGATAAGTACAGTGTAGAGACGAGTGTAGTGATGAGTACAGTGTAGTGATGAGTATAGTGTAGTAGAGATGAGTTCAGTGTAGAGATGAGTACAGTGTAGTGATGAGTACAGTGTAGTAGAGATAAGTACAGTGTAGAGACGAGTGTAGTGATGAGTACAGTGTAGTGATGAGTATAGTGTAGTAGAGATGAGTTCAGTGTAGAGATGAGTACAGTGTAGTGATGAGTATAGTGTAGTAGAGATGAGTTCAGTGTAGAGATGAGTACAGTGTAGTGATGAGTACAGTGTAGTAGAGATAAGTACAGTGTAGAGACGAGTGTAGTGATGAGTACAGTGTAGTGATGAGTATAGTGTAGTAGAGATGAGTTCAGTGTAGAGATGAGTACAGTGTAGTGATGAGTATAGTGTAGTAGAGATGAGTTCAGTGTAGAGATGAGTACAGTGTAGTGATGAGTATAGTGTAGTAGAGATGAGTTCAGTGTAGAGATGAGTACAGTGTAGTGATGAGTATAGTGTAGTAGAGATGAGTTCAGTGTAGAGATGAGTACAGTGTAGTGATGAGTATAGTGTAGTAGAGATGAGTTCAGTGTAGAGATGAGTACAGTGTAGTGATGAGTACAGTGTAGTAGAGATAAGTACAGTGTAGAGACGAGTGTAGTGATGAGTACAGTGTAGTGATGAGTATAGTGTAGTAGAGATGAGTACAGTGTAGTGATGAGTACAGTGTAGTGATGAGTACAGTGTAGTAGAGATAAGTACAGTGTAGAGACGAGTGTAGTGATGAGTACAGTGTAGTGATGAGTACAGTGTAGTAGAGATGAGTTCAGTGTAGAGATGAGTACAGTGTAGTGATGAGTATAGTGTAGTAGAGATGAGTTCAGTGTAGAGATGAGTACAGTGTAGTGATGAGTACAGTGTAGTAGAGATAAGTACAGTGTAGAGACGAGTGTAGTGATGAGTACAGTGTAGTGATGAGTACAGTGTAGTAGAGATAAGTACAGTGTAGAGACGAGTGTAGTGATGAGTACAGTGTAGTGATGAGTATAGTGTAGTAGAGATGAGTTCAGTGTAGAGATGAGTACAGTGTAGTGATGAGTACAGTGTAGTAGAGATAAGTACAGTGTAGAGACGAGTGTAGTGATGAGTACAGTGTAGTGATGAGTATAGTGTAGTAGAGATGAGTTCAGTGTAGAGATGAGTACAGTGTAGTGATGAGTACAGTGTAGTAGAGATAAGTACAGTGTAGAGACGAGTGTAGTGATGAGTACAGTGTAGTGATGAGTATAGTGTAGTAGAGATGAGTTCAGTGTAGTGATGAGTACAGTGTAGTGATGAGTACAGTGTAGTAGAGATAAGTACAGTGTAGAGACGAGTGTAGTGATGAGTACAGTGTAGTGATGAGTACAGTGTAGTAGAGATAAGTACAGTGTAGAGACGAGTGTAGTGATGAGTACAGTGTAGTGATGAGTATAGTGTAGTAGAGATGAGTTCAGTGTAGAGATGAGTACAGTGTAGTGATGAGTACAGTGTAGTAGAGATAAGTACAGTGTAGAGACGAGTGTAGTGATGAGTACAGTGTAGTGATGAGTATAGTGTAGTAGAGATGAGTTCAGTGTAGAGATGAGTACAGTGTAGTGATGAGTACAGTGTAGTAGAGATAAGTACAGTGTAGAGACGAGTGTAGTGATGAGTACAGTGTAGTGATGAGTACAGTGTAGTAGAGATAAGTACAGTGTAGAGACGAGTGTAGTGATGAGTACAGTGTAGTAGAGATAAGTACAGTGTAGAGACGAGTGTAGTGATGAGTACAGTGTAGTGATGAGTATAGTGTAGTAGAGATGAGTTCAGTGTAGAGATGAGTACAGTGTAGTGATGAGTACAGTGTAGTAGAGATAAGTACAGTGTAGAGACGAGTGTAGTGATGAGTACAGTGTAGTGATGAGTATAGTGTAGTAGAGATGAGTTCAGTGTAGAGATGAGTACAGTGTAGTGATGAGTACAGTGTAGTAGAGATAAGTACAGTGTAGAGACGAGTGTAGTGATGAGTACAGTGTAGTGATGAGTACAGTGTAGTAGAGATAAGTACAGTGTAGAGACGAGTGTAGTGATGAGTACAGTGTAGTGATGAGTATAGTGTAGTAGAGATGAGTTCAGTGTAGAGATGAGTACAGTGTAGTGATGAGTACAGTGTAGTAGAGATAAGTACAGTGTAGAGACGAGTGTAGTGATGAGTACAATGTAGTGATGAGTATAGTGTAGTAGAGATGAGTTCAGTGTAGAGATGAGTACAGTGTAGTGATGAGTACAGTGTAGTAGAGATAAGTACAGTGTAGAGACGAGTGTAGTGATGAGTACAGTGTAGTGATGAGTATAGTGTAGTAGAGATGAGTTCAGTGTAGTGATGAGTACAGTGTAGTGATGAGTACAGTGTAGTAGAGATAAGTACAGTGTAGAGACGAGTGTAGTGATGAGTACAGTGTAGTGATGAGTACAGTGCAGTGATGAGTACAGTGTAGTAGAGATAAGTACAGTGTAGAGACGAGTGTAGTGATGAGTACAGTGTAGTGATGAGTATAGTGTAGTAGAGATGAGTTCAGTGTAGAGATGAGTACAGTGTAGTGATGAGTATAGTGTAGTAGAGATGAGTTCAGTGTAGAGATGAGTACAGTGTAGTGATGAGTACAGTGTAGTAGAGATAAGTACAGTGTAGAGACGAGTGTAGTGATGAGTACAGTGTAGTGATGAGTATAGTGTAGTAGAGATGAGTTCAGTGTAGAGATGAGTACAGTGTAGTGATGAGTACAGTGTAGTAGAGATAAGTACAGTGTAGAGACGAGTGTAGTGATGAGTACAGTGTAGTGATGAGTACAGTGTAGTAGAGATAAGTACAGTGTAGAGACGAGTGTAGTGATGAGTACAGTGTAGTGATGAGTATAGTGTAGTAGAGATGAGTTCAGTGTAGAGATGAGTACAGTGTAGTGATGAGTACAGTGTAGTAGAGATAAGTACAGTGTAGAGACGAGTGTAGTGATGAGTACAGTGTAGTGATGAGTATAGTGTAGTAGAGATGAGTTCAGTGTAGAGATGAGTACAGTGTAGTGATGAGTACAGTGTAGTAGAGATAAGTACAGTGTAGAGACGAGTGTAGTGATGAGTACAGTGTAGTGATGAGTATAGTGTAGTAGAGATGAGTTCAGTGTAGAGATGAGTACAGTGTAGTGATGAGTACAGTGTAGTAGAGATAAGTACAGTGTAGAGACGAGTGTAGTGATGAGTACAGTGTAGTGATGAGTATAGTGTAGTAGAGATGAGTTCAGTGTAGAGATGAGTACAGTGTAGTGATGAGTACAGTGTAGTAGAGATAAGTACAGTGTAGAGACGAGTGTAGTGATGAGTACAGTGTAGTGATGAGTATAGTGTAGTAGAGATGAGTTCAGTGTAGAGATGAGTACAGTGTAGTGATGAGTATAGTGTAGTAGAGATGAGTTCAGTGTAGAGATGAGTACAGTGTAGTGATGAGTACAGTGTAGTAGAGATAAGTACAGTGTAGAGACGAGTGTAGTGATGAGTACAGTGTAGTGATGAGTATAGTGTAGTAGAGATGAGTTCAGTGTAGAGATGAGTACAGTGTAGTGATGAGTACAGTGTAGTAGAGATAAGTACAGTGTAGAGACGAGTGTAGTGATGAGTACAGTGTAGTGATGAGTACAGTGTAGTAGAGATAAGTACAGTGTAGAGACGAGTGTAGTGATGAGTACAGTGTAGTGATGAGTATAGTGTAGTAGAGATGAGTTCAGTGTAGAGATGAGTACAGTGTAGTGATGAGTACAGTGTAGTAGAGATAAGTACAGTGTAGAGACGAGTGTAGTGATGAGTACAGTGTAGTGATGAGTATAGTGTAGTAGAGATGAGTTCAGTGTAGAGATGAGTACAGTGTAGTGATGAGTACAGTGTAGTAGAGATAAGTACAGTGTAGAGACGAGTGTAGTGATGAGTACAGTGTAGTGATGAGTATAGTGTAGTAGAGATGAGTTCAGTGTAGAGATGAGTACAGTGTAGTGATGAGTACAGTGTAGTAGAGATAAGTACAGTGTAGAGACGAGTGTAGAGATGAGTACAGTGTAGTGATGAGTATAGTGTAGTAGAGATGAGTTCAGTGTAGAGATGAGTACAGTGTAGTGATGAGTACAGTGTAGTAGAGATAAGTACAGTGTAGAGACGAGTGTAGTGATGAGTACAGTGTAGTGATGAGTATAGTGTAGTAGAGATGAGTTCAGTGTAGAGATGAGTACAGTGTAGTGATGAGTACAGTGTAGTAGAGATAAGTACAGTGTAGAGACGAGTGTAGTGATGAGTACAGTGTAGTGATGAGTATAGTGTAGTAGAGATGAGTTCAGTGTAGAGATGAGTACAGTGTAGTGATGAGTACAGTGTAGTAGAGATAAGTACAGTGTAGAGACGAGTGTAGTGATGAGTACAGTGTAGTGATGAGTATAGTGTAGTAGAGATGAGTTCAGTGTAGAGATGAGTACAGTGTAGTGATGAGTATAGTGTAGTAGAGATGAGTTCAGTGTAGAGATGAGTACAGTGTAGTGATGAGTACAGTGTAGTAGAGATAAGTACAGTGTAGAGACGAGTGTAGTGATGAGTACAGTGTAGTGATGAGTATAGTGTAGTAGAGATGAGTTCAGTGTAGAGATGAGTACAGTGTAGTGATGAGTACAGTGTAGTAGAGATAAGTACAGTGTAGAGACGAGTGTAGTGATGAGTACAGTGTAGTGATGAGTATAGTGTAGTAGAGATGAGTTCAGTGTAGAGATGAGTACAGTGTAGTGATGAGTACAGTGTAGTAGAGATAAGTACAGTGTAGAGACGAGTGTAGTGATGAGTACAGTGTAGTGATGAGTATAGTGTAGTAGAGATGAGTTCAGTGTAGAGATGAGTACAGTGTAGTGATGAGTACAGTGTAGTAGAGATAAGTACAGTGTAGAGACGAGTGTAGTGATGAGTACAGTGTAGTGATGAGTATAGTGTAGTAGAGATGAGTTCAGTGTAGAGATGAGTACAGTGTAGTGATGAGTATAGTGTAGTAGAGATGAGTTCAGTGTAGAGATGAGTACAGTGTAGTGATGAGTACAGTGTAATAGAGATAAGTACAGTGTAGAGACGAGTGTAGTGATGAGTACAGTGTAGTGATGAGTACAGTGTAGTAGAGATGAGTTCAGTGTAGAGATGAGTACAGTGTAGTGATGAGTACAGTGTAGTAGAGATAAGTACAGTGTAGAGACGAGTGTAGTGATGAGTACAGTGTAGTGATGAGTATAGTGTAGTAGAGATGAGTTCAGTGTAGAGATGAGTACAGTGTAGTGATGAGTACAGTGTAGTAGAGATAAGTACAGTGTAGAGACGAGTGTAGTGATGAGTACAGTGTAGTGATGAGTATAGTGTAGTAGAGATGAGTTCAGTGTAGAGATGAGTACAGTGTAGTGATGAGTACAGTGTAGTAGAGATAAGTACAGTGTAGAGACGAGTGTAGTGATGAGTACAGTGTAGTGATGAGTACAGTGTAGTAGAGATAAGTACAGTGTAGAGACGAGTGTAGTGATGAGTACAGTGTAGTGATGAGTATAGTGTAGTAGAGATGAGTTCAGTGTAGAGATGAGTACAGTGTAGTGATGAGTACAGTGTAATAGAGATAAGTACAGTGTAGAGACGAGTGTAGTGATGAGTACAGTGTAGTAGAGATGAGTTCAGTGTAGAGATGAGTACAGTGTAGTGATGAGTACAGTGTAGTAGAGATAAGTACAGTGTAGAGACGAGTGTAGTGATGAGTACAGTGTAGTGATGAGTATAGTGTAGTAGAGATGAGTTCAGTGTAGAGATGAGTACAGTGTAGTGATGAGTACAGTGTAGTAGAGATAAGTACAGTGTAGAGACGAGTGTAGTGATGAGTACAGTGTAGTGATGAGTACAGTGTAGTAGAGATAAGTACAGTGTAGAGACGAGTGTAGTGATGAGTACAGTGTAGTGATGAGTACAGTGTAGTAGAGATAAGTACAGTGTAGAGACGAGTGTAGTGATGAGTACAGTGTAGTGATGAGTATAGTGTAGTAGAGATGAGTTCAGTGTAGAGATGAGTACAGTGTAGTGATGAGTACAGTGTAGTAGAGATAAGTACAGTGTAGAGACGAGTGTAGTGATGAGTACAGTGTAGTGATGAGTATAGTGTAGTAGAGATGAGTTCAGTGTAGAGATGAGTACAGTGTAGTGATGAGTACAGTGTAGTAGAGATAAGTACAGTGTAGAGACGAGTGTAGTGATGAGTACAGTGTAGTGATGAGTACAGTGTAATAGAGATAAGTACAGTGTAGAGACGAGTGTAGTGATGAGTACAGTGTAGTGATGAGTATAGTGTAGTAGAGATGAGTTCAGTGTAGTGATGAGTACAGTGTAGTGATGAGTACAGTGTAGTAGAGATAAGTACAGTGTAGAGACGAGTGTAGTGATGAGTACAGTGTAGTGATGAGTATAGTGTAGTAGAGATGAGTTCAGTGTAGAGATGAGTACAGTGTAGTGATGAGTACAGTGTAGTAGAGATAAGTACAGTGTAGAGACGAGTGTAGTGATGAGTACAGTGTAGTGATGAGTATAGTGTAGTAGAGATGAGTTCAGTGTAGAGATGAGTACAGTGTAGTGATGAGTATAGTGTAGTAGAGATGAGTTCAGTGTAGAGATGAGTACAGTGTAGTGATGAGTACAGTGTAATAGAGATAAGTACAGTGTAGAGACGAGTGTAGTGATGAGTACAGTGTAGTGATGAGTACAGTGTAGTAGAGATGAGTTCAGTGTAGAGATGAGTACAGTGTAGTGATGAGTACAGTGTAGTAGAGATAAGTACAGTGTAGAGACGAGTGTAGAGATGAGTACAGTGTAGTGATGAGTATAGTGTAGTAGAGATGAGTTCAGTGTAGAGATGAGTACAGTGTAGTGATGAGTACAGTGTAGTAGAGATAAGTACAGTGTAGAGACGAGTGTAGTGATGAGTACAGTGTAGTGATGAGTACAGTGTAGTAGAGATAAGTACAGTGTAGAGACGAGTGTAGTGATGAGTACAGTGTAGTGATGAGTATAGTGTAGTAGAGATGAGTTCAGTGTAGAGATGAGTACAGTGTAGTGATGAGTACAGTGTAGTAGAGATAAGTACAGTGTAGAGACGAGTGTAGTGATGAGTACAGTGTAGTGATGAGTATAGTGTAGTAGAGATGAGTTCAGTGTAGAGATGAGTACAGTGTAGTGATGAGTACAGTGTAGTAGAGATAAGTACAGTGTAGAGACGAGTGTAGTGATGAGTACAGTGTAGTGATGAGTACAGTGTAGTAGAGATAAGTACAGTGTAGAGACGAGTGTAGTGATGAGTACAGTGTAGTGATGAGTATAGTGTAGTAGAGATGAGTTCAGTGTAGAGATGAGTACAGTGTAGTGATGAGTACAGTGTAATAGAGATAAGTACAGTGTAGAGACGAGTGTAGTGATGAGTACAGTGTAGTGATGAGTACAGTGTAGTAGAGATGAGTTCAGTGTAGAGATGAGTACAGTGTAGTGATGAGTACAGTGTAGTAGAGATAAGTACAGTGTAGAGACGAGTGTAGTGATGAGTACAGTGTAGTGATGAGTATAGTGTAGTAGAGATGAGTTCAGTGTAGAGATGAGTACAGTGTAGTGATGAGTACAGTGTAGTAGAGATAAGTACAGTGTAGAGACGAGTGTAGTGATGAGTACAGTGTAGTGATGAGTACAGTGTAGTAGAGATAAGTACAGTGTAGAGACGAGTGTAGTGATGAGTACAGTGTAGTGATGAGTACAGTGTAGTAGAGATAAGTACAGTGTAGAGACGAGTGTAGTGATGAGTACAGTGTAGTGATGAGTATAGTGTAGTAGAGATGAGTTCAGTGTAGTGATGAGTACAGTGTAGTGATGAGTACAGTGTAGTAGAGATAAGTACAGTGTAGAGACGAGTGTAGTGATGAGTACAGTGTAGTGATGAGTATAGTGTAGTAGAGATGAGTTCAGTGTAGAGATGAGTACAGTGTAGTGATGAGTACAGTGTAGTAGAGATAAGTACAGTGTAGAGACGAGTGTAGTGATGAGTACAGTGTAGTAATGAGTATAGTGTAGTAGAGATGAGTTCAGTGTAGAGATGAGTACAGTGTAGTGATGAGTACAGTGTAGTAGAGATAAGTACAGTGTAGAGACGAGTGTAGTGATGAGTACAGTGTAGTGATGAGTATAGTGTAGTAGAGATGAGTTCAGTGTAGAGATGAGTACAGTGTAGTGATGAGTACAGTGTAGTAGAGATAAGTACAGTGTAGAGACGAGTGTAGTGATGAGTACAGTGTAGTGATGAGTATAGTGTAGTAGAGATGAGTTCAGTGTAGTGATGAGTACAGTGTAGTGATGAGTACAGTGTAGTAGAGATAAGTACAGTGTAGAGACGAGTGTAGTGATGAGTACAGTGTAGTGATGAGTATAGTGTAGTAGAGATGAGTTCAGTGTAGAGATGAGTACAGTGTAGTGATGAGTACAGTGTAGTAGAGATAAGTACAGTGTAGAGACGAGTGTAGTGATGAGTACAGTGTAGTGATGAGTATAGTGTAGTAGAGATGAGTTCAGTGTAGAGATAAGTACAGTGTAGTGATGAGTACAGTGTAGTAGAGATAAGTACAGTGTAGAGACGAGTGTAGTGATGAGTACAGTGTAGTGATGAGTATAGTGTAGTAGAGATGAGTTCAGTGTAGTGATGAGTACAGTGTAGTGATGAGTACAGTGTAGTAGAGATAAGTACAGTGTAGAGACGAGTGTAGTGATGAGTACAGTGTAGTGATGAGTATAGTGTAGTAGAGATGAGTTCAGTGTAGAGATGAGTACAGTGTAGTGATGAGTACAGTGTAGTAGAGATAAGTACAGTGTAGAGACGAGTGTAGTGATGAGTACAGTGTAGTGATGAGTATAGTGTAGTAGAGATGAGTTCAGTGTAGAGATGAGTACAGTGTAGTGATGAGTACAGTGTAGTAGAGATAAGTACAGTGTAGAGACGAGTGTAGTGATGAGTACAGTGTAGTGATGAGTACAGTGTAGTAGAGATAAGTACAGTGTAGAGACGAGTGTAGAGATGAGTACAGTGTAGTGATGAGTATAGTGTAGTGATGAGTTCAGTGTAGAGATGAGTACAGTGTAGTGATGAGTACAGTGTAGTAGAGATAAGTACAGTGTAGAGACGAGTGTAGTGATGAGTACAGTGTAGTGATGAGTATAGTGTAGTAGAGATGAGTTCAGTGTAGAGATGAGTACAGTGTAGTGATGAGTACAGTGTAGTAGAGATAAGTACAGTGTAGAGACGAGTGTAGTGATGAGTACAGTGTAGTGATGAGTATAGTGTAGTAGAGATGAGTTCAGTGTAGAGATGAGTACAGTGTAGTGATGAGTACAGTGTAGTAGAGATAAGTACAGTGTAGAGACGAGTGTAGTGATGAGTACAGTGTAGTGATGAGTATAGTGTAGTAGAGATGAGTTCAGTGTAGAGATGAGTACAGTGTAGTGATGAGTACAGTGTAGTAGAGATAAGTACAGTGTAGAGACGAGTGTAGTGATGAGTACAGTGTAGTAGAGATAAGTACAGTGTAGAGACGAGTGTAGTGATGAGTACAGTGTAGTGATGAGTATAGTGTAGTAGAGATGAGTTCAGTGTAGTGATGAGTACAGTGTAGTGATGAGTACAGTGTAGTAGAGATAAGTACAGTGTAGAGACGAGTGTAGTGATGAGTACAGTGTAGTGATGAGTATAGTGTAGTAGAGATGAGTTCAGTGTAGAGATGAGTACAGTGTAGTGATGAGTACAGTGTAGTAGAGATAAGTACAGTGTAGAGACGAGTGTAGTGATGAGTACAGTGTAGTGATGAGTATAGTGTAGTAGAGATGAGTTCAGTGTAGAGATGAGTACAGTGTAGTGATGAGTACAGTGTAGTAGAGATAAGTACAGTGTAGAGACGAGTGTAGTGATGAGTACAGTGTAGTGATGAGTATAGTGTAGTAGAGATGAGTTCAGTGTAGAGATGAGTACAGTGTAGTGATGAGTACAGTGTAGTAGAGATAAGTACAGTGTAGAGACGAGTGTAGTGATGAGTACAGTGTAGTGATGAGTATAGTGTAGTAGAGATGAGTTCAGTGTAGTGATGAGTACAGTGTAGTGATGAGTACAGTGTAGTAGAGATAAGTACAGTGTAGAGACGAGTGTAGTGATGAGTACAGTGTAGTGATGAGTATAGTGTAGTAGAGATGAGTTCAGTGTAGAGATGAGTACAGTGTAGTGATGAGTACAGTGTAGTAGAGATAAGTACAGTGTAGAGACGAGTGTAGTGATGAGTACAGTGTAGTGATGAGTATAGTGTAGTAGAGATGAGTTCAGTGTAGTGATGAGTACAGTGTAGTGATGAGTACAGTGTAGTAGAGATAAGTACAGTGTAGAGACGAGTGTAGTGATGAGTACAGTGTAGTGATGAGTATAGTGTAGTAGAGATAAGTACAGTGTAGAGACGAGTGTAGTGATGAGTACAGTGTAGTGATGAGTATAGTGTAGTAGAGATGAGTTCAGTGTAGAGATAAGTACAGTGTAGTGATGAGTACAGTGTAGTGATGAGTACAGTGTAGTGATGAGTACAGTGTAGTAGAGATAAGTACAGTGTAGAGACGAGTGTAGTGATGAGTACAGTGTAGTGATGAGTATAGTGTAGTAGAGATGAGTTCAGTGTAGAGATGAGTACAGTGTAGTGATGAGTACAGTGTAGTAGAGATAAGTACAGTGTAGAGACGAGTGTAGTGATGAGTACAGTGTAGTGATGAGTATAGTGTAGTAGAGATGAGTTCAGTGTAGAGATGAGTACAGTGTAGTGATGAGTACAGTGTAGTAGAGATAAGTACAGTGTAGAGACGAGTGTAGTGATGAGTACAGTGTAGTGATGAGTATAGTGTAGTAGAGATGAGTTCAGTGTAGAGATGAGTACAGTGTAGTGATGAGTACAGTGTAGTAGAGATAAGTACAGTGTAGAGACGAGTGTAGTGATGAGTACAGTGTAGTGATGAGTATAGTGTAGTAGAGATGAGTTCAGTGTAGTGATGAGTACAGTGTAGTGATGAGTACAGTGTAGTAGAGATAAGTACAGTGTAGAGACGAGTGTAGTGATGAGTACAGTGTAGTGATGAGTATAGTGTAGTAGAGATGAGTTCAGTGTAGAGATGAGTACAGTGTAGTGATGAGTACAGTGTAGTAGAGATAAGTACAGTGTAGAGACGAGTGTAGTGATGAGTACAGTGTAGTGATGAGTATAGTGTAGTAGAGATGAGTTCAGTGTAGTGATGAGTACAGTGTAGTGATGAGTACAGTGTAGTAGAGATAAGTACAGTGTAGAGACGAGTGTAGAGATGAGTACAGTGTAGTGATGAGTATAGTGTAGTAGAGATAAGTACAGTGTAGAGACGAGTGTAGTGATGAGTACAGTGTAGTGATGAGTATAGTGTAGTAGAGATGAGTTCAGTGTAGAGATAAGTACAGTGTAGTGATGAGTACAGTGTAGTAGAGATAAGTACAGTGTAGAGACGAGTGTAGTGATGAGTACAGTGTAGTGATGAGTATAGTGTAGTAGAGATGAGTTCAGTGTAGTGATGAGTACAGTGTAGTGATGAGTACAGTGTAGTAGAGATAAGTACAGTGTAGAGACGAGTGTAGTGATGAGTACAGTGTAGTGATGAGTATAGTGTAGTAGAGATGAGTTCAGTGTAGAGATGAGTACAGTGTAGTGATGAGTACAGTGTAGTAGAGATAAGTACAGTGTAGAGACGAGTGTAGTGATGAGTACAGTGTAGTGATGAGTATAGTGTAGTAGAGATGAGTTCAGTGTAGAGATGAGTACAGTGTAGTGATGAGTACAGTGTAGTAGAGATAAGTACAGTGTAGAGACGAGTGTAGTGATGAGTACAGTGTAGTGATGAGTACAGTGTAGTAGAGATAAGTACAGTGTAGAGACGAGTGTAGTGATGAGTACAGTGTAGTGATGAGTATAGTGTAGTAGAGATGAGTTCAGTGTAGAGATGAGTACAGTGTAGTGATGAGTACAGTGTAGTAGAGATAAGTACAGTGTAGAGACGAGTGTAGTGATGAGTACAGTGTAGTGATGAGTATAGTGTAGTAGAGATGAGTTCAGTGTAGAGATGAGTACAGTGTAGTGATGAGTACAGTGTAGTAGAGATAAGTACAGTGTAGAGACGAGTGTAGTGATGAGTACAGTGTAGTGATGAGTACAGTGTAGTAGAGATAAGTACAGTGTAGAGACGAGTGTAGTGATGAGTACAGTGTAGTGATGAGTATAGTGTAGTAGAGATGAGTTCAGTGTAGAGATGAGTACAGTGTAGTGATGAGTACAGTGTAGTAGAGATAAGTACAGTGTAGAGACGAGTGTAGTGATGAGTACAGTGTAGTGATGAGTATAGTGTAGTAGAGATGAGTTCAGTGTAGAGATGAGTACAGTGTAGTGATGAGTACAGTGTAGTAGAGATAAGTACAGTGTAGAGACGAGTGTAGTGATGAGTACAGTGTAGTGATGAGTACAGTGTAGTAGAGATAAGTACAGTGTAGAGACGAGTGTAGTGATGAGTACAGTGTAGTGATGAGTATAGTGTAGTAGAGATGAGTTCAGTGTAGAGATGAGTACAGTGTAGTGATGAGTACAGTGTAGTAGAGATAAGTACAGTGTAGAGACGAGTGTAGTGATGAGTACAGTGTAGTGATGAGTATAGTGTAGTAGAGATGAGTTCAGTGTAGAGATGAGTACAGTGTAGTGATGAGTACAGTGTAGTAGAGATAAGTACAGTGTAGAGACGAGTGTAGTGATGAGTACAGTGTAGTGATGAGTATAGTGTAGTAGAGATGAGTTCAGTGTAGAGATGAGTACAGTGTAGTGATGAGTACAGTGTAGTAGAGATAAGTACAGTGTAGAGACGAGTGTAGTGATGAGTACAGTGTAGTGATGAGTATAGTGTAGTAGAGATGAGTTCAGTGTAGTGATGAGTACAGTGTAGTGATGAGTACAGTGTAGTAGAGATAAGTACAGTGTAGAGACGAGTGTAGTGATGAGTACAGTGTAGTGATGAGTATAGTGTAGTAGAGATGAGTTCAGTGTAGAGATGAGTACAGTGTAGTGATGAGTACAGTGTAGTAGAGATAAGTACAGTGTAGAGACGAGTGTAGTGATGAGTACAGTGTAGTGATGAGTATAGTGTAGTAGAGATGAGTTCAGTGTAGAGATAAGTACAGTGTAGTGATGAGTACAGTGTAGTAGAGATAAGTACAGTGTAGAGACGAGTGTAGTGATGAGTACAGTGTAGTGATGAGTACAGTGTAGTAGAGATAAGTACAGTGTAGAGACGAGTGTAGTGATGAGTACAGTGTAGTGATGAGTATAGTGTAGTAGAGATGAGTTCAGTGTAGAGATGAGTACAGTGTAGTGATGAGTACAGTGTAGTAGAGATAAGTACAGTGTAGAGACGAGTGTAGTGATGAGTACAGTGTAGTGATGAGTATAGTGTAGTAGAGATGAGTTCAGTGTAGAGATGAGTACAGTGTAGTGATGAGTACAGTGTAGTAGAGATAAGTACAGTGTAGAGACGAGTGTAGTGATGAGTACAGTGTAGTGATGAGTACAGTGTAGTAGAGATAAGTACAGTGTAGAGACGAGTGTAGTGATGAGTACAGTGTAGTGATGAGTATAGTGTAGTAGAGATGAGTTCAGTGTAGAGATGAGTACAGTGTAGTGATGAGTACAGTGTAGTAGAGATAAGTACAGTGTAGAGACGAGTGTAGTGATGAGTACAGTGTAGTGATGAGTACAGTGTAGTAGAGATAAGTACAGTGTAGAGACGAGTGTAGTGATGAGTACAGTGTAGTGATGAGTATAGTGTAGTAGAGATGAGTTCAGTGTAGAGATGAGTACAGTGTAGTGATGAGTACAGTGTAGTAGAGATAAGTACAGTGTAGAGACGAGTGTAGTGATGAGTACAGTGTAGTGATGAGTATAGTGTAGTAGAGATGAGTTCAGTGTAGAGATGAGTACAGTGTAGTGATGAGTACAGTGTAGTAGAGATAAGTACAGTGTAGAGACGAGTGTAGTGATGAGTACAGTGTAGTGATGAGTACAGTGTAGTAGAGATAAGTACAGTGTAGAGACGAGTGTAGTGATGAGTACAGTGTAGTGATGAGTATAGTGTAGTAGAGATGAGTTCAGTGTAGAGATGAGTACAGTGTAGTGATGAGTACAGTGTAGTAGAGATAAGTACAGTGTAGAGACGAGTGTAGTGATGAGTACAGTGTAGTGATGAGTACAGTGTAGTAGAGATAAGTACAGTGTAGAGACGAGTGTAGTGATGAGTACAGTGTAGTGATGAGTATAGTGTAGTAGAGATGAGTTCAGTGTAGTGATGAGTACAGTGTAGTGATGAGTACAGTGTAGTAGAGATAAGTACAGTGTAGAGACGAGTGTAGTGATGAGTACAGTGTAGTGATGAGTACAGTGTAGTAGAGATAAGTACAGTGTAGAGACGAGTGTAGTGATGAGTACAGTGTAGTGATGAGTACAGTGTAGTAGAGATAAGTACAGTGTAGAGACGAGTGTAGTGATGAGTACAGTGTAGTGATGAGTATAGTGTAGTAGAGATGAGTTCAGTGTAGAGATGAGTACAGTGTAGTGATGAGTATAGTGTAGTAGAGATGAGTTCAGTGTAGAGATGAGTACAGTGTAGTGATGAGTACAGTGTAGTAGAGATAAGTACAGTGTAGAGACGAGTGTAGTGATGAGTACAGTGTAGTGATGAGTATAGTGTAGTAGAGATGAGTTCAGTGTAGAGATGAGTACAGTGTAGTGATGAGTACAGTGTAGTAGAGATAAGTACAGTGTAGAGACGAGTGTAGTGATGAGTACAGTGTAGTGATGAGTATAGTGTAGTAGAGATGAGTTCAGTGTAGAGATGAGTACAGTGTAGTGATGAGTACAGTGTAGTAGAGATAAGTACAGTGTAGAGACGAGTGTAGTGATGAGTACAGTGTAGTGATGAGTATAGTGTAGTAGAGATGAGTTCAGTGTAGAGATGAGTACAGTGTAGTGATGAGTACAGTGTAGTAGAGATAAGTACAGTGTAGAGACGAGTGTAGTGATGAGTACAGTGTAGTGATGAGTATAGTGTAGTAGAGATGAGTTCAGTGTAGAGATGAGTACAGTGTAGTGATGAGTACAGTGTAGTAGAGATAAGTACAGTGTAGAGACGAGTGTAGTGATGAGTACAGTGTAGTGATGAGTATAGTGTAGTAGAGATGAGTTCAGTGTAGTGATGAGTACAGTGTAGTGATGAGTACAGTGTAGTAGAGATAAGTACAGTGTAGAGACGAGTGTAGTGATGAGTACAGTGTAGTGATGAGTACAGTGTAGTAGAGATAAGTACAGTGTAGAGACGAGTGTAGAGATGAGTACAGTGTAGTGATGAGTATAGTGTAGTAGAGATAAGTACAGTGTAGAGACGAGTGTAGTGATGAGTACAGTGTAGTGATGAGTATAGTGTAGTAGAGATGAGTTCAGTGTAGAGATGAGTACAGTGTAGTGATGAGTACAGTGTAGTAGAGATAAGTACAGTGTAGAGACGAGTGTAGTGATGAGTACAGTGTAGTGATGAGTACAGTGTAGTAGAGATAAGTACAGTGTAGAGACGAGTGTAGTGATGAGTACAGTGTAGTGATGAGTATAGTGTAGTAGAGATGAGTTCAGTGTAGAGATGAGTACAGTGTAGTGATGAGTACAGTGTAGTAGAGATAAGTACAGTGTAGAGACGAGTGTAGTGATGAGTACAGTGTAGTGATGAGTACAGTGTAGTAGAGATAAGTACAGTGTAGAGACGAGTGTAGTGATGAGTACAGTGTAGTGATGAGTATAGTGTAGTAGAGATGAGTTCAGTGTAGTGATGAGTACAGTGTAGTGATGAGTACAGTGTAGTAGAGATAAGTACAGTGTAGAGACGAGTGTAGTGATGAGTACAGTGTAGTGATGAGTACAGTGTAGTAGAGATAAGTACAGTGTAGAGACGAGTGTAGTGATGAGTACAGTGTAGTGATGAGTACAGTGTAGTAGAGATAAGTACAGTGTAGAGACGAGTGTAGTGATGAGTACAGTGTAGTGATGAGTATAGTGTAGTAGAGATGAGTTCAGTGTAGAGATGAGTACAGTGTAGTGATGAGTATAGTGTAGTAGAGATGAGTTCAGTGTAGAGATGAGTACAGTGTAGTGATGAGTACAGTGTAGTAGAGATAAGTACAGTGTAGAGACGAGTGTAGTGATGAGTACAGTGTAGTAGAGATAAGTACAGTGTAGAGACGAGTGTAGTGATGAGTACAGTGTAGTGATGAGTACAGTGTAGTAGAGATAAGTACAGTGTAGAGACGAGTGTAGTGATGAGTACAGTGTAGTGATGAGTATAGTGTAGTAGAGATGAGTTCAGTGTAGAGATGAGTACAGTGTAGTGATGAGTACAGTGTAGTAGAGATAAGTACAGTGTAGAGACGAGTGTAGTGATGAGTACAGTGTAGTGATGAGTATAGTGTAGTAGAGATGAGTTCAGTGTAGAGATGAGTACAGTGTAGTGATGAGTACAGTGTAGTAGAGATAAGTACAGTGTAGAGACGAGTGTAGTGATGAGTACAGTGTAGTGATGAGTATAGTGTAGTAGAGATGAGTTCAGTGTAGAGATGAGTACAGTGTAGTGATGAGTACAGTGTAGTAGAGATAAGTACAGTGTAGAGACGAGTGTAGTGATGAGTACAGTGTAGTGATGAGTATAGTGTAGTAGAGATGAGTTCAGTGTAGAGATGAGTACAGTGTAGTGATGAGTACAGTGTAGTAGAGATAAGTACAGTGTAGAGACGAGTGTAGTGATGAGTACAGTGTAGTGATGAGTATAGTGTAGTAGAGATGAGTTCAGTGTAGTGATGAGTACAGTGTAGTGATGAGTACAGTGTAGTAGAGATAAGTACAGTGTAGAGACGAGTGTAGTGATGAGTACAGTGTAGTGATGAGTACAGTGTAGTAGAGATAAGTACAGTGTAGAGACGAGTGTAGAGATGAGTACAGTGTAGTGATGAGTATAGTGTAGTAGAGATAAGTACAGTGTAGAGACGAGTGTAGTGATGAGTACAGTGTAGTGATGAGTATAGTGTAGTAGAGATGAGTTCAGTGTAGAGATGAGTACAGTGTAGTGATGAGTACAGTGTAGTAGAGATAAGTACAGTGTAGAGACGAGTGTAGTGATGAGTACAGTGTAGTGATGAGTATAGTGTAGTAGAGATGAGTTCAGTGTAGAGATGAGTACAGTGTAGTGATGAGTACAGTGTAGTAGAGATAAGTACAGTGTAGAGACGAGTGTAGTGATGAGTACAGTGTAGTGATGAGTATAGTGTAGTAGAGATGAGTTCAGTGTAGAGATGAGTACAGTGTAGTGATGAGTACAGTGTAGTAGAGATAAGTACAGTGTAGAGACGAGTGTAGTGATGAGTACAGTGTAGTGATGAGTATAGTGTAGTAGAGATGAGTTCAGTGTAGTGATGAGTACAGTGTAGTGATGAGTACAGTGTAGTAGAGATAAGTACAGTGTAGAGACGAGTGTAGTGATGAGTACAGTGTAGTGATGAGTATAGTGTAGTAGAGATGAGTTCAGTGTAGTGATGAGTACAGTGTAGTGATGAGTATAGTGTAGTAGAGATGAGTTCAGTGTAGAGATGAGTACAGTGTAGTGATGAGTATAGTGTAGTAGAGATGAGTTCAGTGTAGAGATGAGTACAGTGTAGTGATGAGTACAGTGTAGTAGAGATAAGTACAGTGTAGAGACGAGTGTAGTGATGAGTACAGTGTAGTGATGAGTACAGTGTAGTAGAGATAAGTACAGTGTAGAGACGAGTGTAGAGATGAGTACAGTGTAGTGATGAGTATAGTGTAGTAGAGATAAGTACAGTGTAGAGACGAGTGTAGTGATGAGTACAGTGTAGTGATGAGTATAGTGTAGTAGAGATGAGTTCAGTGTAGAGATGAGTACAGTGTAGTGATGAGTACAGTGTAGTAGAGATAAGTACAGTGTAGAGACGAGTGTAGTGATGAGTACAGTGTAGTGATGAGTATAGTGTAGTAGAGATGAGTTCAGTGTAGAGATGAGTACAGTGTAGTGATGAGTACAGTGTAGTAGAGATAAGTACAGTGTAGAGACGAGTGTAGTGATGAGTACAGTGTAGTGATGAGTATAGTGTAGTAGAGATGAGTTCAGTGTAGTGATGAGTACAGTGTAGTGATGAGTACAGTGTAGTAGAGATAAGTACAGTGTAGAGACGAGTGTAGTGATGAGTACAGTGTAGTGATGAGTATAGTGTAGTAGAGATGAGTTCAGTGTAGAGATGAGTACAGTGTAGTGATGAGTACAGTGTAGTAGAGATAAGTACAGTGTAGAGACGAGTGTAGTGATGAGTACAGTGTAGTGATGAGTATAGTGTAGTAGAGATGAGTTCAGTGTAGAGATAAGTACAGTGTAGTGATGAGTACAGTGTAGTAGAGATAAGTACAGTGTAGAGACGAGTGTAGTGATGAGTACAGTGTAGTGATGAGTATAGTGTAGTAGAGATGAGTTCAGTGTAGTGATGAGTACAGTGTAGTGATGAGTACAGTGTAGTAGAGATAAGTACAGTGTAGAGACGAGTGTAGTGATGAGTACAGTGTAGTGATGAGTATAGTGTAGTAGAGATGAGTTCAGTGTAGTGATGAGTACAGTGTAGTGATGAGTACAGTGTAGTAGAGATAAGTACAGTGTAGAGACGAGTGTAGTGATGAGTACAGTGTAGTGATGAGTACAGTGTAGTAGAGATAAGTACAGTGTAGAGACGAGTGTAGTGATGAGTACAGTGTAGTGATGAGTATAGTGTAGTAGAGATGAGTTCAGTGTAGAGATGAGTACAGTGTAGTGATGAGTACAGTGTAGTAGAGATAAGTACAGTGTAGAGACGAGTGTAGTGATGAGTACAGTGTAGTGATGAGTACAGTGTAGTAGAGATAAGTACAGTGTAGAGACGAGTGTAGTGATGAGTACAGTGTAGTGATGAGTATAGTGTAGTAGAGATGAGTTCAGTGTAGAGATGAGTACAGTGTAGTGATGAGTACAGTGTAGTAGAGATAAGTACAGTGTAGAGACGAGTGTAGTGATGAGTACAGTGTAGTGATGAGTATAGTGTAGTAGAGATGAGTTCAGTGTAGAGATGAGTACAGTGTAGTGATGAGTACAGTGTAGTAGAGATAAGTACAGTGTAGAGACGAGTGTAGTGATGAGTACAGTGTAGTGATGAGTACAGTGTAGTAGAGATAAGTACAGTGTAGAGACGAGTGTAGTGATGAGTACAGTGTAGTGATGAGTATAGTGTAGTAGAGATGAGTTCAGTGTAGAGATGAGTACAGTGTAGTGATGAGTACAGTGTAGTAGAGATAAGTACAGTGTAGAGACGAGTGTAGTGATGAGTACAGTGTAGTGATGAGTATAGTGTAGTAGAGATGAGTTCAGTGTAGAGATGAGTACAGTGTAGTGATGAGTACAGTGTAGTAGAGATAAGTACAGTGTAGAGACGAGTGTAGTGATGAGTACAGTGTAGTGATGAGTACAGTGTAGTAGAGATAAGTACAGTGTAGAGACGAGTGTAGTGATGAGTACAGTGTAGTGATGAGTATAGTGTAGTAGAGATGAGTTCAGTGTAGAGATGAGTACAGTGTAGTGATGAGTACAGTGTAGTAGAGATAAGTACAGTGTAGAGACGAGTGTAGTGATGAGTACAGTGTAGTGATGAGTATAGTGTAGTAGAGATGAGTTCAGTGTAGAGATGAGTACAGTGTAGTGATGAGTACAGTGTAGTAGAGATAAGTACAGTGTAGAGACGAGTGTAGTGATGAGTACAGTGTAGTGATGAGTATAGTGTAGTAGAGATGAGTTCAGTGTAGAGATGAGTACAGTGTAGTGATGAGTACAGTGTAGTAGAGATAAGTACAGTGTAGAGACGAGTGTAGTGATGAGTACAGTGTAGTGATGAGTATAGTGTAGTAGAGATGAGTTCAGTGTAGTGATGAGTACAGTGTAGTGATGAGTACAGTGTAGTAGAGATAAGTACAGTGTAGAGACAAGTGTAGTGATGAGTACAGTGTAGTGATGAGTATAGTGTAGTAGAGATGAGTTCAGTGTAGAGATGAGTACAGTGTAGTGATGAGTACAGTGTAGTAGAGATAAGTACAGTGTAGAGACGAGTGTAGTGATGAGTACAGTGTAGTGATGAGTATAGTGTAGTAGAGATGAGTTCAGTGTAGAGATAAGTACAGTGTAGTGATGAGTACAGTGTAGTAGAGATAAGTACAGTGTAGAGACGAGTGTAGTGATGAGTACAGTGTAGTGATGAGTATAGTGTAGTAGAGATGAGTTCAGTGTAGTGATGAGTACAGTGTAGTGATGAGTACAGTGTAGTAGAGATAAGTACAGTGTAGAGACGAGTGTAGTGATGAGTACAGTGTAGTGATGAGTATAGTGTAGTAGAGATGAGTTCAGTGTAGAGATGAGTACAGTGTAGTGATGAGTACAGTGTAGTAGAGATAAGTACAGTGTAGAGACGAGTGTAGTGATGAGTACAGTGTAGTGATGAGTACAGTGTAGTAGAGATAAGTACAGTGTAGAGACGAGTGTAGTGATGAGTACAGTGTAGTGATGAGTATAGTGTAGTAGAGATGAGTTCAGTGTAGAGATGAGTACAGTGTAGTGATGAGTACAGTGTAGTAGAGATAAGTACAGTGTAGAGACGAGTGTAGTGATGAGTACAGTGTAGTGATGAGTATAGTGTAGTAGAGATGAGTTCAGTGTAGAGATGAGTACAGTGTAGTGATGAGTATAGTGTAGTAGAGATAAGTACAGTGTAGAGACGAGTGTAGTGATGAGTACAGTGTAGTGATGAGTATAGTGTAGTAGAGATGAGTTCAGTGTAGAGATGAGTACAGTGTAGTGATGAGTACAGTGTAGTAGAGATAAGTACAGTGTAGAGACGAGTGTAGTGATGAGTACAGTGTAGTGATGAGTATAGTGTAGTAGAGATGAGTTCAGTGTAGAGATGAGTACAGTGTAGTGATGAGTACAGTGTAGTAGAGATAAGTACAGTGTAGAGACGAGTGTAGTGATGAGTACAGTGTAGTGATGAGTATAGTGTAGTAGAGATGAGTTCAGTGTAGAGATGAGTACAGTGTAGTGATGAGTACAGTGTAGTAGAGATAAGTACAGTGTAGAGACGAGTGTAGTGATGAGTACAGTGTAGTGATGAGTACAGTGTAGTAGAGATAAGTACAGTGTAGAGACGAGTGTAGTGATGAGTACAGTGTAGTGATGAGTACAGTGTAGTAGAGATAAGTACAGTGTAGAGACGAGTGTAGTGATGAGTACAGTGTAGTGATGAGTATAGTGTAGTAGAGATGAGTTCAGTGTAGAGATGAGTACAGTGTAGTGATGAGTACAGTGTAGTAGAGATAAGTACAGTGTAGAGACGAGTGTAGTGATGAGTACAGTGTAGTGATGAGTACAGTGTAGTAGAGATAAGTACAGTGTAGAGACGAGTGTAGTGATGAGTACAGTGTAGTGATGAGTATAGTGTAGTAGAGATGAGTTCAGTGTAGAGATGAGTACAGTGTAGTGATGAGTACAGTGTAGTAGAGATAAGTACAGTGTAGAGACGAGTGTAGTGATGAGTACAGTGTAGTGATGAGTACAGTGTAGTAGAGATAAGTACAGTGTAGAGACGAGTGTAGTGATGAGTACAGTGTAGTGATGAGTATAGTGTAGTAGAGATGAGTTCAGTGTAGAGATGAGTACAGTGTAGTGATGAGTACAGTGTAGTAGAGATAAGTACAGTGTAGAGACGAGTGTAGTGATGAGTACAGTGTAGTGATGAGTATAGTGTAGTAGAGATGAGTTCAGTGTAGAGATGAGTACAGTGTAGTGATGAGTACAGTGTAGTAGAGATAAGTACAGTGTAGAGACGAGTGTAGTGATGAGTACAGTGTAGTGATGAGTACAGTGTAGTAGAGATAAGTACAGTGTAGAGACGAGTGTAGTGATGAGTACAGTGTAGTGATGAGTATAGTGTAGTAGAGATGAGTTCAGTGTAGAGATGAGTACAGTGTAGTGATGAGTACAGTGTAGTAGAGATAAGTACAGTGTAGAGACGAGTGTAGTGATGAGTACAGTGTAGTGATGAGTATAGTGTAGTAGAGATGAGTTCAGTGTAGAGATGAGTACAGTGTAGTGATGAGTACAGTGTAGTAGAGATAAGTACAGTGTAGAGACGAGTGTAGTGATGAGTACAGTGTAGTGATGAGTATAGTGTAGTAGAGATGAGTTCAGTGTAGAGATGAGTACAGTGTAGTGATGAGTACAGTGTAGTAGAGATAAGTACAGTGTAGAGACGAGTGTAGTGATGAGTACAGTGTAGTGATGAGTATAGTGTAGTAGAGATGAGTTCAGTGTAGTGATGAGTACAGTGTAGTGATGAGTACAGTGTAGTAGAGATAAGTACAGTGTAGAGACGAGTGTAGTGATGAGTACAGTGTAGTGATGAGTATAGTGTAGTAGAGATGAGTTCAGTGTAGAGATGAGTACAGTGTAGTGATGAGTACAGTGTAGTAGAGATAAGTACAGTGTAGAGACGAGTGTAGTGATGAGTACAGTGTAGTGATGAGTATAGTGTAGTAGAGATGAGTTCAGTGTAGAGATAAGTACAGTGTAGTGATGAGTACAGTGTAGTAGAGATAAGTACAGTGTAGAGACGAGTGTAGTGATGAGTACAGTGTAGTGATGAGTATAGTGTAGTAGAGATGAGTTCAGTGTAGTGATGAGTACAGTGTAGTGATGAGTACAGTGTAGTAGAGATAAGTACAGTGTAGAGACGAGTGTAGTGATGAGTACAGTGTAGTGATGAGTATAGTGTAGTAGAGATGAGTTCAGTGTAGAGATGAGTACAGTGTAGTGATGAGTACAGTGTAGTAGAGATAAGTACAGTGTAGAGACGAGTGTAGTGATGAGTACAGTGTAGTGATGAGTACAGTGTAGTAGAGATAAGTACAGTGTAGAGACGAGTGTAGTGATGAGTACAGTGTAGTGATGAGTATAGTGTAGTAGAGATGAGTTCAGTGTAGAGATGAGTACAGTGTAGTGATGAGTACAGTGTAGTAGAGATAAGTACAGTGTAGAGACGAGTGTAGTGATGAGTACAGTGTAGTGATGAGTATAGTGTAGTAGAGATGAGTTCAGTGTAGAGATGAGTACAGTGTAGTGATGAGTACAGTGTAGTAGAGATAAGTACAGTGTAGAGACGAGTGTAGTGATGAGTACAGTGTAGTGATGAGTACAGTGTAGTAGAGATAAGTACAGTGTAGAGACGAGTGTAGTGATGAGTACAGTGTAGTGATGAGTATAGTGTAGTAGAGATGAGTTCAGTGTAGAGATGAGTACAGTGTAGTGATGAGTACAGTGTAGTAGAGATAAGTACAGTGTAGAGACGAGTGTAGTGATGAGTACAGTGTAGTGATGAGTATAGTGTAGTAGAGATGAGTTCAGTGTAGAGATGAGTACAGTGTAGTGATGAGTACAGTGTAGTAGAGATAAGTACAGTGTAGAGACGAGTGTAGTGATGAGTACAGTGTAGTGATGAGTACAGTGTAGTAGAGATAAGTACAGTGTAGAGACGAGTGTAGTGATGAGTACAGTGTAGTGATGAGTATAGTGTAGTAGAGATGAGTTCAGTGTAGAGATGAGTACAGTGTAGTGATGAGTACAGTGTAGTAGAGATAAGTACAGTGTAGAGACGAGTGTAGTGATGAGTACAGTGTAGTGATGAGTATAGTGTAGTAGAGATGAGTTCAGTGTAGAGATGAGTACAGTGTAGTGATGAGTACAGTGTAGTAGAGATAAGTACAGTGTAGAGACGAGTGTAGTGATGAGTACAGTGTAGTGATGAGTACAGTGTAGTAGAGATAAGTACAGTGTAGAGACGAGTGTAGTGATGAGTACAGTGTAGTGATGAGTATAGTGTAGTAGAGATGAGTTCAGTGTAGAGATGAGTACAGTGTAGTGATGAGTACAGTGTAGTAGAGATAAGTACAGTGTAGAGACGAGTGTAGTGATGAGTACAGTGTAGTGATGAGTACAGTGTAGTAGAGATAAGTACAGTGTAGAGACGAGTGTAGTGATGAGTACAGTGTAGTGATGAGTATAGTGTAGTAGAGATGAGTTCAGTGTAGTGATGAGTACAGTGTAGTGATGAGTACAGTGTAGTAGAGATAAGTACAGTGTAGAGACGAGTGTAGTGATGAGTACAGTGTAGTGATGAGTACAGTGTAGTAGAGATAAGTACAGTGTAGAGACGAGTGTAGTGATGAGTACAGTGTAGTGATGAGTACAGTGTAGTAGAGATAAGTACAGTGTAGAGACGAGTGTAGTGATGAGTACAGTGTAGTGATGAGTATAGTGTAGTAGAGATGAGTTCAGTGTAGAGATGAGTACAGTGTAGTGATGAGTATAGTGTAGTAGAGATGAGTTCAGTGTAGAGATGAGTACAGTGTAGTGATGAGTACAGTGTAGTAGAGATAAGTACAGTGTAGAGACGAGTGTAGTGATGAGTACAGTGTAGTAGAGATAAGTACAGTGTAGAGACGAGTGTAGTGATGAGTACAGTGTAGTGATGAGTACAGTGTAGTAGAGATAAGTACAGTGTAGAGACGAGTGTAGTGATGAGTACAGTGTAGTGATGAGTATAGTGTAGTAGAGATGAGTTCAGTGTAGAGATGAGTACAGTGTAGTGATGAGTACAGTGTAGTAGAGATAAGTACAGTGTAGAGACGAGTGTAGTGATGAGTACAGTGTAGTGATGAGTATAGTGTAGTAGAGATGAGTTCAGTGTAGAGATGAGTACAGTGTAGTGATGAGTACAGTGTAGTAGAGATAAGTACAGTGTAGAGACGAGTGTAGTGATGAGTACAGTGTAGTGATGAGTATAGTGTAGTAGAGATGAGTTCAGTGTAGTGATGAGTACAGTGTAGTGATGAGTACAGTGTAGTAGAGATAAGTACAGTGTAGAGACGAGTGTAGTGATGAGTACAGTGTAGTGATGAGTACAGTGTAGTAGAGATAAGTACAGTGTAGAGACGAGTGTAGAGATGAGTACAGTGTAGTGATGAGTATAGTGTAGTAGAGATAAGTACAGTGTAGAGACGAGTGTAGTGATGAGTACAGTGTAGTGATGAGTATAGTGTAGTAGAGATGAGTTCAGTGTAGAGATGAGTACAGTGTAGTGATGAGTACAGTGTAGTAGAGATAAGTACAGTGTAGAGACGAGTGTAGTGATGAGTACAGTGTAGTGATGAGTATAGTGTAGTAGAGATGAGTTCAGTGTAGAGATGAGTACAGTGTAGTGATGAGTATAGTGTAGTAGAGATGAGTTCAGTGTAGAGATGAGTACAGTGTAGTGATGAGTACAGTGTAGTAGAGATAAGTACAGTGTAGAGACGAGTGTAGTGATGAGTACAGTGTAGTGATGAGTATAGTGTAGTAGAGATGAGTTCAGTGTAGAGATGAGTACAGTGTAGTGATGAGTACAGTGTAGTAGAGATAAGTACAGTGTAGAGACGAGTGTAGTGATGAGTACAGTGTAGTGATGAGTATAGTGTAGTAGAGATGAGTTCAGTGTAGTGATGAGTACAGTGTAGTGATGAGTACAGTGTAGTAGAGATAAGTACAGTGTAGAGACGAGTGTAGTGATGAGTACAGTGTAGTGATGAGTATAGTGTAGTAGAGATGAGTTCAGTGTAGTGATGAGTACAGTGTAGTGATGAGTATAGTGTAGTAGAGATGAGTTCAGTGTAGAGATGAGTACAGTGTAGTGATGAGTATAGTGTAGTAGAGATGAGTTCAGTGTAGAGATGAGTACAGTGTAGTGATGAGTACAGTGTAGTAGAGATAAGTACAGTGTAGAGACGAGTGTAGTGATGAGTACAGTGTAGTGATGAGTACAGTGTAGTAGAGATAAGTACAGTGTAGAGACGAGTGTAGAGATGAGTACAGTGTAGTGATGAGTATAGTGTAGTAGAGATAAGTACAGTGTAGAGACGAGTGTAGTGATGAGTACAGTGTAGTGATGAGTATAGTGTAGTAGAGATGAGTTCAGTGTAGAGATGAGTACAGTGTAGTGATGAGTACAGTGTAGTAGAGATAAGTACAGTGTAGAGACGAGTGTAGTGATGAGTACAGTGTAGTGATGAGTATAGTGTAGTAGAGATGAGTTCAGTGTAGAGATGAGTACAGTGTAGTGATGAGTACAGTGTAGTAGAGATAAGTACAGTGTAGAGACGAGTGTAGTGATGAGTACAGTGTAGTGATGAGTATAGTGTAGTAGAGATGAGTTCAGTGTAGTGATGAGTACAGTGTAGTGATGAGTACAGTGTAGTAGAGATAAGTACAGTGTAGAGACGAGTGTAGTGATGAGTACAGTGTAGTGATGAGTATAGTGTAGTAGAGATGAGTTCAGTGTAGTGATGAGTACAGTGTAGTGATGAGTATAGTGTAGTAGAGATGAGTTCAGTGTAGAGATGAGTACAGTGTAGTGATGAGTATAGTGTAGTAGAGATGAGTTCAGTGTAGAGATGAGTACAGTGTAGTGATGAGTACAGTGTAGTAGAGATAAGTACAGTGTAGAGACGAGTGTAGTGATGAGTACAGTGTAGTGATGAGTATAGTGTAGTAGAGATAAGTACAGTGTAGAGACGAGTGTAGTGATGAGTACAGTGTAGTGATGAGTATAGTGTAGTAGAGATGAGTTCAGTGTAGAGATGAGTACAGTGTAGTGATGAGTACAGTGTAGTAGAGATAAGTACAGTGTAGAGACGAGTGTAGTGATGAGTACAGTGTAGTGATGAGTATAGTGTAGTAGAGATGAGTTCAGTGTAGAGATGAGTACAGTGTAGTGATGAGTACAGTGTAGTAGAGATAAGTACAGTGTAGAGACGAGTGTAGTGATGAGTACAGTGTAGTGATGAGTATAGTGTAGTAGAGATGAGTTCAGTGTAGTGATGAGTACAGTGTAGTGATGAGTACAGTGTAGTAGAGATAAGTACAGTGTAGAGACGAGTGTAGTGATGAGTACAGTGTAGTAGAGATAAGTACAGTGTAGAGACGAGTGTAGTGATGAGTACAGTGTAGTGATGAGTATAGTGTAGTAGAGATGAGTTCAGTGTAGTGATGAGTACAGTGTAGTGATGAGTACAGTGTAGTAGAGATAAGTACAGTGTAGAGACGAGTGTAGTGATGAGTACAGTGTAGTGATGAGTATAGTGTAGTAGAGATGAGTTCAGTGTAGAGATGAGTACAGTGTAGTGATGAGTACAGTGTAGTAGAGATAAGTACAGTGTAGAGACGAGTGTAGTGATGAGTACAGTGTAGTGATGAGTATAGTGTAGTAGAGATGAGTTCAGTGTAGAGATGAGTACAGTGTAGTGATGAGTACAGTGTAGTAGAGATAAGTACAGTGTAGAGACGAGTGTAGTGATGAGTACAGTGTAGTGATGAGTATAGTGTAGTAGAGATGAGTTCAGTGTAGTGATGAGTACAGTGTAGTGATGAGTACAGTGTAGTAGAGATAAGTACAGTGTAGAGACGAGTGTAGTGATGAGTACAGTGTAGTGATGAGTATAGTGTAGTAGAGATGAGTTCAGTGTAGAGATGAGTACAGTGTAGTGATGAGTACAGTGTAGTAGAGATAAGTACAGTGTAGAGACGAGTGTAGTGATGAGTACAGTGTAGTGATGAGTATAGTGTAGTAGAGATGAGTTCAGTGTAGAGATGAGTACAGTGTAGTGATGAGTACAGTGTAGTAGAGATAAGTACAGTGTAGAGACGAGTGTAGTGATGAGTACAGTGTAGTGATGAGTACAGTGTAGTAGAGATAAGTACAGTGTAGAGACGAGTGTAGTGATGAGTACAGTGTAGTGATGAGTATAGTGTAGTAGAGATGAGTTCAGTGTAGAGATGAGTACAGTGTAGTGATGAGTACAGTGTAGTAGAGATAAGTACAGTGTAGAGACGAGTGTAGTGATGAGTACAGTGTAGTGATGAGTATAGTGTAGTAGAGATGAGTTCAGTGTAGAGATGAGTACAGTGTAGTGATGAGTACAGTGTAGTAGAGATAAGTACAGTGTAGAGACGAGTGTAGTGATGAGTACAGTGTAGTGATGAGTACAGTGTAGTAGAGATAAGTACAGTGTAGAGACGAGTGTAGTGATGAGTACAGTGTAGTGATGAGTATAGTGTAGTAGAGATGAGTTCAGTGTAGAGATGAGTACAGTGTAGTGATGAGTACAGTGTAGTAGAGATAAGTACAGTGTAGAGACGAGTGTAGTGATGAGTACAGTGTAGTGATGAGTATAGTGTAGTAGAGATGAGTTCAGTGTAGAGATGAGTACAGTGTAGTGATGAGTACAGTGTAGTAGAGATAAGTACAGTGTAGAGACGAGTGTAGTGATGAGTACAGTGTAGTGATGAGTATAGTGTAGTAGAGATGAGTTCAGTGTAGAGATGAGTACAGTGTAGTGATGAGTACAGTGTAGTAGAGATAAGTACAGTGTAGAGACGAGTGTAGTGATGAGTACAGTGTAGTGATGAGTATAGTGTAGTAGAGATGAGTTCAGTGTAGAGATGAGTACAGTGTAGTGATGAGTACAGTGTAATAGAGATAAGTACAGTGTAGAGACGAGTGTAGTGATGAGTACAGTGTAGTGATGAGTACAGTGTAGTAGAGATGAGTTCAGTGTAGAGATGAGTACAGTGTAGTGATGAGTACAGTGTAGTAGAGATAAGTACAGTGTAGAGACGAGTGTAGTGATGAGTACAGTGTAGTGATGAGTATAGTGTAGTAGAGATGAGTTCAGTGTAGAGATGAGTACAGTGTAGTGATGAGTACAGTGTAGTAGAGATAAGTACAGTGTAGAGACGAGTGTAGTGATGAGTACAGTGTAGTAGAGATAAGTACAGTGTAGAGACGAGTGTAGTGATGAGTACAGTGTAGTGATGAGTATAGTGTAGTAGAGATGAGTTCAGTGTAGTGATGAGTACAGTGTAGTGATGAGTACAGTGTAGTAGAGATAAGTACAGTGTAGAGACGAGTGTAGTGATGAGTACAGTGTAGTGATGAGTATAGTGTAGTAGAGATGAGTTCAGTGTAGAGATGAGTACAGTGTAGTGATGAGTACAGTGTAGTAGAGATAAGTACAGTGTAGAGACGAGTGTAGTGATGAGTACAGTGTAGTGATGAGTATAGTGTAGTAGAGATGAGTTCAGTGTAGAGATGAGTACAGTGTAGTGATGAGTACAGTGTAGTAGAGATAAGTACAGTGTAGAGACGAGTGTAGTGATGAGTACAGTGTAGTGATGAGTATAGTGTAGTAGAGATGAGTTCAGTGTAGAGATGAGTACAGTGTAGTGATGAGTACAGTGTAGTAGAGATAAGTACAGTGTAGAGACGAGTGTAGTGATGAGTACAGTGTAGTGATGAGTATAGTGTAGTAGAGATGAGTTCAGTGTAGAGATGAGTACAGTGTAGTGATGAGTACAGTGTAGTAGAGATAAGTACAGTGTAGAGACGAGTGTAGTGATGAGTACAGTGTAGTGATGAGTACAGTGTAGTAGAGATAAGTACAGTGTAGAGACGAGTGTAGTGATGAGTACAGTGTAGTGATGAGTATAGTGTAGTAGAGATGAGTTCAGTGTAGAGATGAGTACAGTGTAGTGATGAGTACAGTGTAGTAGAGATAAGTACAGTGTAGAGACGAGTGTAGTGATGAGTACAGTGTAGTGATGAGTATAGTGTAGTAGAGATGAGTTCAGTGTAGTGATGAGTACAGTGTAGTGATGAGTACAGTGTAGTAGAGATAAGTACAGTGTAGAGACGAGTGTAGTGATGAGTACAGTGTAGTGATGAGTATAGTGTAGTAGAGATGAGTTCAGTGTAGAGATGAGTACAGTGTAGTGATGAGTACAGTGTAGTAGAGATAAGTACAGTGTAGAGACGAGTGTAGTGATGAGTACAGTGTAGTGATGAGTATAGTGTAGTAGAGATGAGTTCAGTGTAGAGATAAGTACAGTGTAGTGATGAGTACAGTGTAGTAGAGATAAGTACAGTGTAGAGACGAGTGTAGTGATGAGTACAGTGTAGTGATGAGTATAGTGTAGTAGAGATGAGTTCAGTGTAGTGATGAGTACAGTGTAGTGATGAGTACAGTGTAGTAGAGATAAGTACAGTGTAGAGACGAGTGTAGTGATGAGTACAGTGTAGTGATGAGTATAGTGTAGTAGAGATGAGTTCAGTGTAGTGATGAGTACAGTGTAGTGATGAGTACAGTGTAGTAGAGATAAGTACAGTGTAGAGACGAGTGTAGTGATGAGTACAGTGTAGTGATGAGTATAGTGTAGTAGAGATGAGTTCAGTGTAGAGATGAGTACAGTGTAGTGATGAGTACAGTGTAGTAGAGATAAGTACAGTGTAGAGACGAGTGTAGTGATGAGTACAGTGTAGTGATGAGTACAGTGTAGTAGAGATAAGTACAGTGTAGAGACGAGTGTAGTGATGAGTACAGTGTAGTGATGAGTATAGTGTAGTAGAGATGAGTTCAGTGTAGAGATGAGTACAGTGTAGTGATGAGTACAGTGTAGTAGAGATAAGTACAGTGTAGAGACGAGTGTAGTGATGAGTACAGTGTAGTGATGAGTATAGTGTAGTAGAGATGAGTTCAGTGTAGAGATGAGTACAGTGTAGTGATGAGTACAGTGTAGTAGAGATAAGTACAGTGTAGAGACGAGTGTAGTGATGAGTACAGTGTAGTGATGAGTACAGTGTAGTAGAGATAAGTACAGTGTAGAGACGAGTGTAGTGATGAGTACAGTGTAGTGATGAGTATAGTGTAGTAGAGATGAGTTCAGTGTAGAGATGAGTACAGTGTAGTGATGAGTACAGTGTAGTAGAGATAAGTACAGTGTAGAGACGAGTGTAGTGATGAGTACAGTGTAGTGATGAGTATAGTGTAGTAGAGATGAGTTCAGTGTAGAGATGAGTACAGTGTAGTGATGAGTACAGTGTAGTAGAGATAAGTACAGTGTAGAGACGAGTGTAGTGATGAGTACAGTGTAGTGATGAGTACAGTGTAGTAGAGATAAGTACAGTGTAGAGACGAGTGTAGTGATGAGTACAGTGTAGTGATGAGTATAGTGTAGTAGAGATGAGTTCAGTGTAGAGATGAGTACAGTGTAGTGATGAGTACAGTGTAGTAGAGATAAGTACAGTGTAGAGACGAGTGTAGTGATGAGTACAGTGTAGTGATGAGTATAGTGTAGTAGAGATGAGTTCAGTGTAGAGATGAGTACAGTGTAGTGATGAGTACAGTGTAGTAGAGATAAGTACAGTGTAGAGACGAGTGTAGTGATGAGTACAGTGTAGTGATGAGTATAGTGTAGTAGAGATGAGTTCAGTGTAGAGATGAGTACAGTGTAGTGATGAGTACAGTGTAGTAGAGATAAGTACAGTGTAGAGACGAGTGTAGTGATGAGTACAGTGTAGTGATGAGTATAGTGTAGTAGAGATGAGTTCAGTGTAGTGATGAGTACAGTGTAGTGATGAGTACAGTGTAGTAGAGATAAGTACAGTGTAGAGACGAGTGTAGTGATGAGTACAGTGTAGTGATGAGTATAGTGTAGTAGAGATGAGTTCAGTGTAGAGATGAGTACAGTGTAGTGATGAGTACAGTGTAGTAGAGATAAGTACAGTGTAGAGACGAGTGTAGTGATGAGTACAGTGTAGTGATGAGTATAGTGTAGTAGAGATGAGTTCAGTGTAGAGATAAGTACAGTGTAGTGATGAGTACAGTGTAGTAGAGATAAGTACAGTGTAGAGACGAGTGTAGTGATGAGTACAGTGTAGTGATGAGTATAGTGTAGTAGAGATGAGTTCAGTGTAGTGATGAGTACAGTGTAGTGATGAGTACAGTGTAGTAGAGATAAGTACAGTGTAGAGACGAGTGTAGTGATGAGTACAGTGTAGTGATGAGTATAGTGTAGTAGAGATGAGTTCAGTGTAGAGATGAGTACAGTGTAGTGATGAGTACAGTGTAGTAGAGATAAGTACAGTGTAGAGACGAGTGTAGTGATGAGTACAGTGTAGTGATGAGTACAGTGTAGTAGAGATAAGTACAGTGTAGAGACGAGTGTAGTGATGAGTACAGTGTAGTGATGAGTATAGTGTAGTAGAGATGAGTTCAGTGTAGAGATGAGTACAGTGTAGTGATGAGTACAGTGTAGTAGAGATAAGTACAGTGTAGAGACGAGTGTAGTGATGAGTACAGTGTAGTGATGAGTATAGTGTAGTAGAGATGAGTTCAGTGTAGAGATGAGTACAGTGTAGTGATGAGTACAGTGTAGTAGAGATAAGTACAGTGTAGAGACGAGTGTAGTGATGAGTACAGTGTAGTGATGAGTACAGTGTAGTAGAGATAAGTACAGTGTAGAGACGAGTGTAGTGATGAGTACAGTGTAGTGATGAGTATAGTGTAGTAGAGATGAGTTCAGTGTAGAGATGAGTACAGTGTAGTGATGAGTACAGTGTAGTAGAGATAAGTACAGTGTAGAGACGAGTGTAGTGATGAGTACAGTGTAGTGATGAGTATAGTGTAGTAGAGATGAGTTCAGTGTAGAGATGAGTACAGTGTAGTGATGAGTACAGTGTAGTAGAGATAAGTACAGTGTAGAGACGAGTGTAGTGATGAGTACAGTGTAGTGATGAGTACAGTGTAGTAGAGATAAGTACAGTGTAGAGACGAGTGTAGTGATGAGTACAGTGTAGTGATGAGTATAGTGTAGTAGAGATGAGTTCAGTGTAGAGATGAGTACAGTGTAGTGATGAGTACAGTGTAGTAGAGATAAGTACAGTGTAGAGACGAGTGTAGTGATGAGTACAGTGTAGTGATGAGTACAGTGTAGTAGAGATAAGTACAGTGTAGAGACGAGTGTAGTGATGAGTACAGTGTAGTGATGAGTATAGTGTAGTAGAGATGAGTTCAGTGTAGTGATGAGTACAGTGTAGTGATGAGTACAGTGTAGTAGAGATAAGTACAGTGTAGAGACGAGTGTAGTGATGAGTACAGTGTAGTGATGAGTACAGTGTAGTAGAGATAAGTACAGTGTAGAGACGAGTGTAGTGATGAGTACAGTGTAGTGATGAGTACAGTGTAGTAGAGATAAGTACAGTGTAGAGACGAGTGTAGTGATGAGTACAGTGTAGTGATGAGTATAGTGTAGTAGAGATGAGTTCAGTGTAGAGATGAGTACAGTGTAGTGATGAGTATAGTGTAGTAGAGATGAGTTCAGTGTAGAGATGAGTACAGTGTAGTGATGAGTACAGTGTAGTAGAGATAAGTACAGTGTAGAGACGAGTGTAGTGATGAGTACAGTGTAGTAGAGATAAGTACAGTGTAGAGACGAGTGTAGTGATGAGTACAGTGTAGTGATGAGTACAGTGTAGTAGAGATAAGTACAGTGTAGAGACGAGTGTAGTGATGAGTACAGTGTAGTGATGAGTATAGTGTAGTAGAGATGAGTTCAGTGTAGAGATGAGTACAGTGTAGTGATGAGTACAGTGTAGTAGAGATAAGTACAGTGTAGAGACGAGTGTAGTGATGAGTACAGTGTAGTGATGAGTATAGTGTAGTAGAGATGAGTTCAGTGTAGAGATGAGTACAGTGTAGTGATGAGTACAGTGTAGTAGAGATAAGTACAGTGTAGAGACGAGTGTAGTGATGAGTACAGTGTAGTGATGAGTATAGTGTAGTAGAGATGAGTTCAGTGTAGAGATGAGTACAGTGTAGTGATGAGTACAGTGTAGTAGAGATAAGTACAGTGTAGAGACGAGTGTAGTGATGAGTACAGTGTAGTGATGAGTATAGTGTAGTAGAGATGAGTTCAGTGTAGAGATGAGTACAGTGTAGTGATGAGTACAGTGTAGTAGAGATAAGTACAGTGTAGAGACGAGTGTAGTGATGAGTACAGTGTAGTGATGAGTATAGTGTAGTAGAGATGAGTTCAGTGTAGTGATGAGTACAGTGTAGTGATGAGTACAGTGTAGTAGAGATAAGTACAGTGTAGAGACGAGTGTAGAGATGAGTACAGTGTAGTGATGAGTATAGTGTAGTAGAGATAAGTACAGTGTAGAGACGAGTGTAGTGATGAGTACAGTGTAGTGATGAGTATAGTGTAGTAGAGATGAGTTCAGTGTAGAGATGAGTACAGTGTAGTGATGAGTACAGTGTAGTAGAGATAAGTACAGTGTAGAGACGAGTGTAGTGATGAGTACAGTGTAGTGATGAGTACAGTGTAGTAGAGATAAGTACAGTGTAGAGACGAGTGTAGTGATGAGTACAGTGTAGTGATGAGTATAGTGTAGTAGAGATGAGTTCAGTGTAGAGATGAGTACAGTGTAGTGATGAGTACAGTGTAGTAGAGATAAGTACAGTGTAGAGACGAGTGTAGTGATGAGTACAGTGTAGTGATGAGTACAGTGTAGTAGAGATAAGTACAGTGTAGAGACGAGTGTAGTGATGAGTACAGTGTAGTGATGAGTATAGTGTAGTAGAGATGAGTTCAGTGTAGTGATGAGTACAGTGTAGTGATGAGTACAGTGTAGTAGAGATAAGTACAGTGTAGAGACGAGTGTAGTGATGAGTACAGTGTAGTGATGAGTACAGTGTAGTAGAGATAAGTACAGTGTAGAGACGAGTGTAGTGATGAGTACAGTGTAGTGATGAGTACAGTGTAGTAGAGATAAGTACAGTGTAGAGACGAGTGTAGTGATGAGTACAGTGTAGTGATGAGTATAGTGTAGTAGAGATGAGTTCAGTGTAGAGATGAGTACAGTGTAGTGATGAGTATAGTGTAGTAGAGATGAGTTCAGTGTAGAGATGAGTACAGTGTAGTGATGAGTACAGTGTAGTAGAGATAAGTACAGTGTAGAGACGAGTGTAGTGATGAGTACAGTGTAGTAGAGATAAGTACAGTGTAGAGACGAGTGTAGTGATGAGTACAGTGTAGTGATGAGTACAGTGTAGTAGAGATAAGTACAGTGTAGAGACGAGTGTAGTGATGAGTACAGTGTAGTGATGAGTATAGTGTAGTAGAGATGAGTTCAGTGTAGAGATGAGTACAGTGTAGTGATGAGTACAGTGTAGTAGAGATAAGTACAGTGTAGAGACGAGTGTAGTGATGAGTACAGTGTAGTGATGAGTATAGTGTAGTAGAGATGAGTTCAGTGTAGAGATGAGTACAGTGTAGTGATGAGTACAGTGTAGTAGAGATAAGTACAGTGTAGAGACGAGTGTAGTGATGAGTACAGTGTAGTGATGAGTATAGTGTAGTAGAGATGAGTTCAGTGTAGAGATGAGTACAGTGTAGTGATGAGTACAGTGTAGTAGAGATAAGTACAGTGTAGAGACGAGTGTAGTGATGAGTACAGTGTAGTGATGAGTATAGTGTAGTAGAGATGAGTTCAGTGTAGAGATGAGTACAGTGTAGTGATGAGTACAGTGTAGTAGAGATAAGTACAGTGTAGAGACGAGTGTAGTGATGAGTACAGTGTAGTGATGAGTATAGTGTAGTAGAGATGAGTTCAGTGTAGAGATGAGTACAGTGTAGTGATGAGTACAGTGTAGTAGAGATAAGTACAGTGTAGAGACGAGTGTAGTGATGAGTACAGTGTAGTGATGAGTATAGTGTAGTAGAGATGAGTTCAGTGTAGAGATGAGTACAGTGTAGTGATGAGTACAGTGTAGTAGAGATAAGTACAGTGTAGAGACGAGTGTAGTGATGAGTACAGTGTAGTGATGAGTATAGTGTAGTAGAGATGAGTTCAGTGTAGAGATGAGTACAGTGTAGTGATGAGTACAGTGTAGTAGAGATAAGTACAGTGTAGAGACGAGTGTAGAGATGAGTACAGTGTAGTGATGAGTATAGTGTAGTAGAGATGAGTTCAGTGTAGTGATGAGTACAGTGTAGTGATGAGTACAGTGTAGTAGAGATAAGTACAGTGTAGAGACGAGTGTAGTGATGAGTACAGTGTAGTGATGAGTACAGTGTAGTAGAGATAAGTACAGTGTAGAGACGAGTGTAGAGATGAGTACAGTGTAGTGATGAGTATAGTGTAGTAGAGATAAGTACAGTGTAGAGACGAGTGTAGTGATGAGTACAGTGTAGTGATGAGTATAGTGTAGTAGAGATGAGTTCAGTGTAGAGATGAGTACAGTGTAGTGATGAGTACAGTGTAGTAGAGATAAGTACAGTGTAGAGACGAGTGTAGTGATGAGTACAGTGTAGTGATGAGTATAGTGTAGTAGAGATGAGTTCAGTGTAGAGATGAGTACAGTGTAGTGATGAGTACAGTGTAGTAGAGATAAGTACAGTGTAGAGACGAGTGTAGTGATGAGTACAGTGTAGTGATGAGTATAGTGTAGTAGAGATGAGTTCAGTGTAGAGATGAGTACAGTGTAGTGATGAGTACAGTGTAGTAGAGATAAGTACAGTGTAGAGACGAGTGTAGTGATGAGTACAGTGTAGTGATGAGTATAGTGTAGTAGAGATGAGTTCAGTGTAGTGATGAGTACAGTGTAGTGATGAGTACAGTGTAGTAGAGATAAGTACAGTGTAGAGACGAGTGTAGTGATGAGTACAGTGTAGTGATGAGTATAGTGTAGTAGAGATGAGTTCAGTGTAGTGATGAGTACAGTGTAGTGATGAGTATAGTGTAGTAGAGATGAGTTCAGTGTAGAGATGAGTACAGTGTAGTGATGAGTATAGTGTAGTAGAGATGAGTTCAGTGTAGAGATGAGTACAGTGTAGTGATGAGTACAGTGTAGTAGAGATAAGTACAGTGTAGAGACGAGTGTAGTGATGAGTACAGTGTAGTGATGAGTACAGTGTAGTAGAGATAAGTACAGTGTAGAGACGAGTGTAGAGATGAGTACAGTGTAGTGATGAGTATAGTGTAGTAGAGATAAGTACAGTGTAGAGACGAGTGTAGTGATGAGTACAGTGTAGTGATGAGTATAGTGTAGTAGAGATGAGTTCAGTGTAGAGATGAGTACAGTGTAGTGATGAGTACAGTGTAGTAGAGATAAGTACAGTGTAGAGACGAGTGTAGTGATGAGTACAGTGTAGTGATGAGTATAGTGTAGTAGAGATGAGTTCAGTGTAGAGATGAGTACAGTGTAGTGATGAGTACAGTGTAGTAGAGATAAGTACAGTGTAGAGACGAGTGTAGTGATGAGTACAGTGTAGTGATGAGTATAGTGTAGTAGAGATGAGTTCAGTGTAGAGATGAGTACAGTGTAGTGATGAGTATAGTGTAGTAGAGATGAGTTCAGTGTAGAGATGAGTACAGTGTAGTGATGAGTACAGTGTAGTAGAGATAAGTACAGTGTAGAGACGAGTGTAGTGATGAGTACAGTGTAGTGATGAGTATAGTGTAGTAGAGATGAGTTCAGTGTAGAGATGAGTACAGTGTAGTGATGAGTACAGTGTAGTAGAGATAAGTACAGTGTAGAGACGAGTGTAGTGATGAGTACAGTGTAGTGATGAGTATAGTGTAGTAGAGATGAGTTCAGTGTAGAGATGAGTACAGTGTAGTGATGAGTATAGTGTAGTAGAGATGAGTTCAGTGTAGAGATGAGTACAGTGTAGTGATGAGTACAGTGTAGTAGAGATAAGTACAGTGTAGAGACGAGTGTAGTGATGAGTACAGTGTAGTGATGAGTATAGTGTAGTAGAGATGAGTTCAGTGTAGTGATGAGTACAGTGTAGTGATGAGTACAGTGTAGTAGAGATAAGTACAGTGTAGAGACGAGTGTAGTGATGAGTACAGTGTAGTGATGAGTATAGTGTAGTAGAGATGAGTTCAGTGTAGAGATGAGTACAGTGTAGTGATGAGTACAGTGTAGTAGAGATAAGTACAGTGTAGAGACGAGTGTAGTGATGAGTACAGTGTAGTGATGAGTATAGTGTAGTAGAGATGAGTTCAGTGTAGAGATAAGTACAGTGTAGTGATGAGTACAGTGTAGTAGAGATAAGTACAGTGTAGAGACGAGTGTAGTGATGAGTACAGTGTAGTGATGAGTATAGTGTAGTAGAGATGAGTTCAGTGTAGTGATGAGTACAGTGTAGTGATGAGTACAGTGTAGTAGAGATAAGTACAGTGTAGAGACGAGTGTAGTGATGAGTACAGTGTAGTGATGAGTATAGTGTAGTAGAGATGAGTTCAGTGTAGAGATGAGTACAGTGTAGTGATGAGTACAGTGTAGTAGAGATAAGTACAGTGTAGAGACGAGTGTAGTGATGAGTACAGTGTAGTGATGAGTATAGTGTAGTAGAGATGAGTACAGTGTAGTGATGAGTACAGTGTAGTGATGAGTACAGTGTAGTAGAGATAAGTACAGTGTAGTGATGAGTACAGTGTAGTAGAGATAAGTACAGTGTAGAGACGAGTGTAGTGATGAGTACAGTGTAGTGATGAGTATAGTGTAGTAGAGATGAGTTCAGTGTAGAGATGAGTACAGTGTAGTGATGAGTACAGTGTAGTAGAGATAAGTACAGTGTAGAGACGAGTGTAGTGATGAGTACAGTGTAGTGATGAGTATAGTGTAGTAGAGATGAGTTCAGTGTAGAGATGAGTACAGTGTAGTGATGAGTACAGTGTAGTAGAGATAAGTACAGTGTAGAGACGAGTGTAGTGATGAGTACAGTGTAGTGATGAGTACAGTGTAGTAGAGATAAGTACAGTGTAGAGACGAGTGTAGTGATGAGTACAGTGTAGTGATGAGTATAGTGTAGTAGAGATGAGTTCAGTGTAGAGATGAGTACAGTGTAGTGATGAGTACAGTGTAGTAGAGATAAGTACAGTGTAGAGACGAGTGTAGTGATGAGTACAGTGTAGTGATGAGTATAGTGTAGTAGAGATGAGTTCAGTGTAGAGATGAGTACAGTGTAGTGATGAGTACAGTGTAGTAGAGATAAGTACAGTGTAGAGACGAGTGTAGTGATGAGTACAGTGTAGTGATGAGTACAGTGTAGTAGAGATAAGTACAGTGTAGAGACGAGTGTAGTGATGAGTACAGTGTAGTGATGAGTATAGTGTAGTAGAGATGAGTTCAGTGTAGAGATGAGTACAGTGTAGTGATGAGTACAGTGTAGTAGAGATAAGTACAGTGTAGAGACGAGTGTAGTGATGAGTACAGTGTAGTGATGAGTATAGTGTAGTAGAGATGAGTTCAGTGTAGAGATGAGTACAGTGTAGTGATGAGTACAGTGTAGTAGAGATAAGTACAGTGTAGAGACGAGTGTAGTGATGAGTACAGTGTAGTGATGAGTATAGTGTAGTAGAGATGAGTTCAGTGTAGTGATGAGTACAGTGTAGTGATGAGTACAGTGTAGTAGAGATAAGTACAGTGTAGAGACGAGTGTAGTGATGAGTACAGTGTAGTGATGAGTATAGTGTAGTAGAGATGAGTTCAGTGTAGAGATGAGTACAGTGTAGTGATGAGTACAGTGTAGTAGAGATAAGTACAGTGTAGAGACGAGTGTAGTGATGAGTACAGTGTAGTGATGAGTATAGTGTAGTAGAGATGAGTTCAGTGTAGAGATAAGTACAGTGTAGTGATGAGTACAGTGTAGTAGAGATAAGTACAGTGTAGAGACGAGTGTAGTGATGAGTACAGTGTAGTGATGAGTATAGTGTAGTAGAGATGAGTTCAGTGTAGTGATGAGTACAGTGTAGTGATGAGTACAGTGTAGTAGAGATAAGTACAGTGTAGAGACGAGTGTAGTGATGAGTACAGTGTAGTGATGAGTATAGTGTAGTAGAGATGAGTTCAGTGTAGAGATGAGTACAGTGTAGTGATGAGTACAGTGTAGTAGAGATAAGTACAGTGTAGAGACGAGTGTAGTGATGAGTACAGTGTAGTGATGAGTACAGTGTAGTAGAGATAAGTACAGTGTAGAGACGAGTGTAGTGATGAGTACAGTGTAGTGATGAGTATAGTGTAGTAGAGATGAGTTCAGTGTAGAGATGAGTACAGTGTAGTGATGAGTACAGTGTAGTAGAGATAAGTACAGTGTAGAGACGAGTGTAGTGATGAGTACAGTGTAGTGATGAGTACAGTGTAGTAGAGATAAGTACAGTGTAGAGACGAGTGTAGTGATGAGTACAGTGTAGTAGAGATAAGTACAGTGTAGAGACGAGTGTAGTGATGAGTACAGTGTAGTGATGAGTACAGTGTAGTAGAGATAAGTACAGTGTAGAGACGAGTGTAGTGATGAGTACAGTGTAGTGATGAGTATAGTGTAGTAGAGATGAGTTCAGTGTAGAGATGAGTACAGTGTAGTGATGAGTACAGTGTAGTAGAGATAAGTACAGTGTAGAGACGAGTGTAGTGATGAGTACAGTGTAGTGATGAGTACAGTGTAGTAGAGATAAGTACAGTGTAGAGACGAGTGTAGTGATGAGTACAGTGTAGTGATGAGTATAGTGTAGTAGAGATGAGTTCAGTGTAGAGATGAGTACAGTGTAGTGATGAGTACAGTGTAGTAGAGATAAGTACAGTGTAGAGACGAGTGTACTGATGAGTACAGTGTAGTGATGAGTATAGTGTAGTAGAGATGAGTTCAGTGTAGAGATGAGTACAGTGTAGTGATGAGTACAGTGTAGTAGAGATAAGTACAGTGTAGAGACGAGTGTAGTGATGAGTACAGTGTAGTGATGAGTACAGTGTAGTAGAGATAAGTACAGTGTAGAGACGAGTGTAGTGATGAGTACAGTGTAGTGATGAGTATAGTGTAGTAGAGATGAGTTCAGTGTAGAGATGAGTACAGTGTAGTGATGAGTACAGTGTAGTAGAGATAAGTACAGTGTAGAGACGAGTGTAGTGATGAGTACAGTGTAGTGATGAGTATAGTGTAGTAGAGATGAGTTCAGTGTAGAGATGAGTACAGTGTAGTGATGAGTACAGTGTAGTAGAGATAAGTACAGTGTAGAGACGAGTGTAGTGATGAGTACAGTGTAGTGATGAGTACAGTGTAGTAGAGATAAGTACAGTGTAGAGACGAGTGTAGTGATGAGTACAGTGTAGTGATGAGTATAGTGTAGTAGAGATGAGTTCAGTGTAGAGATGAGTACAGTGTAGTGATGAGTACAGTGTAGTAGAGATAAGTACAGTGTAGAGACGAGTGTAGTGATGAGTACAGTGTAGTGATGAGTATAGTGTAGTAGAGATGAGTTCAGTGTAGAGATGAGTACAGTGTAGTGATGAGTACAGTGTAGTAGAGATAAGTACAGTGTAGAGACGAGTGTAGTGATGAGTACAGTGTAGTGATGAGTATAGTGTAGTAGAGATGAGTTCAGTGTAGAGATGAGTACAGTGTAGTGATGAGTACAGTGTAGTAGAGATAAGTACAGTGTAGAGACGAGTGTAGTGATGAGTACAGTGTAGTGATGAGTATAGTGTAGTAGAGATGAGTTCAGTGTAGTGATGAGTACAGTGTAGTGATGAGTACAGTGTAGTAGAGATAAGTACAGTGTAGAGACGAGTGTAGTGATGAGTACAGTGTAGTGATGAGTATAGTGTAGTAGAGATGAGTTCAGTGTAGAGATGAGTACAGTGTAGTGATGAGTACAGTGTAGTAGAGATAAGTACAGTGTAGAGACGAGTGTAGTGATGAGTACAGTGTAGTGATGAGTATAGTGTAGTAGAGATGAGTTCAGTGTAGAGATAAGTACAGTGTAGTGATGAGTACAGTGTAGTAGAGATAAGTACAGTGTAGAGACGAGTGTAGTGATGAGTACAGTGTAGTGATGAGTATAGTGTAGTAGAGATGAGTTCAGTGTAGTGATGAGTACAGTGTAGTGATGAGTACAGTGTAGTAGAGATAAGTACAGTGTAGAGACGAGTGTAGTGATGAGTACAGTGTAGTGATGAGTATAGTGTAGTAGAGATGAGTTCAGTGTAGAGATGAGTACAGTGTAGTGATGAGTATAGTGTAGTAGAGATAAGTACAGTGTAGAGACGAGTGTAGTGATGAGTACAGTGTAGTGATGAGTACAGTGTAGTAGAGATAAGTACAGTGTAGAGACGAGTGTAGTGATGAGTACAGTGTAGTGATGAGTATAGTGTAGTAGAGATGAGTTCAGTGTAGAGATGAGTACAGTGTAGTGATGAGTACAGTGTAGTAGAGATAAGTACAGTGTAGAGACGAGTGTAGTGATGAGTACAGTGTAGTGATGAGTATAGTGTAGTAGAGATGAGTTCAGTGTAGAGATGAGTACAGTGTAGTGATGAGTACAGTGTAGTAGAGATAAGTACAGTGTAGAGACGAGTGTAGTGATGAGTACAGTGTAGTGATGAGTACAGTGTAGTAGAGATAAGTACAGTGTAGAGACGAGTGTAGTGATGAGTACAGTGTAGTGATGAGTATAGTGTAGTAGAGATGAGTTCAGTGTAGAGATGAGTACAGTGTAGTGATGAGTACAGTGTAGTAGAGATAAGTACAGTGTAGAGACGAGTGTAGTGATGAGTACAGTGTAGTGATGAGTATAGTGTAGTAGAGATGAGTTCAGTGTAGAGATGAGTACAGTGTAGTGATGAGTACAGTGTAGTAGAGATAAGTACAGTGTAGAGACGAGTGTAGTGATGAGTACAGTGTAGTGATGAGTACAGTGTAGTAGAGATAAGTACAGTGTAGAGACGAGTGTAGTGATGAGTACAGTGTAGTGATGAGTATAGTGTAGTAGAGATGAGTTCAGTGTAGAGATGAGTACAGTGTAGTGATGAGTACAGTGTAGTAGAGATAAGTACAGTGTAGAGACGAGTGTAGTGATGAGTACAGTGTAGTGATGAGTATAGTGTAGTAGAGATGAGTTCAGTGTAGAGATGAGTACAGTGTAGTGATGAGTACAGTGTAGTAGAGATAAGTACAGTGTAGAGACGAGTGTAGTGATGAGTACAGTGTAGTGATGAGTACAGTGTAGTAGAGATAAGTACAGTGTAGAGACGAGTGTAGTGATGAGTACAGTGTAGTGATGAGTATAGTGTAGTAGAGATGAGTTCAGTGTAGAGATGAGTACAGTGTAGTGATGAGTACAGTGTAGTAGAGATAAGTACAGTGTAGAGACGAGTGTAGTGATGAGTACAGTGTAGTGATGAGTACAGTGTAGTAGAGATAAGTACAGTGTAGAGACGAGTGTAGTGATGAGTACAGTGTAGTGATGAGTATAGTGTAGTAGAGATGAGTTCAGTGTAGTGATGAGTACAGTGTAGTGATGAGTACAGTGTAGTAGAGATAAGTACAGTGTAGAGACGAGTGTAGTGATGAGTACAGTGTAGTGATGAGTACAGTGTAGTAGAGATAAGTACAGTGTAGAGACGAGTGTAGTGATGAGTACAGTGTAGTGATGAGTACAGTGTAGTAGAGATAAGTACAGTGTAGAGACGAGTGTAGTGATGAGTACAGTGTAGTGATGAGTATAGTGTAGTAGAGATGAGTTCAGTGTAGAGATGAGTACAGTGTAGTGATGAGTATAGTGTAGTAGAGATGAGTTCAGTGTAGAGATGAGTACAGTGTAGTGATGAGTACAGTGTAGTAGAGATAAGTACAGTGTAGAGACGAGTGTAGTGATGAGTACAGTGTAGTAGAGATAAGTACAGTGTAGAGACGAGTGTAGTGATGAGTACAGTGTAGTGATGAGTATAGTGTAGTAGAGATGAGTTCAGTGTAGAGATGAGTACAGTGTAGTGATGAGTACAGTGTAGTAGAGATAAGTACAGTGTAGAGACGAGTGTAGTGATGAGTACAGTGTAGTGATGAGTATAGTGTAGTAGAGATGAGTTCAGTGTAGAGATGAGTACAGTGTAGTGATGAGTACAGTGTAGTAGAGATAAGTACAGTGTAGAGACGAGTGTAGTGATGAGTACAGTGTAGTGATGAGTATAGTGTAGTAGAGATGAGTTCAGTGTAGAGATGAGTACAGTGTAGTGATGAGTACAGTGTAGTAGAGATAAGTACAGTGTAGAGACGAGTGTAGTGATGAGTACAGTGTAGTGATGAGTACAGTGTAGTAGAGATAAGTACAGTGTAGAGACGAGTGTAGTGATGAGTACAGTGTAGTGATGAGTATAGTGTAGTAGAGATGAGTTCAGTGTAGAGATGAGTACAGTGTAGTGATGAGTACAGTGTAGTAGAGATAAGTACAGTGTAGAGACGAGTGTAGTGATGAGTACAGTGTAGTGATGAGTACAGTGTAGTAGAGATAAGTACAGTGTAGAGACGAGTGTAGTGATGAGTACAGTGTAGTGATGAGTATAGTGTAGTAGAGATGAGTTCAGTGTAGTGATGAGTACAGTGTAGTGATGAGTACAGTGTAGTAGAGATAAGTACAGTGTAGAGACGAGTGTAGTGATGAGTACAGTGTAGTGATGAGTACAGTGTAGTAGAGATAAGTACAGTGTAGAGACGAGTGTAGTGATGAGTACAGTGTAGTGATGAGTACAGTGTAGTAGAGATAAGTACAGTGTAGAGACGAGTGTAGTGATGAGTACAGTGTAGTGATGAGTATAGTGTAGTAGAGATGAGTTCAGTGTAGAGATGAGTACAGTGTAGTGATGAGTATAGTGTAGTAGAGATGAGTTCAGTGTAGAGATGAGTACAGTGTAGTGATGAGTACAGTGTAGTAGAGATAAGTACAGTGTAGAGACGAGTGTAGTGATGAGTACAGTGTAGTAGAGATAAGTACAGTGTAGAGACGAGTGTAGTGATGAGTACAGTGTAGTGATGAGTACAGTGTAGTAGAGATAAGTACAGTGTAGAGACGAGTGTAGTGATGAGTACAGTGTAGTGATGAGTATAGTGTAGTAGAGATGAGTTCAGTGTAGAGATGAGTACAGTGTAGTGATGAGTACAGTGTAGTAGAGATAAGTACAGTGTAGAGACGAGTGTAGTGATGAGTACAGTGTAGTGATGAGTATAGTGTAGTAGAGATGAGTTCAGTGTAGAGATGAGTACAGTGTAGTGATGAGTACAGTGTAGTAGAGATAAGTACAGTGTAGAGACGAGTGTAGTGATGAGTACAGTGTAGTGATGAGTATAGTGTAGTAGAGATGAGTTCAGTGTAGAGATGAGTACAGTGTAGTGATGAGTACAGTGTAGTAGAGATAAGTACAGTGTAGAGACGAGTGTAGTGATGAGTACAGTGTAGTGATGAGTATAGTGTAGTAGAGATGAGTTCAGTGTAGTGATGAGTACAGTGTAGTGATGAGTACAGTGTAGTAGAGATAAGTACAGTGTAGAGACGAGTGTAGTGATGAGTACAGTGTAGTGATGAGTACAGTGTAGTAGAGATAAGTACAGTGTAGAGACGAGTGTAGAGATGAGTACAGTGTAGTGATGAGTATAGTGTAGTAGAGATAAGTACAGTGTAGAGACGAGTGTAGTGATGAGTACAGTGTAGTGATGAGTATAGTGTAGTAGAGATGAGTTCAGTGTAGAGATGAGTACAGTGTAGTGATGAGTACAGTGTAGTAGAGATAAGTACAGTGTAGAGACGAGTGTAGTGATGAGTACAGTGTAGTGATGAGTATAGTGTAGTAGAGATGAGTTCAGTGTAGAGATGAGTACAGTGTAGTGATGAGTACAGTGTAGTAGAGATAAGTACAGTGTAGAGACGAGTGTAGTGATGAGTACAGTGTAGTGATGAGTATAGTGTAGTAGAGATGAGTTCAGTGTAGTGATGAGTACAGTGTAGTGATGAGTACAGTGTAGTAGAGATAAGTACAGTGTAGAGACGAGTGTAGTGATGAGTACAGTGTAGTGATGAGTATAGTGTAGTAGAGATGAGTTCAGTGTAGTGATGAGTACAGTGTAGTGATGAGTATAGTGTAGTAGAGATGAGTTCAGTGTAGAGATGAGTACAGTGTAGTGATGAGTATAGTGTAGTAGAGATGAGTTCAGTGTAGAGATGAGTACAGTGTAGTGATGAGTACAGTGTAGTAGAGATAAGTACAGTGTAGAGACGAGTGTAGTGATGAGTACAGTGTAGTGATGAGTACAGTGTAGTAGAGATAAGTACAGTGTAGAGACGAGTGTAGAGATGAGTACAGTGTAGTGATGAGTATAGTGTAGTAGAGATAAGTACAGTGTAGAGACGAGTGTAGTGATGAGTACAGTGTAGTGATGAGTATAGTGTAGTAGAGATGAGTTCAGTGTAGAGATGAGTACAGTGTAGTGATGAGTACAGTGTAGTAGAGATAAGTACAGTGTAGAGACGAGTGTAGTGATGAGTACAGTGTAGTGATGAGTATAGTGTAGTAGAGATGAGTTCAGTGTAGAGATGAGTACAGTGTAGTGATGAGTACAGTGTAGTAGAGATAAGTACAGTGTAGAGACGAGTGTAGTGATGAGTACAGTGTAGTGATGAGTATAGTGTAGTAGAGATGAGTTCAGTGTAGTGATGAGTACAGTGTAGTGATGAGTACAGTGTAGTAGAGATAAGTACAGTGTAGAGACGAGTGTAGTGATGAGTACAGTGTAGTGATGAGTATAGTGTAGTAGAGATGAGTTCAGTGTAGTGATGAGTACAGTGTAGTGATGAGTATAGTGTAGTAGAGATGAGTTCAGTGTAGAGATGAGTACAGTGTAGTGATGAGTATAGTGTAGTAGAGATGAGTTCAGTGTAGAGATGAGTACAGTGTAGTGATGAGTACAGTGTAGTAGAGATAAGTACAGTGTAGAGACGAGTGTAGTGATGAGTACAGTGTAGTGATGAGTACAGTGTAGTAGAGATAAGTACAGTGTAGAGACGAGTGTAGAGATGAGTACAGTGTAGTGATGAGTATAGTGTAGTAGAGATAAGTACAGTGTAGAGACGAGTGTAGTGATGAGTACAGTGTAGTGATGAGTATAGTGTAGTAGAGATGAGTTCAGTGTAGAGATGAGTACAGTGTAGTGATGAGTACAGTGTAGTAGAGATAAGTACAGTGTAGAGACGAGTGTAGTGATGAGTACAGTGTAGTGATGAGTATAGTGTAGTAGAGATGAGTTCAGTGTAGAGATGAGTACAGTGTAGTGATGAGTACAGTGTAGTAGAGATAAGTACAGTGTAGAGACGAGTGTAGTGATGAGTACAGTGTAGTGATGAGTATAGTGTAGTAGAGATGAGTTCAGTGTAGTGATGAGTACAGTGTAGTGATGAGTACAGTGTAGTAGAGATAAGTACAGTGTAGAGACGAGTGTAGTGATGAGTACAGTGTAGTGATGAGTATAGTGTAGTAGAGATGAGTTCAGTGTAGAGATGAGTACAGTGTAGTGATGAGTACAGTGTAGTAGAGATAAGTACAGTGTAGAGACGAGTGTAGTGATGAGTACAGTGTAGTGATGAGTATAGTGTAGTAGAGATGAGTTCAGTGTAGAGATAAGTACAGTGTAGTGATGAGTATAGTGTAGTAGAGATGAGTTCAGTGTAGAGATGAGTACAGTGTAGTGATGAGTACAGTGTAGTAGAGATAAGTACAGTGTAGAGACGAGTGTAGTGATGAGTACAGTGTAGTGATGAGTATAGTGTAGTAGAGATGAGTTCAGTGTAGTGATGAGTACAGTGTAGTGATGAGTACAGTGTAGTAGAGATAAGTACAGTGTAGAGACGAGTGTAGTGATGAGTACAGTGTAGTGATGAGTATAGTGTAGTAGAGATGAGTTCAGTGTAGAGATGAGTACAGTGTAGTGATGAGTACAGTGTAGTAGAGATAAGTACAGTGTAGAGACGAGTGTAGTGATGAGTACAGTGTAGTGATGAGTATAGTGTAGTAGAGATGAGTTCAGTGTAGAGATGAGTACAGTGTAGTGATGAGTACAGTGTAGTAGAGATAAGTACAGTGTAGAGACGAGTGTAGTGATGAGTACAGTGTAGTGATGAGTACAGTGTAGTAGAGATAAGTACAGTGTAGAGACGAGTGTAGTGATGAGTACAGTGTAGTGATGAGTATAGTGTAGTAGAGATGAGTTCAGTGTAGAGATGAGTACAGTGTAGTGATGAGTACAGTGTAGTAGAGATAAGTACAGTGTAGAGACGAGTGTAGTGATGAGTACAGTGTAGTGATGAGTATAGTGTAGTAGAGATGAGTTCAGTGTAGAGATGAGTACAGTGTAGTGATGAGTACAGTGTAGTAGAGATAAGTACAGTGTAGAGACGAGTGTAGTGATGAGTACAGTGTAGTGATGAGTACAGTGTAGTAGAGATAAGTACAGTGTAGAGACGAGTGTAGTGATGAGTACAGTGTAGTGATGAGTATAGTGTAGTAGAGATGAGTTCAGTGTAGAGATGAGTACAGTGTAGTGATGAGTACAGTGTAGTAGAGATAAGTACAGTGTAGAGACGAGTGTAGTGATGAGTACAGTGTAGTGATGAGTATAGTGTAGTAGAGATGAGTTCAGTGTAGAGATGAGTACAGTGTAGTGATGAGTACAGTGTAGTAGAGATAAGTACAGTGTAGAGACGAGTGTAGTGATGAGTACAGTGTAGTGATGAGTACAGTGTAGTAGAGATAAGTACAGTGTAGAGACGAGTGTAGTGATGAGTACAGTGTAGTGATGAGTATAGTGTAGTAGAGATGAGTTCAGTGTAGAGATGAGTACAGTGTAGTGATGAGTACAGTGTAGTAGAGATAAGTACAGTGTAGAGACGAGTGTAGTGATGAGTACAGTGTAGTGATGAGTATAGTGTAGTAGAGATGAGTTCAGTGTAGAGATGAGTACAGTGTAGTGATGAGTACAGTGTAGTAGAGATAAGTACAGTGTAGAGACGAGTGTAGTGATGAGTACAGTGTAGTGATGAGTATAGTGTAGTAGAGATGAGTTCAGTGTAGAGATGAGTACAGTGTAGTGATGAGTACAGTGTAGTAGAGATAAGTACAGTGTAGAGACGAGTGTAGTGATGAGTACAGTGTAGTGATGAGTATAGTGTAGTAGAGATGAGTTCAGTGTAGTGATGAGTACAGTGTAGTGATGAGTACAGTGTAGTAGAGATAAGTACAGTGTAGAGACGAGTGTAGTGATGAGTACAGTGTAGTGATGAGTATAGTGTAGTAGAGATGAGTTCAGTGTAGAGATGAGTACAGTGTAGTGATGAGTACAGTGTAGTAGAGATAAGTACAGTGTAGAGACGAGTGTAGTGATGAGTACAGTGTAGTGATGAGTATAGTGTAGTAGAGATGAGTTCAGTGTAGAGATAAGTACAGTGTAGTGATGAGTACAGTGTAGTAGAGATAAGTACAGTGTAGAGACGAGTGTAGTGATGAGTACAGTGTAGTGATGAGTATAGTGTAGTAGAGATGAGTTCAGTGTAGTGATGAGTACAGTGTAGTGATGAGTACAGTGTAGTAGAGATAAGTACAGTGTAGAGACGAGTGTAGTGATGAGTACAGTGTAGTGATGAGTATAGTGTAGTAGAGATGAGTTCAGTGTAGAGATGAGTACAGTGTAGTGATGAGTACAGTGTAGTAGAGATAAGTACAGTGTAGAGACGAGTGTAGTGATGAGTACAGTGTAGTGATGAGTACAGTGTAGTAGAGATAAGTACAGTGTAGAGACGAGTGTAGTGATGAGTACAGTGTAGTGATGAGTATAGTGTAGTAGAGATGAGTTCAGTGTAGAGATGAGTACAGTGTAGTGATGAGTACAGTGTAGTAGAGATAAGTACAGTGTAGAGACGAGTGTAGTGATGAGTACAGTGTAGTGATGAGTATAGTGTAGTAGAGATGAGTTCAGTGTAGAGATGAGTACAGTGTAGTGATGAGTACAGTGTAGTAGAGATAAGTACAGTGTAGAGACGAGTGTAGTGATGAGTACAGTGTAGTGATGAGTACAGTGTAGTAGAGATAAGTACAGTGTAGAGACGAGTGTAGTGATGAGTACAGTGTAGTGATGAGTATAGTGTAGTAGAGATGAGTTCAGTGTAGAGATGAGTACAGTGTAGTGATGAGTACAGTGTAGTAGAGATAAGTACAGTGTAGAGACGAGTGTACTGATGAGTACAGTGTAGTGATGAGTATAGTGTAGTAGAGATGAGTTCAGTGTAGAGATGAGTACAGTGTAGTGATGAGTACAGTGTAGTAGAGATAAGTACAGTGTAGAGACGAGTGTAGTGATGAGTACAGTGTAGTGATGAGTACAGTGTAGTAGAGATAAGTACAGTGTAGAGACGAGTGTAGTGATGAGTACAGTGTAGTGATGAGTATAGTGTAGTAGAGATGAGTTCAGTGAGTTCAGTGTAGAGATGAGTACAGTGTAGTGATGAGTACAGTGTAGTAGAGATAAGTACAGTGTAGAGACGAGTGTAGTGATGAGTACAGTGTAGTGATGAGTATAGTGTAGTAGAGATGAGTTCAGTGTAGAGATGAGTACAGTGTAGTGATGAGTACAGTGTAGTAGAGATAAGTACAGTGTAGAGACGAGTGTAGTGATGAGTACAGTGTAGTGATGAGTACAGTGTAGTAGAGATAAGTACAGTGTAGACGATGAGGTACAGTGTAGTGATGAGTATAGTGTAGTAGAGATGAGTTCAGTGTAGAGATGAGTACAGTGTAGTGATGAGTACAGTGTAGTAGAGATAAGTACAGTGTAGAGGACGAGTGTAGTGATGAGTACAGTGTAGTGATGAGTATAGTGTAGTAGAGATGAGTTCAGTGTAGAGATGAGTACAGTGTAGTGATGAGTACAGTGTAGTAGAGATAAGTACAGTGTAGAGACGAGTGTAGTGATGAGTACAGTGTAGTGATGAGTATAGTGTAGTAGAGATGAGTTCAGTGTAGAGATGAGTACAGTGTAGTGATGAGTACAGTGTAGTAGAGATAAGTACAGTGTAGAGACGAGTGTAGTGATGAGTACAGTGTAGTGATGAGTATAGTGTAGTAGAGATGAGTTCAGTGTAGTGATGAGTACAGTGTAGTGATGAGTACAGTGTAGTAGAGATAAGTACAGTGTAGAGACGAGTGTAGTGATGAGTACAGTGTAGTGATGAGTATAGTGTAGTAGAGATGAGTTCAGTGTAGAGATGAGTACAGTGTAGTGATGAGTACAGTGTAGTAGAGATAAGTACAGTGTAGAGACGAGTGTAGTGATGAGTACAGTGTAGTGATGAGTATAGTGTAGTAGAGATGAGTTCAGTGTAGAGATAAGTACAGTGTAGTGATGAGTACAGTGTAGTAGAGATAAGTACAGTGTAGAGACGAGTGTAGTGATGAGTACAGTGTAGTGATGAGTATAGTGTAGTAGAGATGAGTTCAGTGTAGTGATGAGTACAGTGTAGTGATGAGTACAGTGTAGTAGAGATAAGTACAGTGTAGAGACGAGTGTAGTGATGAGTACAGTGTAGTGATGAGTATAGTGTAGTAGAGATGAGTTCAGTGTAGAGATGAGTACAGTGTAGTGATGAGTACAGTGTAGTAGAGATAAGTACAGTGTAGAGACGAGTGTAGTGATGAGTACAGTGTAGTGATGAGTACAGTGTAGTAGAGATGAGTTCAGTGTAGAGATGAGTACAGTGTAGTGATGAGTACAGTGTAGTAGAGATAAGTACAGTGTAGAGACGAGTGTAGTGATGAGTACAGTGTAGTGATGAGTATAGTGTAGTAGAGATGAGTTCAGTGTAGAGATAAGTACAGTGTAGTGATGAGTACAGTGTAGTAGAGATAAGTACAGTGTAGAGACGAGTGTAGTGATGAGTACAGTGTAGTGATGAGTACAGTGTAGTAGAGATGAGTTCAGTGTAGAGATGAGTACAGTGTAGTGATGAGTACAGTGTAGTAGAGATAAGTACAGTGTAGAGACGAGTGTAGTGATGAGTACAGTGTAGTGATGAGTATAGTGTAGTAGAGATGAGTTCAGTGTAGAGATGAGTACAGTGTAGTGATGAGTACAGTGTAGTAGAGATAAGTACAGTGTAGAGACGAGTGTAGTGATGAGTACAGTGTAGTGATGAGTATAGTGTAGTAGAGATGAGTTCAGTGTAGAGATGAGTACAGTGTAGTGATGAGTACAGTGTAGTAGAGATAAGTACAGTGTAGAGACGAGTGTAGTGATGAGTACAGTGTAGTGATGAGTACAGTGTAGTAGAGATAAGTACAGTGTAGAGACGAGTGTAGTGATGAGTACAGTGTAGTGATGAGTATAGTGTAGTAGAGATGAGTTCAGTGTAGAGATGAGTACAGTGTAGTGATGAGTACAGTGTAGTAGAGATAAGTACAGTGTAGAGACGAGTGTAGTGATGAGTACAGTGTAGTGATGAGTATAGTGTAGTAGAGATGAGTTCAGTGTAGAGATGAGTACAGTGTAGTGATGAGTACAGTGTAGTAGAGATAAGTACAGTGTAGAGACGAGTGTAGTGATGAGTACAGTGTAGTGATGAGTACAGTGTAGTAGAGATAAGTACAGTGTAGAGACGAGTGTAGTGATGAGTACAGTGTAGTGATGAGTATAGTGTAGTAGAGATGAGTTCAGTGTAGAGATGAGTACAGTGTAGTGATGAGTACAGTGTAGTAGAGATAAGTACAGTGTAGAGACGAGTGTAGTGATGAGTACAGTGTAGTGATGAGTATAGTGTAGTAGAGATGAGTTCAGTGTAGAGATGAGTACAGTGTAGTGATGAGTACAGTGTAGTAGAGATAAGTACAGTGTAGAGACGAGTGTAGTGATGAGTACAGTGTAGTGATGAGTACAGTGTAGTAGAGATAAGTACAGTGTAGAGACGAGTGTAGTGATGAGTACAGTGTAGTGATGAGTATAGTGTAGTAGAGATGAGTTCAGTGTAGAGATGAGTACAGTGTAGTGATGAGTACAGTGTAGTAGAGATAAGTACAGTGTAGAGACGAGTGTAGTGATGAGTACAGTGTAGTGATGAGTATAGTGTAGTAGAGATGAGTTCAGTGTAGTGATGAGTACAGTGTAGTGATGAGTACAGTGTAGTAGAGATAAGTACAGTGTAGAGACGAGTGTAGTGATGAGTACAGTGTAGTGATGAGTACAGTGTAGTAGAGATAAGTACAGTGTAGAGACGAGTGTAGTGATGAGTACAGTGTAGTGATGAGTACAGTGTAGTAGAGATAAGTACAGTGTAGAGACGAGTGTAGTGATGAGTACAGTGTAGTGATGAGTATAGTGTAGTAGAGATGAGTTCAGTGTAGAGATGAGTACAGTGTAGTGATGAGTACAGTGTAGTAGAGATAAGTACAGTGTAGAGACGAGTGTAGTGATGAGTACAGTGTAGTAGAGATAAGTACAGTGTAGAGACGAGTGTAGTGATGAGTACAGTGTAGTGATGAGTACAGTGTAGTAGAGATAAGTACAGTGTAGAGACGAGTGTAGTGATGAGTACAGTGTAGTGATGAGTATAGTGTAGTAGAGATGAGTTCAGTGTAGAGATGAGTACAGTGTAGTGATGAGTACAGTGTAGTAGAGATAAGTACAGTGTAGAGACGAGTGTAGTGATGAGTACAGTGTAGTGATGAGTATAGTGTAGTAGAGATGAGTTCAGTGTAGAGATGAGTACAGTGTAGTGATGAGTACAGTGTAGTAGAGATAAGTACAGTGTAGAGACGAGTGTAGTGATGAGTACAGTGTAGTGATGAGTATAGTGTAGTAGAGATGAGTTCAGTGTAGAGATGAGTACAGTGTAGTGATGAGTACAGTGTAGTAGAGATAAGTACAGTGTAGAGACGAGTGTAGTGATGAGTACAGTGTAGTGATGAGTATAGTGTAGTAGAGATGAGTTCAGTGTAGAGATGAGTACAGTGTAGTGATGAGTACAGTGTAGTAGAGATAAGTACAGTGTAGAGACGAGTGTAGTGATGAGTACAGTGTAGTGATGAGTATAGTGTAGTAGAGATGAGTTCAGTGTAGAGATGAGTACAGTGTAGTGATGAGTACAGTGTAGTAGAGATAAGTACAGTGTAGAGACGAGTGTAGTGATGAGTACAGTGTAGTGATGAGTATAGTGTAGTAGAGATGAGTTCAGTGTAGTGATGAGTACAGTGTAGTGATGAGTACAGTGTAGTAGAGATAAGTACAGTGTAGAGACGAGTGTAGTGATGAGTACAGTGTAGTGATGAGTACAGTGTAGTAGAGATAAGTACAGTGTAGAGACGAGTGTAGAGATGAGTACAGTGTAGTGATGAGTACAGTGTAGTGATGAGTATAGTGTAGTAGAGATGAGTTCAGTGTAGAGATGAGTACAGTGTAGTGATGAGTACAGTGTAGTAGAGATAAGTACAGTGTAGAGACGAGTGTAGTGATGAGTACAGTGTAGTGATGAGTACAGTGTAGTAGAGATAAGTACAGTGTAGAGACGAGTGTAGTGATGAGTACAGTGTAGTGATGAGTATAGTGTAGTAGAGATGAGTTCAGTGTAGAGATGAGTACAGTGTAGTGATGAGTACAGTGTAGTAGAGATAAGTACAGTGTAGAGACGAGTGTAGTGATGAGTACAGTGTAGTGATGAGTATAGTGTAGTAGAGATGAGTTCAGTGTAGAGATGAGTACAGTGTAGTGATGAGTACAGTGTAGTAGAGATAAGTACAGTGTAGAGACGAGTGTAGTGATGAGTACAGTGTAGTGATGAGTATAGTGTAGTAGAGATGAGTTCAGTGTAGAGATGAGTACAGTGTAGTGATGAGTACAGTGTAGTAGAGATAAGTACAGTGTAGAGACGAGTGTAGTGATGAGTACAGTGTAGTGATGAGTATAGTGTAGTAGAGATGAGTTCAGTGTAGTGATGAGTACAGTGTAGTGATGAGTACAGTGTAGTAGAGATAAGTACAGTGTAGAGACGAGTGTAGTGATGAGTACAGTGTAGTGATGAGTATAGTGTAGTAGAGATGAGTTCAGTGTAGTGATGAGTACAGTGTAGTGATGAGTATAGTGTAGTAGAGATGAGTTCAGTGTAGAGATGAGTACAGTGTAGTGATGAGTATAGTGTAGTAGAGATGAGTTCAGTGTAGAGATGAGTACAGTGTAGTGATGAGTACAGTGTAGTAGAGATAAGTACAGTGTAGAGACGAGTGTAGTGATGAGTACAGTGTAGTGATGAGTACAGTGTAGTAGAGATAAGTACAGTGTAGAGACGAGTGTAGAGATGAGTACAGTGTAGTGATGAGTATAGTGTAGTAGAGATAAGTACAGTGTAGAGACGAGTGTAGTGATGAGTACAGTGTAGTGATGAGTATAGTGTAGTAGAGATGAGTTCAGTGTAGAGATGAGTACAGTGTAGTGATGAGTACAGTGTAGTAGAGATAAGTACAGTGTAGAGACGAGTGTAGTGATGAGTACAGTGTAGTGATGAGTATAGTGTAGTAGAGATGAGTTCAGTGTAGAGATGAGTACAGTGTAGTGATGAGTACAGTGTAGTAGAGATAAGTACAGTGTAGAGACGAGTGTAGTGATGAGTACAGTGTAGTGATGAGTATAGTGTAGTAGAGATGAGTTCAGTGTAGTGATGAGTACAGTGTAGTGATGAGTACAGTGTAGTAGAGATAAGTACAGTGTAGAGACGAGTGTAGTGATGAGTACAGTGTAGTGATGAGTATAGTGTAGTAGAGATGAGTTCAGTGTAGTGATGAGTACAGTGTAGTGATGAGTATAGTGTAGTAGAGATGAGTTCAGTGTAGAGATGAGTACAGTGTAGTGATGAGTATAGTGTAGTAGAGATGAGTTCAGTGTAGAGATGAGTACAGTGTAGTGATGAGTACAGTGTAGTAGAGATAAGTACAGTGTAGAGACGAGTGTAGTGATGAGTACAGTGTAGTGATGAGTACAGTGTAGTAGAGATAAGTACAGTGTAGAGACGAGTGTAGAGATGAGTACAGTGTAGTGATGAGTATAGTGTAGTAGAGATAAGTACAGTGTAGAGACGAGTGTAGTGATGAGTACAGTGTAGTGATGAGTATAGTGTAGTAGAGATGAGTTCAGTGTAGAGATGAGTACAGTGTAGTGATGAGTACAGTGTAGTAGAGATAAGTACAGTGTAGAGACGAGTGTAGTGATGAGTACAGTGTAGTGATGAGTATAGTGTAGTAGAGATGAGTTCAGTGTAGAGATGAGTACAGTGTAGTGATGAGTACAGTGTAGTAGAGATAAGTACAGTGTAGAGACGAGTGTAGTGATGAGTACAGTGTAGTGATGAGTATAGTGTAGTAGAGATGAGTTCAGTGTAGTGATGAGTACAGTGTAGTGATGAGTACAGTGTAGTAGAGATAAGTACAGTGTAGAGACGAGTGTAGTGATGAGTACAGTGTAGTGATGAGTATAGTGTAGTAGAGATGAGTTCAGTGTAGAGATGAGTACAGTGTAGTGATGAGTACAGTGTAGTAGAGATAAGTACAGTGTAGAGACGAGTGTAGTGATGAGTACAGTGTAGTGATGAGTATAGTGTAGTAGAGATGAGTTCAGTGTAGAGATAAGTACAGTGTAGTGATGAGTACAGTGTAGTAGAGATAAGTACAGTGTAGAGACGAGTGTAGTGATGAGTACAGTGTAGTGATGAGTATAGTGTAGTAGAGATGAGTTCAGTGTAGTGATGAGTACAGTGTAGTGATGAGTACAGTGTAGTAGAGATAAGTACAGTGTAGAGACGAGTGTAGTGATGAGTACAGTGTAGTGATGAGTATAGTGTAGTAGAGATGAGTTCAGTGTAGAGATGAGTACAGTGTAGTGATGAGTACAGTGTAGTAGAGATAAGTACAGTGTAGAGACGAGTGTAGTGATGAGTACAGTGTAGTGATGAGTATAGTGTAGTAGAGATGAGTTCAGTGTAGAGATGAGTACAGTGTAGTGATGAGTACAGTGTAGTAGAGATAAGTACAGTGTAGAGACGAGTGTAGTGATGAGTACAGTGTAGTGATGAGTACAGTGTAGTAGAGATAAGTACAGTGTAGAGACGAGTGTAGTGATGAGTACAGTGTAGTGATGAGTATAGTGTAGTAGAGATGAGTTCAGTGTAGAGATGAGTACAGTGTAGTGATGAGTACAGTGTAGTAGAGATAAGTACAGTGTAGAGACGAGTGTAGTGATGAGTACAGTGTAGTGATGAGTATAGTGTAGTAGAGATGAGTTCAGTGTAGAGATGAGTACAGTGTAGTGATGAGTACAGTGTAGTAGAGATAAGTACAGTGTAGAGACGAGTGTAGTGATGAGTACAGTGTAGTGATGAGTACAGTGTAGTAGAGATAAGTACAGTGTAGAGACGAGTGTAGTGATGAGTACAGTGTAGTGATGAGTATAGTGTAGTAGAGATGAGTTCAGTGTAGAGATGAGTACAGTGTAGTGATGAGTACAGTGTAGTAGAGATAAGTACAGTGTAGAGACGAGTGTAGTGATGAGTACAGTGTAGTGATGAGTATAGTGTAGTAGAGATGAGTTCAGTGTAGAGATGAGTACAGTGTAGTGATGAGTACAGTGTAGTAGAGATAAGTACAGTGTAGAGACGAGTGTAGTGATGAGTACAGTGTAGTGATGAGTACAGTGTAGTAGAGATAAGTACAGTGTAGAGACGAGTGTAGTGATGAGTACAGTGTAGTGATGAGTATAGTGTAGTAGAGATGAGTTCAGTGTAGAGATGAGTACAGTGTAGTGATGAGTACAGTGTAGTAGAGATAAGTACAGTGTAGAGACGAGTGTAGTGATGAGTACAGTGTAGTGATGAGTATAGTGTAGTAGAGATGAGTTCAGTGTAGAGATGAGTACAGTGTAGTGATGAGTACAGTGTAGTAGAGATAAGTACAGTGTAGAGACGAGTGTAGTGATGAGTACAGTGTAGTGATGAGTATAGTGTAGTAGAGATGAGTTCAGTGTAGAGATGAGTACAGTGTAGTGATGAGTACAGTGTAGTAGAGATAAGTACAGTGTAGAGACGAGTGTAGTGATGAGTACAGTGTAGTGATGAGTATAGTGTAGTAGAGATGAGTTCAGTGTAGTGATGAGTACAGTGTAGTGATGAGTACAGTGTAGTAGAGATAAGTACAGTGTAGAGACGAGTGTAGTGATGAGTACAGTGTAGTGATGAGTATAGTGTAGTAGAGATGAGTTCAGTGTAGAGATGAGTACAGTGTAGTGATGAGTACAGTGTAGTAGAGATAAGTACAGTGTAGAGACGAGTGTAGTGATGAGTACAGTGTAGTGATGAGTATAGTGTAGTAGAGATGAGTTCAGTGTAGAGATAAGTACAGTGTAGTGATGAGTACAGTGTAGTAGAGATAAGTACAGTGTAGAGACGAGTGTAGTGATGAGTACAGTGTAGTGATGAGTATAGTGTAGTAGAGATGAGTTCAGTGTAGTGATGAGTACAGTGTAGTGATGAGTACAGTGTAGTAGAGATAAGTACAGTGTAGAGACGAGTGTAGTGATGAGTACAGTGTAGTGATGAGTATAGTGTAGTAGAGATGAGTTCAGTGTAGAGATGAGTACAGTGTAGTGATGAGTACAGTGTAGTAGAGATAAGTACAGTGTAGAGACGAGTGTAGTGATGAGTACAGTGTAGTGATGAGTACAGTGTAGTAGAGATAAGTACAGTGTAGAGACGAGTGTAGTGATGAGTACAGTGTAGTGATGAGTATAGTGTAGTAGAGATGAGTTCAGTGTAGAGATGAGTACAGTGTAGTGATGAGTACAGTGTAGTAGAGATAAGTACAGTGTAGAGACGAGTGTAGTGATGAGTACAGTGTAGTGATGAGTATAGTGTAGTAGAGATGAGTTCAGTGTAGAGATGAGTACAGTGTAGTGATGAGTACAGTGTAGTAGAGATAAGTACAGTGTAGAGACGAGTGTAGTGATGAGTACAGTGTAGTGATGAGTACAGTGTAGTAGAGATAAGTACAGTGTAGAGACGAGTGTAGTGATGAGTACAGTGTAGTGATGAGTATAGTGTAGTAGAGATGAGTTCAGTGTAGAGATGAGTACAGTGTAGTGATGAGTACAGTGTAGTAGAGATAAGTACAGTGTAGAGACGAGTGTACTGATGAGTACAGTGTAGTGATGAGTATAGTGTAGTAGAGATGAGTTCAGTGTAGAGATGAGTACAGTGTAGTGATGAGTACAGTGTAGTAGAGATAAGTACAGTGTAGAGACGAGTGTAGTGATGAGTACAGTGTAGTGATGAGTACAGTGTAGTAGAGATAAGTACAGTGTAGAGACGAGTGTAGTGATGAGTACAGTGTAGTGATGAGTATAGTGTAGTAGAGATGAGTTCAGTGTAGAGATGAGTACAGTGTAGTGATGAGTACAGTGTAGTAGAGATAAGTACAGTGTAGAGACGAGTGTAGTGATGAGTACAGTGTAGTGATGAGTATAGTGTAGTAGAGATGAGTTCAGTGTAGAGATGAGTACAGTGTAGTGATGAGTACAGTGTAGTAGAGATAAGTACAGTGTAGAGACGAGTGTAGTGATGAGTACAGTGTAGTGATGAGTACAGTGTAGTAGAGATAAGTACAGTGTAGAGACGAGTGTAGTGATGAGTACAGTGTAGTGATGAGTATAGTGTAGTAGAGATGAGTTCAGTGTAGAGATGAGTACAGTGTAGTGATGAGTACAGTGTAGTAGAGATAAGTACAGTGTAGAGACGAGTGTAGTGATGAGTACAGTGTAGTGATGAGTATAGTGTAGTAGAGATGAGTTCAGTGTAGAGATGAGTACAGTGTAGTGATGAGTACAGTGTAGTAGAGATAAGTACAGTGTAGAGACGAGTGTAGTGATGAGTACAGTGTAGTGATGAGTATAGTGTAGTAGAGATGAGTTCAGTGTAGTGATGAGTACAGTGTAGTGATGAGTACAGTGTAGTAGAGATAAGTACAGTGTAGAGACGAGTGTAGTGATGAGTACAGTGTAGTGATGAGTATAGTGTAGTAGAGATGAGTTCAGTGTAGAGATGAGTACAGTGTAGTGATGAGTACAGTGTAGTAGAGATAAGTACAGTGTAGAGACGAGTGTAGTGATGAGTACAGTGTAGTGATGAGTACAGTGTAGTAGAGATAAGTACAGTGTAGAGACGAGTGTAGTGATGAGTACAGTGTAGTGATGAGTATAGTGTAGTAGAGATGAGTTCAGTGTAGAGATGAGTACAGTGTAGTGATGAGTACAGTGTAGTAGAGATAAGTACAGTGTAGAGACGAGTGTAGTGATGAGTACAGTGTAGTGATGAGTATAGTGTAGTAGAGATGAGTTCAGTGTAGAGATGAGTACAGTGTAGTGATGAGTACAGTGTAGTAGAGATAAGTACAGTGTAGAGACGAGTGTAGTGATGAGTACAGTGTAGTGATGAGTATAGTGTAGTAGAGATGAGTTCAGTGTAGAGATGAGTACAGTGTAGTGATGAGTACAGTGTAGTAGAGATAAGTACAGTGTAGAGACGAGTGTAGTGATGAGTACAGTGTAGTGATGAGTACAGTGTAGTAGAGATAAGTACAGTGTAGAGACGAGTGTAGTGATGAGTACAGTGTAGTGATGAGTATAGTGTAGTAGAGATGAGTTCAGTGTAGAGATGAGTACAGTGTAGTGATGAGTACAGTGTAGTAGAGATAAGTACAGTGTAGAGACGAGTGTAGTGATGAGTACAGTGTAGTGATGAGTATAGTGTAGTAGAGATGAGTTCAGTGTAGAGATGAGTACAGTGTAGTGATGAGTACAGTGTAGTAGAGATAAGTACAGTGTAGAGACGAGTGTAGTGATGAGTACAGTGTAGTGATGAGTATAGTGTAGTAGAGATGAGTTCAGTGTAGTGATGAGTACAGTGTAGTGATGAGTACAGTGTAGTAGAGATAAGTACAGTGTAGAGACGAGTGTAGTGATGAGTACAGTGTAGTGATGAGTACAGTGTAGTAGAGATAAGTACAGTGTAGAGACGAGTGTAGAGATGAGTACAGTGTAGTGATGAGTATAGTGTAGTAGAGATGAGTTCAGTGTAGAGATGAGTACAGTGTAGTGATGAGTACAGTGTAGTAGAGATAAGTACAGTGTAGAGACGAGTGTAGTGATGAGTACAGTGTAGTGATGAGTACAGTGTAGTAGAGATAAGTACAGTGTAGAGACGAGTGTAGTGATGAGTACAGTGTAGTGATGAGTATAGTGTAGTAGAGATGAGTTCAGTGTAGAGATGAGTACAGTGTAGTGATGAGTACAGTGTAGTAGAGATAAGTACAGTGTAGAGACGAGTGTAGTGATGAGTACAGTGTAGTGATGAGTATAGTGTAGTAGAGATGAGTTCAGTGTAGAGATGAGTACAGTGTAGTGATGAGTACAGTGTAGTAGAGATAAGTACAGTGTAGAGACGAGTGTAGTGATGAGTACAGTGTAGTGATGAGTACAGTGTAGTAGAGATAAGTACAGTGTAGAGACGAGTGTAGTGATGAGTACAGTGTAGTGATGAGTACAGTGTAGTAGAGATAAGTACAGTGTAGAGACGAGTGTAGTGATGAGTACAGTGTAGTGATGAGTATAGTGTAGTAGAGATGAGTTCAGTGTAGAGATGAGTACAGTGTAGTGATGAGTACAGTGTAGTAGAGATAAGTACAGTGTAGAGACGAGTGTAGTGATGAGTACAGTGTAGTGATGAGTATAGTGTAGTAGAGATGAGTTCAGTGTAGAGATGAGTACAGTGTAGTGATGAGTACAGTGTAGTAGAGATAAGTACAGTGTAGAGACGAGTGTAGTGATGAGTACAGTGTAGTGATGAGTACAGTGTAGTAGAGATAAGTACAGTGTAGAGACGAGTGTAGTGATGAGTACAGTGTAGTGATGAGTATAGTGTAGTAGAGATGAGTTCAGTGTAGAGATGAGTACAGTGTAGTGATGAGTACAGTGTAGTAGAGATAAGTACAGTGTAGAGACGAGTGTAGTGATGAGTACAGTGTAGTGATGAGTATAGTGTAGTAGAGATGAGTTCAGTGTAGAGATGAGTACAGTGTAGTGATGAGTACAGTGTAGTAGAGATAAGTACAGTGTAGAGACGAGTGTAGTGATGAGTACAGTGTAGTGATGAGTACAGTGTAGTAGAGATAAGTACAGTGTAGAGACGAGTGTAGTGATGAGTACAGTGTAGTGATGAGTATAGTGTAGTAGAGATGAGTTCAGTGTAGAGATGAGTACAGTGTAGTGATGAGTACAGTGTAGTAGAGATAAGTACAGTGTAGAGACGAGTGTAGTGATGAGTACAGTGTAGTGATGAGTACAGTGTAGTAGAGATAAGTACAGTGTAGAGACGAGTGTAGTGATGAGTACAGTGTAGTGATGAGTATAGTGTAGTAGAGATGAGTTCAGTGTAGTGATGAGTACAGTGTAGTGATGAGTACAGTGTAGTAGAGATAAGTACAGTGTAGAGACGAGTGTAGTGATGAGTACAGTGTAGTGATGAGTACAGTGTAGTAGAGATAAGTACAGTGTAGAGACGAGTGTAGTGATGAGTACAGTGTAGTGATGAGTACAGTGTAGTAGAGATAAGTACAGTGTAGAGACGAGTGTAGTGATGAGTACAGTGTAGTGATGAGTATAGTGTAGTAGAGATGAGTTCAGTGTAGAGATGAGTACAGTGTAGTGATGAGTATAGTGTAGTAGAGATGAGTTCAGTGTAGAGATGAGTACAGTGTAGTGATGAGTACAGTGTAGTAGAGATAAGTACAGTGTAGAGACGAGTGTAGTGATGAGTACAGTGTAGTAGAGATAAGTACAGTGTAGAGACGAGTGTAGTGATGAGTACAGTGTAGTGATGAGTACAGTGTAGTAGAGATAAGTACAGTGTAGAGACGAGTGTAGTGATGAGTACAGTGTAGTGATGAGTATAGTGTAGTAGAGATGAGTTCAGTGTAGAGATGAGTACAGTGTAGTGATGAGTACAGTGTAGTAGAGATAAGTACAGTGTAGAGACGAGTGTAGTGATGAGTACAGTGTAGTGATGAGTATAGTGTAGTAGAGATGAGTTCAGTGTAGAGATGAGTACAGTGTAGTGATGAGTACAGTGTAGTAGAGATAAGTACAGTGTAGAGACGAGTGTAGTGATGAGTACAGTGTAGTGATGAGTATAGTGTAGTAGAGATGAGTTCAGTGTAGAGATGAGTACAGTGTAGTGATGAGTACAGTGTAGTAGAGATAAGTACAGTGTAGAGACGAGTGTAGTGATGAGTACAGTGTAGTGATGAGTACAGTGTAGTAGAGATAAGTACAGTGTAGAGACGAGTGTAGTGATGAGTACAGTGTAGTGATGAGTATAGTGTAGTAGAGATGAGTTCAGTGTAGAGATGAGTACAGTGTAGTGATGAGTACAGTGTAGTAGAGATAAGTACAGTGTAGAGACGAGTGTAGTGATGAGTACAGTGTAGTGATGAGTACAGTGTAGTAGAGATAAGTACAGTGTAGAGACGAGTGTAGTGATGAGTACAGTGTAGTGATGAGTATAGTGTAGTAGAGATGAGTTCAGTGTAGTGATGAGTACAGTGTAGTGATGAGTACAGTGTAGTAGAGATAAGTACAGTGTAGAGACGAGTGTAGTGATGAGTACAGTGTAGTGATGAGTACAGTGTAGTAGAGATAAGTACAGTGTAGAGACGAGTGTAGTGATGAGTACAGTGTAGTGATGAGTACAGTGTAGTAGAGATAAGTACAGTGTAGAGACGAGTGTAGTGATGAGTACAGTGTAGTGATGAGTATAGTGTAGTAGAGATGAGTTCAGTGTAGAGATGAGTACAGTGTAGTGATGAGTATAGTGTAGTAGAGATGAGTTCAGTGTAGAGATGAGTACAGTGTAGTGATGAGTACAGTGTAGTAGAGATAAGTACAGTGTAGAGACGAGTGTAGTGATGAGTACAGTGTAGTAGAGATAAGTACAGTGTAGAGACGAGTGTAGTGATGAGTACAGTGTAGTGATGAGTACAGTGTAGTAGAGATAAGTACAGTGTAGAGACGAGTGTAGTGATGAGTACAGTGTAGTGATGAGTACAGTGTAGTAGAGATAAGTACAGTGTAGAGACGAGTGTAGTGATGAGTACAGTGTAGTGATGAGTATAGTGTAGTAGAGATGAGTTCAGTGTAGAGATGAGTACAGTGTAGTGATGAGTACAGTGTAGTAGAGATAAGTACAGTGTAGAGACGAGTGTAGTGATGAGTACAGTGTAGTGATGAGTATAGTGTAGTAGAGATGAGTTCAGTGTAGAGATGAGTACAGTGTAGTGATGAGTACAGTGTAGTAGAGATAAGTACAGTGTAGAGACGAGTGTAGTGATGAGTACAGTGTAGTGATGAGTACAGTGTAGTAGAGATAAGTACAGTGTAGAGACGAGTGTAGTGATGAGTACAGTGTAGTGATGAGTATAGTGTAGTAGAGATGAGTTCAGTGTAGAGATGAGTACAGTGTAGTGATGAGTACAGTGTAGTAGAGATAAGTACAGTGTAGAGACGAGTGTAGTGATGAGTACAGTGTAGTGATGAGTATAGTGTAGTAGAGATGAGTTCAGTGTAGAGATGAGTACAGTGTAGTGATGAGTACAGTGTAGTAGAGATAAGTACAGTGTAGAGACGAGTGTAGTGATGAGTACAGTGTAGTGATGAGTATAGTGTAGTAGAGATGAGTTCAGTGTAGAGATGAGTACAGTGTAGTGATGAGTACAGTGTAGTAGAGATAAGTACAGTGTAGAGACGAGTGTAGTGATGAGTACAGTGTAGTGATGAGTATAGTGTAGTAGAGATGAGTTCAGTGTAGTGATGAGTACAGTGTAGTGATGAGTACAGTGTAGTAGAGATAAGTACAGTGTAGAGACGAGTGTAGTGATGAGTACAGTGTAGTGATGAGTATAGTGTAGTAGAGATGAGTTCAGTGTAGAGATGAGTACAGTGTAGTGATGAGTACAGTGTAGTAGAGATAAGTACAGTGTAGAGACGAGTGTAGTGATGAGTACAGTGTAGTGATGAGTATAGTGTAGTAGAGATGAGTTCAGTGTAGAGATAAGTACAGTGTAGTGATGAGTATAGTGTAGTAGAGATGAGTTCAGTGTAGAGATGAGTACAGTGTAGTGATGAGTACAGTGTAGTAGAGATAAGTACAGTGTAGAGACGAGTGTAGTGATGAGTACAGTGTAGTGATGAGTATAGTGTAGTAGAGATGAGTTCAGTGTAGAGATGAGTACAGTGTAGTGATGAGTACAGTGTAGTAGAGATAAGTACAGTGTAGAGACGAGTGTAGTGATGAGTACAGTGTAGTGATGAGTACAGTGTAGTAGAGATAAGTACAGTGTAGAGACGAGTGTAGTGATGAGTACAGTGTAGTGATGAGTATAGTGTAGTAGAGATGAGTTCAGTGTAGAGATGAGTACAGTGTAGTGATGAGTACAGTGTAGTAGAGATAAGTACAGTGTAGAGACGAGTGTAGTGATGAGTACAGTGTAGTGATGAGTATAGTGTAGTAGAGATGAGTTCAGTGTAGAGATGAGTACAGTGTAGTGATGAGTACAGTGTAGTAGAGATAAGTACAGTGTAGAGACGAGTGTAGTGATGAGTACAGTGTAGTGATGAGTACAGTGTAGTAGAGATAAGTACAGTGTAGAGACGAGTGTAGTGATGAGTACAGTGTAGTGATGAGTATAGTGTAGTAGAGATGAGTTCAGTGTAGAGATGAGTACAGTGTAGTGATGAGTACAGTGTAGTAGAGATAAGTACAGTGTAGAGACGAGTGTACTGATGAGTACAGTGTAGTGATGAGTATAGTGTAGTAGAGATGAGTTCAGTGTAGAGATGAGTACAGTGTAGTGATGAGTACAGTGTAGTAGAGATAAGTACAGTGTAGAGACGAGTGTAGTGATGAGTACAGTGTAGTGATGAGTACAGTGTAGTAGAGATAAGTACAGTGTAGAGACGAGTGTAGTGATGAGTACAGTGTAGTGATGAGTATAGTGTAGTAGAGATGAGTTCAGTGTAGAGATGAGTACAGTGTAGTGATGAGTACAGTGTAGTAGAGATAAGTACAGTGTAGAGACGAGTGTAGTGATGAGTACAGTGTAGTGATGAGTATAGTGTAGTAGAGATGAGTTCAGTGTAGAGATGAGTACAGTGTAGTGATGAGTACAGTGTAGTAGAGATAAGTACAGTGTAGAGACGAGTGTAGTGATGAGTACAGTGTAGTGATGAGTACAGTGTAGTAGAGATAAGTACAGTGTAGAGACGAGTGTAGTGATGAGTACAGTGTAGTGATGAGTATAGTGTAGTAGAGATGAGTTCAGTGTAGAGATGAGTACAGTGTAGTGATGAGTACAGTGTAGTAGAGATAAGTACAGTGTAGAGACGAGTGTAGTGATGAGTACAGTGTAGTGATGAGTATAGTGTAGTAGAGATGAGTTCAGTGTAGAGATGAGTACAGTGTAGTGATGAGTACAGTGTAGTAGAGATAAGTACAGTGTAGAGACGAGTGTAGTGATGAGTACAGTGTAGTGATGAGTATAGTGTAGTAGAGATGAGTTCAGTGTAGAGATGAGTACAGTGTAGTGATGAGTACAGTGTAGTAGAGATAAGTACAGTGTAGAGACGAGTGTAGTGATGAGTACAGTGTAGTGATGAGTATAGTGTAGTAGAGATGAGTTCAGTGTAGTGATGAGTACAGTGTAGTGATGAGTACAGTGTAGTAGAGATAAGTACAGTGTAGAGACGAGTGTAGTGATGAGTACAGTGTAGTGATGAGTATAGTGTAGTAGAGATGAGTTCAGTGTAGAGATGAGTACAGTGTAGTGATGAGTACAGTGTAGTAGAGATAAGTACAGTGTAGAGACGAGTGTAGTGATGAGTACAGTGTAGTGATGAGTATAGTGTAGTAGAGATGAGTTCAGTGTAGAGATAAGTACAGTGTAGTGATGAGTACAGTGTAGTAGAGATAAGTACAGTGTAGAGACGAGTGTAGTGATGAGTACAGTGTAGTGATGAGTATAGTGTAGTAGAGATGAGTTCAGTGTAGTGATGAGTACAGTGTAGTGATGAGTACAGTGTAGTAGAGATAAGTACAGTGTAGAGACGAGTGTAGTGATGAGTACAGTGTAGTGATGAGTATAGTGTAGTAGAGATGAGTTCAGTGTAGAGATGAGTACAGTGTAGTGATGAGTACAGTGTAGTAGAGATAAGTACAGTGTAGAGACGAGTGTAGTGATGAGTACAGTGTAGTGATGAGTACAGTGTAGTAGAGATAAGTACAGTGTAGAGACGAGTGTAGTGATGAGTACAGTGTAGTGATGAGTATAGTGTAGTAGAGATGAGTTCAGTGTAGAGATGAGTACAGTGTAGTGATGAGTACAGTGTAGTAGAGATAAGTACAGTGTAGAGACGAGTGTAGTGATGAGTACAGTGTAGTGATGAGTATAGTGTAGTAGAGATGAGTTCAGTGTAGAGATGAGTACAGTGTAGTGATGAGTACAGTGTAGTAGAGATAAGTACAGTGTAGAGACGAGTGTAGTGATGAGTACAGTGTAGTGATGAGTACAGTGTAGTAGAGATAAGTACAGTGTAGAGACGAGTGTAGTGATGAGTACAGTGTAGTGATGAGTATAGTGTAGTAGAGATGAGTTCAGTGTAGAGATGAGTACAGTGTAGTGATGAGTACAGTGTAGTAGAGATAAGTACAGTGTAGAGACGAGTGTAGTGATGAGTACAGTGTAGTGATGAGTATAGTGTAGTAGAGATGAGTTCAGTGTAGAGATGAGTACAGTGTAGTGATGAGTACAGTGTAGTAGAGATAAGTACAGTGTAGAGACGAGTGTAGTGATGAGTACAGTGTAGTGATGAGTACAGTGTAGTAGAGATAAGTACAGTGTAGAGACGAGTGTAGTGATGAGTACAGTGTAGTGATGAGTATAGTGTAGTAGAGATGAGTTCAGTGTAGAGATGAGTACAGTGTAGTGATGAGTACAGTGTAGTAGAGATAAGTACAGTGTAGAGACGAGTGTAGTGATGAGTACAGTGTAGTGATGAGTATAGTGTAGTAGAGATGAGTTCAGTGTAGAGATGAGTACAGTGTAGTGATGAGTACAGTGTAGTAGAGATAAGTACAGTGTAGAGACGAGTGTAGTGATGAGTACAGTGTAGTGATGAGTACAGTGTAGTAGAGATAAGTACAGTGTAGAGACGAGTGTAGTGATGAGTACAGTGTAGTGATGAGTATAGTGTAGTAGAGATGAGTTCAGTGTAGAGATGAGTACAGTGTAGTGATGAGTACAGTGTAGTAGAGATAAGTACAGTGTAGAGACGAGTGTAGTGATGAGTACAGTGTAGTGATGAGTACAGTGTAGTAGAGATAAGTACAGTGTAGAGACGAGTGTAGTGATGAGTACAGTGTAGTGATGAGTATAGTGTAGTAGAGATGAGTTCAGTGTAGTGATGAGTACAGTGTAGTGATGAGTACAGTGTAGTAGAGATAAGTACAGTGTAGAGACGAGTGTAGTGATGAGTACAGTGTAGTGATGAGTACAGTGTAGTAGAGATAAGTACAGTGTAGAGACGAGTGTAGTGATGAGTACAGTGTAGTGATGAGTACAGTGTAGTAGAGATAAGTACAGTGTAGAGACGAGTGTAGTGATGAGTACAGTGTAGTGATGAGTATAGTGTAGTAGAGATGAGTTCAGTGTAGAGATGAGTACAGTGTAGTGATGAGTATAGTGTAGTAGAGATGAGTTCAGTGTAGAGATGAGTACAGTGTAGTGATGAGTACAGTGTAGTAGAGATAAGTACAGTGTAGAGACGAGTGTAGTGATGAGTACAGTGTAGTAGAGATAAGTACAGTGTAGAGACGAGTGTAGTGATGAGTACAGTGTAGTGATGAGTACAGTGTAGTAGAGATAAGTACAGTGTAGAGACGAGTGTAGTGATGAGTACAGTGTAGTGATGAGTATAGTGTAGTAGAGATGAGTTCAGTGTAGAGATGAGTACAGTGTAGTGATGAGTACAGTGTAGTAGAGATAAGTACAGTGTAGAGACGAGTGTAGTGATGAGTACAGTGTAGTGATGAGTATAGTGTAGTAGAGATGAGTTCAGTGTAGAGATGAGTACAGTGTAGTGATGAGTACAGTGTAGTAGAGATAAGTACAGTGTAGAGACGAGTGTAGTGATGAGTACAGTGTAGTGATGAGTATAGTGTAGTAGAGATGAGTTCAGTGTAGAGATGAGTACAGTGTAGTGATGAGTACAGTGTAGTAGAGATAAGTACAGTGTAGAGACGAGTGTAGTGATGAGTACAGTGTAGTGATGAGTATAGTGTAGTAGAGATGAGTTCAGTGTAGAGATGAGTACAGTGTAGTGATGAGTACAGTGTAGTAGAGATAAGTACAGTGTAGAGACGAGTGTAGTGATGAGTACAGTGTAGTGATGAGTATAGTGTAGTAGAGATGAGTTCAGTGTAGAGATGAGTACAGTGTAGTGATGAGTACAGTGTAGTAGAGATAAGTACAGTGTAGAGACGAGTGTAGTGATGAGTACAGTGTAGTGATGAGTATAGTGTAGTAGAGATGAGTTCAGTGTAGTGATGAGTACAGTGTAGTGATGAGTACAGTGTAGTAGAGATAAGTACAGTGTAGAGACGAGTGTAGTGATGAGTACAGTGTAGTGATGAGTACAGTGTAGTAGAGATAAGTACAGTGTAGAGACGAGTGTAGAGATGAGTACAGTGTAGTGATGAGTATAGTGTAGTAGAGATAAGTACAGTGTAGAGACGAGTGTAGTGATGAGTACAGTGTAGTGATGAGTATAGTGTAGTAGAGATGAGTTCAGTGTAGAGATGAGTACAGTGTAGTGATGAGTACAGTGTAGTAGAGATAAGTACAGTGTAGAGACGAGTGTAGTGATGAGTACAGTGTAGTGATGAGTATAGTGTAGTAGAGATGAGTTCAGTGTAGAGATGAGTACAGTGTAGTGATGAGTACAGTGTAGTAGAGATAAGTACAGTGTAGAGACGAGTGTAGTGATGAGTACAGTGTAGTGATGAGTACAGTGTAGTAGAGATAAGTACAGTGTAGAGACGAGTGTAGTGATGAGTACAGTGTAGTGATGAGTATAGTGTAGTAGAGATGAGTTCAGTGTAGAGATGAGTACAGTGTAGTGATGAGTACAGTGTAGTAGAGATAAGTACAGTGTAGAGACGAGTGTAGTGATGAGTACAGTGTAGTGATGAGTATAGTGTAGTAGAGATGAGTTCAGTGTAGAGATGAGTACAGTGTAGTGATGAGTACAGTGTAGTAGAGATAAGTACAGTGTAGAGACGAGTGTAGTGATGAGTACAGTGTAGTGATGAGTATAGTGTAGTAGAGATGAGTTCAGTGTAGTGATGAGTACAGTGTAGTGATGAGTACAGTGTAGTAGAGATAAGTACAGTGTAGAGACGAGTGTAGTGATGAGTACAGTGTAGTGATGAGTATAGTGTAGTAGAGATGAGTTCAGTGTAGTGATGAGTACAGTGTAGTGATGAGTATAGTGTAGTAGAGATGAGTTCAGTGTAGAGATGAGTACAGTGTAGTGATGAGTATAGTGTAGTAGAGATGAGTTCAGTGTAGAGATGAGTACAGTGTAGTGATGAGTACAGTGTAGTAGAGATAAGTACAGTGTAGAGACGAGTGTAGTGATGAGTACAGTGTAGTGATGAGTACAGTGTAGTAGAGATAAGTACAGTGTAGAGACGAGTGTAGTGATGAGTACAGTGTAGTGATGAGTACAGTGTAGTAGAGATAAGTACAGTGTAGAGACGAGTGTAGTGATGAGTACAGTGTAGTGATGAGTACAGTGTAGTAGAGATAAGTACAGTGTAGAGACGAGTGTAGTGATGAGTACAGTGTAGTGATGAGTATAGTGTAGTAGAGATGAGTTCAGTGTAGAGATGAGTACAGTGTAGTGATGAGTATAGTGTAGTAGAGATAAGTACAGTGTAGAGACGAGTGTAGTGATGAGTACAGTGTAGTGATGAGTATAGTGTAGTAGAGATGAGTTCAGTGTAGAGATGAGTACAGTGTAGTGATGAGTACAGTGTAGTAGAGATAAGTACAGTGTAGAGACGAGTGTAGTGATGAGTACAGTGTAGTGATGAGTATAGTGTAGTAGAGATGAGTTCAGTGTAGAGATGAGTACAGTGTAGTGATGAGTACAGTGTAGTAGAGATAAGTACAGTGTAGAGACGAGTGTAGTGATGAGTACAGTGTAGTGATGAGTATAGTGTAGTAGAGATGAGTTCAGTGTAGTGATGAGTACAGTGTAGTGATGAGTACAGTGTAGTAGAGATAAGTACAGTGTAGAGACGAGTGTAGTGATGAGTACAGTGTAGTGATGAGTATAGTGTAGTAGAGATGAGTTCAGTGTAGTGATGAGTACAGTGTAGTGATGAGTATAGTGTAGTAGAGATGAGTTCAGTGTAGAGATGAGTACAGTGTAGTGATGAGTACAGTGTAGTAGAGATAAGTACAGTGTAGAGACGAGTGTAGTGATGAGTACAGTGTAGTGATGAGTATAGTGTAGTAGAGATGAGTTCAGTGTAGAGATGAGTACAGTGTAGTGATGAGTACAGTGTAGTAGAGATAAGTACAGTGTAGAGACGAGTGTAGTGATGAGTACAGTGTAGTGATGAGTACAGTGTAGTAGAGATAAGTACAGTGTAGAGACGAGTGTAGAGATGAGTACAGTGTAGTGATGAGTATAGTGTAGTAGAGATAAGTACAGTGTAGAGACGAGTGTAGTGATGAGTACAGTGTAGTGATGAGTATAGTGTAGTAGAGATGAGTTCAGTGTAGAGATGAGTACAGTGTAGTGATGAGTACAGTGTAGTAGAGATAAGTACAGTGTAGAGACGAGTGTAGTGATGAGTACAGTGTAGTGATGAGTATAGTGTAGTAGAGATGAGTTCAGTGTAGAGATGAGTACAGTGTAGTGATGAGTACAGTGTAGTAGAGATAAGTACAGTGTAGAGACGAGTGTAGTGATGAGTACAGTGTAGTGATGAGTATAGTGTAGTAGAGATGAGTTCAGTGTAGTGATGAGTACAGTGTAGTGATGAGTACAGTGTAGTAGAGATAAGTACAGTGTAGAGACGAGTGTAGTGATGAGTACAGTGTAGTGATGAGTATAGTGTAGTAGAGATGAGTTCAGTGTAGAGATGAGTACAGTGTAGTGATGAGTACAGTGTAGTAGAGATAAGTACAGTGTAGAGACGAGTGTAGTGATGAGTACAGTGTAGTGATGAGTATAGTGTAGTAGAGATGAGTTCAGTGTAGAGATAAGTACAGTGTAGTGATGAGTACAGTGTAGTAGAGATAAGTACAGTGTAGAGACGAGTGTAGTGATGAGTACAGTGTAGTGATGAGTATAGTGTAGTAGAGATGAGTTCAGTGTAGTGATGAGTACAGTGTAGTGATGAGTACAGTGTAGTAGAGATAAGTACAGTGTAGAGACGAGTGTAGTGATGAGTACAGTGTAGTGATGAGTATAGTGTAGTAGAGATGAGTTCAGTGTAGAGATGAGTACAGTGTAGTGATGAGTACAGTGTAGTAGAGATAAGTACAGTGTAGAGACGAGTGTAGTGATGAGTACAGTGTAGTGATGAGTATAGTGTAGTAGAGATGAGTTCAGTGTAGAGATGAGTACAGTGTAGTGATGAGTACAGTGTAGTAGAGATAAGTACAGTGTAGAGACGAGTGTAGTGATGAGTACAGTGTAGTGATGAGTACAGTGTAGTAGAGATAAGTACAGTGTAGAGACGAGTGTAGTGATGAGTACAGTGTAGTGATGAGTATAGTGTAGTAGAGATGAGTTCAGTGTAGAGATGAGTACAGTGTAGTGATGAGTACAGTGTAGTAGAGATAAGTACAGTGTAGAGACGAGTGTAGTGATGAGTACAGTGTAGTGATGAGTATAGTGTAGTAGAGATGAGTTCAGTGTAGAGATGAGTACAGTGTAGTGATGAGTACAGTGTAGTAGAGATAAGTACAGTGTAGAGACGAGTGTAGTGATGAGTACAGTGTAGTGATGAGTACAGTGTAGTAGAGATAAGTACAGTGTAGAGACGAGTGTAGTGATGAGTACAGTGTAGTGATGAGTATAGTGTAGTAGAGATGAGTTCAGTGTAGAGATGAGTACAGTGTAGTGATGAGTACAGTGTAGTAGAGATAAGTACAGTGTAGAGACGAGTGTAGTGATGAGTACAGTGTAGTGATGAGTATAGTGTAGTAGAGATGAGTTCAGTGTAGAGATGAGTACAGTGTAGTGATGAGTACAGTGTAGTAGAGATAAGTACAGTGTAGAGACGAGTGTAGTGATGAGTACAGTGTAGTGATGAGTATAGTGTAGTAGAGATGAGTTCAGTGTAGAGATGAGTACAGTGTAGTGATGAGTACAGTGTAGTAGAGATAAGTACAGTGTAGAGACGAGTGTAGTGATGAGTACAGTGTAGTGATGAGTACAGTGTAGTAGAGATAAGTACAGTGTAGAGACGAGTGTAGTGATGAGTACAGTGTAGTGATGAGTATAGTGTAGTAGAGATGAGTTCAGTGTAGTGATGAGTACAGTGTAGTGATGAGTACAGTGTAGTAGAGATAAGTACAGTGTAGAGACGAGTGTAGTGATGAGTACAGTGTAGTGATGAGTATAGTGTAGTAGAGATGAGTTCAGTGTAGAGATGAGTACAGTGTAGTGATGAGTACAGTGTAGTAGAGATAAGTACAGTGTAGAGACGAGTGTAGTGATGAGTACAGTGTAGTGATGAGTATAGTGTAGTAGAGATGAGTTCAGTGTAGAGATAAGTACAGTGTAGTGATGAGTACAGTGTAGTAGAGATAAGTACAGTGTAGAGACGAGTGTAGTGATGAGTACAGTGTAGTGATGAGTATAGTGTAGTAGAGATGAGTTCAGTGTAGTGATGAGTACAGTGTAGTGATGAGTACAGTGTAGTAGAGATAAGTACAGTGTAGAGACGAGTGTAGTGATGAGTACAGTGTAGTGATGAGTATAGTGTAGTAGAGATGAGTTCAGTGTAGAGATGAGTACAGTGTAGTGATGAGTACAGTGTAGTAGAGATAAGTACAGTGTAGAGACGAGTGTAGTGATGAGTACAGTGTAGTGATGAGTACAGTGTAGTAGAGATAAGTACAGTGTAGAGACGAGTGTAGTGATGAGTACAGTGTAGTGATGAGTATAGTGTAGTAGAGATGAGTTCAGTGTAGAGATGAGTACAGTGTAGTGATGAGTACAGTGTAGTAGAGATAAGTACAGTGTAGAGACGAGTGTAGTGATGAGTACAGTGTAGTGATGAGTATAGTGTAGTAGAGATGAGTTCAGTGTAGAGATGAGTACAGTGTAGTGATGAGTACAGTGTAGTAGAGATAAGTACAGTGTAGAGACGAGTGTAGTGATGAGTACAGTGTAGTGATGAGTACAGTGTAGTAGAGATAAGTACAGTGTAGAGACGAGTGTAGTGATGAGTACAGTGTAGTGATGAGTATAGTGTAGTAGAGATGAGTTCAGTGTAGAGATGAGTACAGTGTAGTGATGAGTACAGTGTAGTAGAGATAAGTACAGTGTAGAGACGAGTGTAGTGATGAGTACAGTGTAGTGATGAGTACAGTGTAGTAGAGATAAGTACAGTGTAGAGACGAGTGTAGTGATGAGTACAGTGTAGTGATGAGTATAGTGTAGTAGAGATGAGTTCAGTGTAGAGATGAGTACAGTGTAGTGATGAGTACAGTGTAGTAGAGATAAGTACAGTGTAGAGACGAGTGTACTGATGAGTACAGTGTAGTGATGAGTATAGTGTAGTAGAGATGAGTTCAGTGTAGAGATGAGTACAGTGTAGTGATGAGTACAGTGTAGTAGAGATAAGTACAGTGTAGAGACGAGTGTAGTGATGAGTACAGTGTAGTGATGAGTACAGTGTAGTAGAGATAAGTACAGTGTAGAGACGAGTGTAGTGATGAGTACAGTGTAGTGATGAGTATAGTGTAGTAGAGATGAGTTCAGTGTAGAGATGAGTACAGTGTAGTGATGAGTACAGTGTAGTAGAGATAAGTACAGTGTAGAGACGAGTGTAGTGATGAGTACAGTGTAGTGATGAGTATAGTGTAGTAGAGATGAGTTCAGTGTAGAGATGAGTACAGTGTAGTGATGAGTACAGTGTAGTAGAGATAAGTACAGTGTAGAGACGAGTGTAGTGATGAGTACAGTGTAGTGATGAGTACAGTGTAGTAGAGATAAGTACAGTGTAGAGACGAGTGTAGTGATGAGTACAGTGTAGTGATGAGTATAGTGTAGTAGAGATGAGTTCAGTGTAGAGATGAGTACAGTGTAGTGATGAGTACAGTGTAGTAGAGATAAGTACAGTGTAGAGACGAGTGTAGTGATGAGTACAGTGTAGTGATGAGTATAGTGTAGTAGAGATGAGTTCAGTGTAGAGATGAGTACAGTGTAGTGATGAGTACAGTGTAGTAGAGATAAGTACAGTGTAGAGACGAGTGTAGTGATGAGTACAGTGTAGTGATGAGTATAGTGTAGTAGAGATGAGTTCAGTGTAGAGATGAGTACAGTGTAGTGATGAGTACAGTGTAGTAGAGATAAGTACAGTGTAGAGACGAGTGTAGTGATGAGTACAGTGTAGTGATGAGTATAGTGTAGTAGAGATGAGTTCAGTGTAGAGATGAGTACAGTGTAGTGATGAGTACAGTGTAGTAGAGATAAGTACAGTGTAGAGACGAGTGTAGTGATGAGTACAGTGTAGTGATGAGTATAGTGTAGTAGAGATGAGTTCAGTGTAGTGATGAGTACAGTGTAGTGATGAGTACAGTGTAGTAGAGATAAGTACAGTGTAGAGACGAGTGTAGTGATGAGTACAGTGTAGTGATGAGTATAGTGTAGTAGAGATGAGTTCAGTGTAGAGATGAGTACAGTGTAGTGATGAGTACAGTGTAGTAGAGATAAGTACAGTGTAGAGACGAGTGTAGTGATGAGTACAGTGTAGTGATGAGTATAGTGTAGTAGAGATGAGTTCAGTGTAGAGATAAGTACAGTGTAGTGATGAGTACAGTGTAGTAGAGATAAGTACAGTGTAGAGACGAGTGTAGTGATGAGTACAGTGTAGTGATGAGTATAGTGTAGTAGAGATGAGTTCAGTGTAGTGATGAGTACAGTGTAGTGATGAGTACAGTGTAGTAGAGATAAGTACAGTGTAGAGACGAGTGTAGTGATGAGTACAGTGTAGTGATGAGTATAGTGTAGTAGAGATGAGTTCAGTGTAGAGATGAGTACAGTGTAGTGATGAGTACAGTGTAGTAGAGATAAGTACAGTGTAGAGACGAGTGTAGTGATGAGTACAGTGTAGTGATGAGTACAGTGTAGTAGAGATAAGTACAGTGTAGAGACGAGTGTAGTGATGAGTACAGTGTAGTGATGAGTATAGTGTAGTAGAGATGAGTTCAGTGTAGAGATGAGTACAGTGTAGTGATGAGTACAGTGTAGTAGAGATAAGTACAGTGTAGAGACGAGTGTAGTGATGAGTACAGTGTAGTGATGAGTATAGTGTAGTAGAGATGAGTTCAGTGTAGAGATGAGTACAGTGTAGTGATGAGTACAGTGTAGTAGAGATAAGTACAGTGTAGAGACGAGTGTAGTGATGAGTACAGTGTAGTGATGAGTACAGTGTAGTAGAGATAAGTACAGTGTAGAGACGAGTGTAGTGATGAGTACAGTGTAGTGATGAGTATAGTGTAGTAGAGATGAGTTCAGTGTAGAGATGAGTACAGTGTAGTGATGAGTACAGTGTAGTAGAGATAAGTACAGTGTAGAGACGAGTGTAGTGATGAGTACAGTGTAGTGATGAGTATAGTGTAGTAGAGATGAGTTCAGTGTAGAGATGAGTACAGTGTAGTGATGAGTACAGTGTAGTAGAGATAAGTACAGTGTAGAGACGAGTGTAGTGATGAGTACAGTGTAGTGATGAGTACAGTGTAGTAGAGATGAGTTCAGTGTAGAGATGAGTACAGTGTAGTGATGAGTACAGTGTAGTAGAGATAAGTACAGTGTAGAGACGAGTGTAGTGATGAGTACAGTGTAGTGATGAGTATAGTGTAGTAGAGATGAGTTCAGTGTAGAGATGAGTACAGTGTAGTGATGAGTACAGTGTAGTAGAGATAAGTACAGTGTAGAGACGAGTGTAGTGATGAGTACAGTGTAGTGATGAGTATAGTGTAGTAGAGATGAGTTCAGTGTAGAGATGAGTACAGTGTAGTGATGAGTACAGTGTAGTAGAGATAAGTACAGTGTAGAGACGAGTGTAGTGATGAGTACAGTGTAGTGATGAGTATAGTGTAGTAGAGATGAGTTCAGTGTAGAGATGAGTACAGTGTAGTGATGAGTACAGTGTAGTAGAGATAAGTACAGTGTAGAGACGAGTGTAGTGATGAGTACAGTGTAGTGATGAGTATAGTGTAGTAGAGATGAGTTCAGTGTAGTGATGAGTACAGTGTAGTAGAGATAAGTACAGTGTAGAGACGAGTGTAGTGATGAGTACAGTGTAGTGATGAGTACAGTGTAGTAGAGATAAGTACAGTGTAGAGACGAGTGTAGAGATGAGTACAGTGTAGTGATGAGTATAGTGTAGTAGAGATGAGTTCAGTGTAGAGATGAGTACAGTGTAGTGATGAGTACAGTGTAGTAGAGATAAGTACAGTGTAGAGACGAGTGTAGTGATGAGTACAGTGTAGTGATGAGTACAGTGTAGTAGAGATAAGTACAGTGTAGAGACGAGTGTAGTGATGAGTACAGTGTAGTGATGAGTATAGTGTAGTAGAGATGAGTTCAGTGTAGAGATGAGTACAGTGTAGTGATGAGTACAGTGTAGTAGAGATAAGTACAGTGTAGAGACGAGTGTAGTGATGAGTACAGTGTAGTGATGAGTATAGTGTAGTAGAGATGAGTTCAGTGTAGAGATGAGTACAGTGTAGTGATGAGTACAGTGTAGTAGAGATAAGTACAGTGTAGAGACGAGTGTAGTGATGAGTACAGTGTAGTGATGAGTACAGTGTAGTAGAGATAAGTACAGTGTAGAGACGAGTGTAGTGATGAGTACAGTGTAGTGATGAGTATAGTGTAGTAGAGATGAGTTCAGTGTAGAGATGAGTACAGTGTAGTGATGAGTACAGTGTAGTAGAGATAAGTACAGTGTAGAGACGAGTGTAGTGATGAGTACAGTGTAGTGATGAGTATAGTGTAGTAGAGATGAGTTCAGTGTAGAGATGAGTACAGTGTAGTGATGAGTACAGTGTAGTAGAGATAAGTACAGTGTAGAGACGAGTGTAGTGATGAGTACAGTGTAGTGATGAGTACAGTGTAGTAGAGATAAGTACAGTGTAGAGACGAGTGTAGTGATGAGTACAGTGTAGTGATGAGTATAGTGTAGTAGAGATGAGTTCAGTGTAGAGATGAGTACAGTGTAGTGATGAGTACAGTGTAGTAGAGATAAGTACAGTGTAGAGACGAGTGTAGTGATGAGTACAGTGTAGTGATGAGTATAGTGTAGTAGAGATGAGTTCAGTGTAGAGATGAGTACAGTGTAGTGATGAGTACAGTGTAGTAGAGATAAGTACAGTGTAGAGACGAGTGTAGTGATGAGTACAGTGTAGTGATGAGTACAGTGTAGTAGAGATAAGTACAGTGTAGAGACGAGTGTAGTGATGAGTACAGTGTAGTGATGAGTATAGTGTAGTAGAGATGAGTTCAGTGTAGAGATGAGTACAGTGTAGTGATGAGTACAGTGTAGTAGAGATAAGTACAGTGTAGAGACGAGTGTAGTGATGAGTACAGTGTAGTGATGAGTACAGTGTAGTAGAGATAAGTACAGTGTAGAGACGAGTGTAGTGATGAGTACAGTGTAGTGATGAGTATAGTGTAGTAGAGATGAGTTCAGTGTAGTGATGAGTACAGTGTAGTGATGAGTACAGTGTAGTAGAGATAAGTACAGTGTAGAGACGAGTGTAGTGATGAGTACAGTGTAGTGATGAGTACAGTGTAGTAGAGATAAGTACAGTGTAGAGACGAGTGTAGTGATGAGTACAGTGTAGTGATGAGTACAGTGTAGTAGAGATAAGTACAGTGTAGAGACGAGTGTAGTGATGAGTACAGTGTAGTGATGAGTATAGTGTAGTAGAGATGAGTTCAGTGTAGAGATGAGTACAGTGTAGTGATGAGTATAGTGTAGTAGAGATGAGTTCAGTGTAGAGATGAGTACAGTGTAGTGATGAGTACAGTGTAGTAGAGATAAGTACAGTGTAGAGACGAGTGTAGTGATGAGTACAGTGTAGTAGAGATAAGTACAGTGTAGAGACGAGTGTAGTGATGAGTACAGTGTAGTGATGAGTACAGTGTAGTAGAGATAAGTACAGTGTAGAGACGAGTGTAGTGATGAGTACAGTGTAGTGATGAGTATAGTGTAGTAGAGATGAGTTCAGTGTAGAGATGAGTACAGTGTAGTGATGAGTACAGTGTAGTAGAGATAAGTACAGTGTAGAGACGAGTGTAGTGATGAGTACAGTGTAGTGATGAGTATAGTGTAGTAGAGATGAGTTCAGTGTAGAGATGAGTACAGTGTAGTAGAGATAAGTACAGTGTAGAGACGAGTGTAGTGATGAGTACAGTGTAGTGATGAGTATAGTGTAGTAGAGATGAGTTCAGTGTAGAGATGAGTACAGTGTAGTGATGAGTACAGTGTAGTAGAGATAAGTACAGTGTAGAGACGAGTGTAGTGATGAGTACAGTGTAGTGATGAGTATAGTGTAGTAGAGATGAGTTCAGTGTAGAGATGAGTACAGTGTAGTGATGAGTACAGTGTAGTAGAGATAAGTACAGTGTAGAGACGAGTGTAGTGATGAGTACAGTGTAGTGATGAGTACAGTGTAGTAGAGATAAGTACAGTGTAGAGACGAGTGTAGTGATGAGTACAGTGTAGTGATGAGTATAGTGTAGTAGAGATGAGTTCAGTGTAGAGATGAGTACAGTGTAGTGATGAGTACAGTGTAGTAGAGATAAGTACAGTGTAGAGACGAGTGTAGTGATGAGTACAGTGTAGTGATGAGTACAGTGTAGTAGAGATAAGTACAGTGTAGAGACGAGTGTAGTGATGAGTACAGTGTAGTGATGAGTATAGTGTAGTAGAGATGAGTTCAGTGTAGAGATGAGTACAGTGTAGTGATGAGTACAGTGTAGTAGAGATAAGTACAGTGTAGAGACGAGTGTAGTGATGAGTACAGTGTAGTGATGAGTACAGTGTAGTAGAGATAAGTACAGTGTAGAGACGAGTGTAGTGATGAGTACAGTGTAGTGATGAGTATAGTGTAGTAGAGATGAGTTCAGTGTAGAGATGAGTACAGTGTAGTGATGAGTATAGTGTAGTAGAGATGAGTTCAGTGTAGAGATGAGTACAGTGTAGTGATGAGTACAGTGTAGTAGAGATAAGTACAGTGTAGAGACGAGTGTAGTGATGAGTACAGTGTAGTAGAGATAAGTACAGTGTAGAGACGAGTGTAGTGATGAGTACAGTGTAGTGATGAGTACAGTGTAGTAGAGATAAGTACAGTGTAGAGACGAGTGTAGTGATGAGTACAGTGTAGTGATGAGTACAGTGTAGTAGAGATAAGTACAGTGTAGAGACGAGTGTAGTGATGAGTACAGTGTAGTGATGAGTATAGTGTAGTAGAGATGAGTTCAGTGTAGAGATGAGTACAGTGTAGTGATGAGTACAGTGTAGTAGAGATAAGTACAGTGTAGAGACGAGTGTAGTGATGAGTACAGTGTAGTGATGAGTATAGTGTAGTAGAGATGAGTTCAGTGTAGAGATGAGTACAGTGTAGTGATGAGTACAGTGTAGTAGAGATAAGTACAGTGTAGAGACGAGTGTAGTGATGAGTACAGTGTAGTGATGAGTACAGTGTAGTAGAGATAAGTACAGTGTAGAGACGAGTGTAGTGATGAGTACAGTGTAGTGATGAGTATAGTGTAGTAGAGATGAGTTCAGTGTAGAGATGAGTACAGTGTAGTGATGAGTACAGTGTAGTAGAGATAAGTACAGTGTAGAGACGAGTGTAGTGATGAGTACAGTGTAGTGATGAGTATAGTGTAGTAGAGATGAGTTCAGTGTAGAGATGAGTACAGTGTAGTGATGAGTACAGTGTAGTAGAGATAAGTACAGTGTAGAGACGAGTGTAGTGATGAGTACAGTGTAGTGATGAGTATAGTGTAGTAGAGATGAGTTCAGTGTAGAGATGAGTACAGTGTAGTGATGAGTACAGTGTAGTAGAGATAAGTACAGTGTAGAGACGAGTGTAGTGATGAGTACAGTGTAGTGATGAGTATAGTGTAGTAGAGATGAGTTCAGTGTAGTGATGAGTACAGTGTAGTGATGAGTACAGTGTAGTAGAGATAAGTACAGTGTAGAGACGAGTGTAGTGATGAGTACAGTGTAGTGATGAGTATAGTGTAGTAGAGATGAGTTCAGTGTAGAGATGAGTACAGTGTAGTGATGAGTACAGTGTAGTAGAGATAAGTACAGTGTAGAGACGAGTGTAGTGATGAGTACAGTGTAGTGATGAGTATAGTGTAGTAGAGATGAGTTCAGTGTAGAGATAAGTACAGTGTAGTGATGAGTACAGTGTAGTAGAGATAAGTACAGTGTAGAGACGAGTGTAGTGATGAGTACAGTGTAGTGATGAGTATAGTGTAGTAGAGATGAGTTCAGTGTAGTGATGAGTACAGTGTAGTGATGAGTACAGTGTAGTAGAGATAAGTACAGTGTAGAGACGAGTGTAGTGATGAGTACAGTGTAGTGATGAGTATAGTGTAGTAGAGATGAGTTCAGTGTAGAGATGAGTACAGTGTAGTGATGAGTACAGTGTAGTAGAGATAAGTACAGTGTAGAGACGAGTGTAGTGATGAGTACAGTGTAGTGATGAGTACAGTGTAGTAGAGATAAGTACAGTGTAGAGACGAGTGTAGTGATGAGTACAGTGTAGTGATGAGTATAGTGTAGTAGAGATGAGTTCAGTGTAGAGATGAGTACAGTGTAGTGATGAGTACAGTGTAGTAGAGATAAGTACAGTGTAGAGACGAGTGTAGTGATGAGTACAGTGTAGTGATGAGTATAGTGTAGTAGAGATGAGTTCAGTGTAGAGATGAGTACAGTGTAGTGATGAGTACAGTGTAGTAGAGATAAGTACAGTGTAGAGACGAGTGTAGTGATGAGTACAGTGTAGTGATGAGTATAGTGTAGTAGAGATGAGTTCAGTGTAGAGATGAGTACAGTGTAGTGATGAGTACAGTGTAGTAGAGATAAGTACAGTGTAGAGACGAGTGTAGTGATGAGTACAGTGTAGTGATGAGTATAGTGTAGTAGAGATGAGTTCAGTGTAGAGATGAGTACAGTGTAGTGATGAGTACAGTGTAGTAGAGATAAGTACAGTGTAGAGACGAGTGTAGTGATGAGTACAGTGTAGTGATGAGTATAGTGTAGTAGAGATGAGTTCAGTGTAGTGATGAGTACAGTGTAGTGATGAGTACAGTGTAGTAGAGATAAGTACAGTGTAGAGACGAGTGTAGTGATGAGTACAGTGTAGTGATGAGTACAGTGTAGTAGAGATAAGTACAGTGTAGAGACGAGTGTAGAGATGAGTACAGTGTAGTGATGAGTATAGTGTAGTAGAGATGAGTTCAGTGTAGAGATGAGTACAGTGTAGTGATGAGTACAGTGTAGTAGAGATAAGTACAGTGTAGAGACGAGTGTAGTGATGAGTACAGTGTAGTGATGAGTACAGTGTAGTAGAGATAAGTACAGTGTAGAGACGAGTGTAGTGATGAGTACAGTGTAGTGATGAGTATAGTGTAGTAGAGATGAGTTCAGTGTAGAGATGAGTACAGTGTAGTGATGAGTACAGTGTAGTAGAGATAAGTACAGTGTAGAGACGAGTGTAGTGATGAGTACAGTGTAGTGATGAGTATAGTGTAGTAGAGATGAGTTCAGTGTAGAGATGAGTACAGTGTAGTGATGAGTACAGTGTAGTAGAGATAAGTACAGTGTAGAGACGAGTGTAGTGATGAGTACAGTGTAGTGATGAGTACAGTGTAGTAGAGATAAGTACAGTGTAGAGACGAGTGTAGTGATGAGTACAGTGTAGTGATGAGTATAGTGTAGTAGAGATGAGTTCAGTGTAGAGATGAGTACAGTGTAGTGATGAGTACAGTGTAGTAGAGATAAGTACAGTGTAGAGACGAGTGTAGTGATGAGTACAGTGTAGTGATGAGTATAGTGTAGTAGAGATGAGTTCAGTGTAGAGATGAGTACAGTGTAGTGATGAGTACAGTGTAGTAGAGATAAGTACAGTGTAGAGACGAGTGTAGTGATGAGTACAGTGTAGTGATGAGTACAGTGTAGTAGAGATAAGTACAGTGTAGAGACGAGTGTAGTGATGAGTACAGTGTAGTGATGAGTATAGTGTAGTAGAGATGAGTTCAGTGTAGAGATGAGTACAGTGTAGTGATGAGTACAGTGTAGTAGAGATAAGTACAGTGTAGAGACGAGTGTAGTGATGAGTACAGTGTAGTGATGAGTATAGTGTAGTAGAGATGAGTTCAGTGTAGAGATGAGTACAGTGTAGTGATGAGTACAGTGTAGTAGAGATAAGTACAGTGTAGAGACGAGTGTAGTGATGAGTACAGTGTAGTGATGAGTACAGTGTAGTAGAGATAAGTACAGTGTAGAGACGAGTGTAGTGATGAGTACAGTGTAGTGATGAGTATAGTGTAGTAGAGATGAGTTCAGTGTAGAGATGAGTACAGTGTAGTGATGAGTACAGTGTAGTAGAGATAAGTACAGTGTAGAGACGAGTGTAGTGATGAGTACAGTGTAGTGATGAGTACAGTGTAGTAGAGATAAGTACAGTGTAGAGACGAGTGTAGTGATGAGTACAGTGTAGTGATGAGTATAGTGTAGTAGAGATGAGTTCAGTGTAGTGATGAGTACAGTGTAGTGATGAGTACAGTGTAGTAGAGATAAGTACAGTGTAGAGACGAGTGTAGTGATGAGTACAGTGTAGTGATGAGTACAGTGTAGTAGAGATAAGTACAGTGTAGAGACGAGTGTAGTGATGAGTACAGTGTAGTGATGAGTACAGTGTAGTAGAGATAAGTACAGTGTAGAGACGAGTGTAGTGATGAGTACAGTGTAGTGATGAGTATAGTGTAGTAGAGATGAGTTCAGTGTAGAGATGAGTACAGTGTAGTGATGAGTATAGTGTAGTAGAGATGAGTTCAGTGTAGAGATGAGTACAGTGTAGTGATGAGTACAGTGTAGTAGAGATAAGTACAGTGTAGAGACGAGTGTAGTGATGAGTACAGTGTAGTAGAGATAAGTACAGTGTAGAGACGAGTGTAGTGATGAGTACAGTGTAGTGATGAGTACAGTGTAGTAGAGATAAGTACAGTGTAGAGACGAGTGTAGTGATGAGTACAGTGTAGTGATGAGTATAGTGTAGTAGAGATGAGTTCAGTGTAGAGATGAGTACAGTGTAGTGATGAGTACAGTGTAGTAGAGATAAGTACAGTGTAGAGACGAGTGTAGTGATGAGTACAGTGTAGTGATGAGTATAGTGTAGTAGAGATGAGTTCAGTGTAGAGATGAGTACAGTGTAGTGATGAGTACAGTGTAGTAGAGATAAGTACAGTGTAGAGACGAGTGTAGTGATGAGTACAGTGTAGTGATGAGTATAGTGTAGTAGAGATGAGTTCAGTGTAGAGATGAGTACAGTGTAGTGATGAGTACAGTGTAGTAGAGATAAGTACAGTGTAGAGACGAGTGTAGTGATGAGTACAGTGTAGTGATGAGTACAGTGTAGTAGAGATAAGTACAGTGTAGAGACGAGTGTAGTGATGAGTACAGTGTAGTGATGAGTATAGTGTAGTAGAGATGAGTTCAGTGTAGAGATGAGTACAGTGTAGTGATGAGTACAGTGTAGTAGAGATAAGTACAGTGTAGAGACGAGTGTAGTGATGAGTACAGTGTAGTGATGAGTACAGTGTAGTAGAGATAAGTACAGTGTAGAGACGAGTGTAGTGATGAGTACAGTGTAGTGATGAGTATAGTGTAGTAGAGATGAGTTCAGTGTAGAGATGAGTACAGTGTAGTGATGAGTACAGTGTAGTAGAGATAAGTACAGTGTAGAGACGAGTGTAGTGATGAGTACAGTGTAGTGATGAGTACAGTGTAGTAGAGATAAGTACAGTGTAGAGACGAGTGTAGTGATGAGTACAGTGTAGTGATGAGTATAGTGTAGTAGAGATGAGTTCAGTGTAGAGATGAGTACAGTGTAGTGATGAGTATAGTGTAGTAGAGATGAGTTCAGTGTAGAGATGAGTACAGTGTAGTGATGAGTACAGTGTAGTAGAGATAAGTACAGTGTAGAGACGAGTGTAGTGATGAGTACAGTGTAGTAGAGATAAGTACAGTGTAGAGACGAGTGTAGTGATGAGTACAGTGTAGTGATGAGTACAGTGTAGTAGAGATAAGTACAGTGTAGAGACGAGTGTAGTGATGAGTACAGTGTAGTGATGAGTATAGTGTAGTAGAGATGAGTTCAGTGTAGAGATGAGTACAGTGTAGTGATGAGTACAGTGTAGTAGAGATAAGTACAGTGTAGAGACGAGTGTAGTGATGAGTACAGTGTAGTGATGAGTATAGTGTAGTAGAGATGAGTTCAGTGTAGAGATGAGTACAGTGTAGTGATGAGTACAGTGTAGTAGAGATAAGTACAGTGTAGAGACGAGTGTAGTGATGAGTACAGTGTAGTGATGAGTACAGTGTAGTAGAGATAAGTACAGTGTAGAGACGAGTGTAGTGATGAGTACAGTGTAGTGATGAGTATAGTGTAGTAGAGATGAGTTCAGTGTAGAGATGAGTACAGTGTAGTGATGAGTACAGTGTAGTAGAGATAAGTACAGTGTAGAGACGAGTGTAGTGATGAGTACAGTGTAGTGATGAGTATAGTGTAGTAGAGATGAGTTCAGTGTAGAGATGAGTACAGTGTAGTGATGAGTACAGTGTAGTAGAGATAAGTACAGTGTAGAGACGAGTGTAGTGATGAGTACAGTGTAGTGATGAGTATAGTGTAGTAGAGATGAGTTCAGTGTAGAGATGAGTACAGTGTAGTGATGAGTACAGTGTAGTAGAGATAAGTACAGTGTAGAGACGAGTGTAGTGATGAGTACAGTGTAGTGATGAGTATAGTGTAGTAGAGATGAGTTCAGTGTAGTGATGAGTACAGTGTAGTGATGAGTACAGTGTAGTAGAGATAAGTACAGTGTAGAGACGAGTGTAGTGATGAGTACAGTGTAGTGATGAGTATAGTGTAGTAGAGATGAGTTCAGTGTAGAGATGAGTACAGTGTAGTGATGAGTACAGTGTAGTAGAGATAAGTACAGTGTAGAGACGAGTGTAGTGATGAGTACAGTGTAGTGATGAGTATAGTGTAGTAGAGATGAGTTCAGTGTAGAGATAAGTACAGTGTAGTGATGAGTACAGTGTAGTAGAGATAAGTACAGTGTAGAGACGAGTGTAGTGATGAGTACAGTGTAGTGATGAGTATAGTGTAGTAGAGATGAGTTCAGTGTAGTGATGAGTACAGTGTAGTGATGAGTACAGTGTAGTAGAGATAAGTACAGTGTAGAGACGAGTGTAGTGATGAGTACAGTGTAGTGATGAGTATAGTGTAGTAGAGATGAGTTCAGTGTAGAGATGAGTACAGTGTAGTGATGAGTACAGTGTAGTAGAGATAAGTACAGTGTAGAGACGAGTGTAGTGATGAGTACAGTGTAGTGATGAGTACAGTGTAGTAGAGATAAGTACAGTGTAGAGACGAGTGTAGTGATGAGTACAGTGTAGTGATGAGTACAGTGTAGTAGAGATAAGTACAGTGTAGAGACGAGTGTAGTGATGAGTACAGTGTAGTGATGAGTATAGTGTAGTAGAGATGAGTTCAGTGTAGAGATGAGTACAGTGTAGTGATGAGTACAGTGTAGTAGAGATAAGTACAGTGTAGAGACGAGTGTAGTGATGAGTACAGTGTAGTGATGAGTATAGTGTAGTAGAGATGAGTTCAGTGTAGAGATGAGTACAGTGTAGTGATGAGTACAGTGTAGTAGAGATAAGTACAGTGTAGAGACGAGTGTAGTGATGAGTACAGTGTAGTGATGAGTACAGTGTAGTAGAGATAAGTACAGTGTAGAGACGAGTGTAGTGATGAGTACAGTGTAGTGATGAGTATAGTGTAGTAGAGATGAGTTCAGTGTAGAGATGAGTACAGTGTAGTGATGAGTACAGTGTAGTAGAGATAAGTACAGTGTAGAGACGAGTGTACTGATGAGTACAGTGTAGTGATGAGTATAGTGTAGTAGAGATGAGTTCAGTGTAGAGATGAGTACAGTGTAGTGATGAGTACAGTGTAGTAGAGATAAGTACAGTGTAGAGACGAGTGTAGTGATGAGTACAGTGTAGTGATGAGTACAGTGTAGTAGAGATAAGTACAGTGTAGAGACGAGTGTAGTGATGAGTACAGTGTAGTGATGAGTATAGTGTAGTAGAGATGAGTTCAGTGTAGAGATGAGTACAGTGTAGTGATGAGTACAGTGTAGTAGAGATAAGTACAGTGTAGAGACGAGTGTAGTGATGAGTACAGTGTAGTGATGAGTATAGTGTAGTAGAGATGAGTTCAGTGTAGAGATGAGTACAGTGTAGTGATGAGTACAGTGTAGTAGAGATAAGTACAGTGTAGAGACGAGTGTAGTGATGAGTACAGTGTAGTGATGAGTACAGTGTAGTAGAGATAAGTACAGTGTAGAGACGAGTGTAGTGATGAGTACAGTGTAGTGATGAGTATAGTGTAGTAGAGATGAGTTCAGTGTAGAGATGAGTACAGTGTAGTGATGAGTACAGTGTAGTAGAGATAAGTACAGTGTAGAGACGAGTGTAGTGATGAGTACAGTGTAGTGATGAGTATAGTGTAGTAGAGATGAGTTCAGTGTAGAGATGAGTACAGTGTAGTGATGAGTACAGTGTAGTAGAGATAAGTACAGTGTAGAGACGAGTGTAGTGATGAGTACAGTGTAGTGATGAGTATAGTGTAGTAGAGATGAGTTCAGTGTAGAGATGAGTACAGTGTAGTGATGAGTACAGTGTAGTAGAGATAAGTACAGTGTAGAGACGAGTGTAGTGATGAGTACAGTGTAGTGATGAGTATAGTGTAGTAGAGATGAGTTCAGTGTAGTGATGAGTACAGTGTAGTGATGAGTACAGTGTAGTAGAGATAAGTACAGTGTAGAGACGAGTGTAGTGATGAGTACAGTGTAGTGATGAGTATAGTGTAGTAGAGATGAGTTCAGTGTAGAGATGAGTACAGTGTAGTGATGAGTACAGTGTAGTAGAGATAAGTACAGTGTAGAGACGAGTGTAGTGATGAGTACAGTGTAGTGATGAGTATAGTGTAGTAGAGATGAGTTCAGTGTAGAGATAAGTACAGTGTAGTGATGAGTACAGTGTAGTAGAGATAAGTACAGTGTAGAGACGAGTGTAGTGATGAGTACAGTGTAGTGATGAGTATAGTGTAGTAGAGATGAGTTCAGTGTAGTGATGAGTACAGTGTAGTGATGAGTACAGTGTAGTAGAGATAAGTACAGTGTAGAGACGAGTGTAGTGATGAGTACAGTGTAGTGATGAGTATAGTGTAGTAGAGATGAGTTCAGTGTAGAGATGAGTACAGTGTAGTGATGAGTACAGTGTAGTAGAGATAAGTACAGTGTAGAGACGAGTGTAGTGATGAGTACAGTGTAGTGATGAGTACAGTGTAGTAGAGATAAGTACAGTGTAGAGACGAGTGTAGTGATGAGTACAGTGTAGTGATGAGTATAGTGTAGTAGAGATGAGTTCAGTGTAGAGATGAGTACAGTGTAGTGATGAGTACAGTGTAGTAGAGATAAGTACAGTGTAGAGACGAGTGTAGTGATGAGTACAGTGTAGTGATGAGTATAGTGTAGTAGAGATGAGTTCAGTGTAGAGATGAGTACAGTGTAGTGATGAGTACAGTGTAGTAGAGATAAGTACAGTGTAGAGACGAGTGTAGTGATGAGTACAGTGTAGTGATGAGTACAGTGTAGTAGAGATAAGTACAGTGTAGAGACGAGTGTAGTGATGAGTACAGTGTAGTGATGAGTATAGTGTAGTAGAGATGAGTTCAGTGTAGAGATGAGTACAGTGTAGTGATGAGTACAGTGTAGTAGAGATAAGTACAGTGTAGAGACGAGTGTAGTGATGAGTACAGTGTAGTGATGAGTATAGTGTAGTAGAGATGAGTTCAGTGTAGAGATGAGTACAGTGTAGTGATGAGTACAGTGTAGTAGAGATAAGTACAGTGTAGAGACGAGTGTAGTGATGAGTACAGTGTAGTGATGAGTACAGTGTAGTAGAGATAAGTACAGTGTAGAGACGAGTGTAGTGATGAGTACAGTGTAGTGATGAGTATAGTGTAGTAGAGATGAGTTCAGTGTAGAGATGAGTACAGTGTAGTGATGAGTACAGTGTAGTAGAGATAAGTACAGTGTAGAGACGAGTGTAGTGATGAGTACAGTGTAGTGATGAGTATAGTGTAGTAGAGATGAGTTCAGTGTAGAGATGAGTACAGTGTAGTGATGAGTACAGTGTAGTAGAGATAAGTACAGTGTAGAGACGAGTGTAGTGATGAGTACAGTGTAGTGATGAGTACAGTGTAGTAGAGATAAGTACAGTGTAGAGACGAGTGTAGTGATGAGTACAGTGTAGTGATGAGTATAGTGTAGTAGAGATGAGTTCAGTGTAGAGATGAGTACAGTGTAGTGATGAGTACAGTGTAGTAGAGATAAGTACAGTGTAGAGACGAGTGTAGTGATGAGTACAGTGTAGTGATGAGTACAGTGTAGTAGAGATAAGTACAGTGTAGAGACGAGTGTAGTGATGAGTACAGTGTAGTGATGAGTATAGTGTAGTAGAGATGAGTTCAGTGTAGTGATGAGTACAGTGTAGTGATGAGTACAGTGTAGTAGAGATAAGTACAGTGTAGAGACGAGTGTAGTGATGAGTACAGTGTAGTGATGAGTACAGTGTAGTAGAGATAAGTACAGTGTAGAGACGAGTGTAGTGATGAGTACAGTGTAGTGATGAGTACAGTGTAGTAGAGATAAGTACAGTGTAGAGACGAGTGTAGTGATGAGTACAGTGTAGTGATGAGTATAGTGTAGTAGAGATGAGTTCAGTGTAGAGATGAGTACAGTGTAGTGATGAGTATAGTGTAGTAGAGATGAGTTCAGTGTAGAGATGAGTACAGTGTAGTGATGAGTACAGTGTAGTAGAGATAAGTACAGTGTAGAGACGAGTGTAGTGATGAGTACAGTGTAGTAGAGATAAGTACAGTGTAGAGACGAGTGTAGTGATGAGTACAGTGTAGTGATGAGTACAGTGTAGTAGAGATAAGTACAGTGTAGAGACGAGTGTAGTGATGAGTACAGTGTAGTGATGAGTATAGTGTAGTAGAGATGAGTTCAGTGTAGAGATGAGTACAGTGTAGTGATGAGTACAGTGTAGTAGAGATAAGTACAGTGTAGAGACGAGTGTAGTGATGAGTACAGTGTAGTGATGAGTATAGTGTAGTAGAGATGAGTTCAGTGTAGAGATGAGTACAGTGTAGTGATGAGTACAGTGTAGTAGAGATAAGTACAGTGTAGAGACGAGTGTAGTGATGAGTACAGTGTAGTGATGAGTATAGTGTAGTAGAGATGAGTTCAGTGTAGAGATGAGTACAGTGTAGTGATGAGTACAGTGTAGTAGAGATAAGTACAGTGTAGAGACGAGTGTAGTGATGAGTACAGTGTAGTGATGAGTATAGTGTAGTAGAGATGAGTTCAGTGTAGAGATGAGTACAGTGTAGTGATGAGTACAGTGTAGTAGAGATAAGTACAGTGTAGAGACGAGTGTAGTGATGAGTACAGTGTAGTGATGAGTATAGTGTAGTAGAGATGAGTTCAGTGTAGAGATGAGTACAGTGTAGTGATGAGTACAGTGTAGTAGAGATAAGTACAGTGTAGAGACGAGTGTAGTGATGAGTACAGTGTAGTGATGAGTATAGTGTAGTAGAGATGAGTTCAGTGTAGTGATGAGTACAGTGTAGTGATGAGTACAGTGTAGTAGAGATAAGTACAGTGTAGAGACGAGTGTAGTGATGAGTACAGTGTAGTGATGAGTACAGTGTAGTAGAGATAAGTACAGTGTAGAGACGAGTGTAGAGATGAGTACAGTGTAGTGATGAGTATAGTGTAGTAGAGATAAGTACAGTGTAGAGACGAGTGTAGTGATGAGTACAGTGTAGTGATGAGTATAGTGTAGTAGAGATGAGTTCAGTGTAGAGATGAGTACAGTGTAGTGATGAGTACAGTGTAGTAGAGATAAGTACAGTGTAGAGACGAGTGTAGTGATGAGTACAGTGTAGTGATGAGTATAGTGTAGTAGAGATGAGTTCAGTGTAGAGATGAGTACAGTGTAGTGATGAGTACAGTGTAGTAGAGATAAGTACAGTGTAGAGACGAGTGTAGTGATGAGTACAGTGTAGTGATGAGTATAGTGTAGTAGAGATGAGTTCAGTGTAGAGATGAGTACAGTGTAGTGATGAGTACAGTGTAGTAGAGATAAGTACAGTGTAGAGACGAGTGTAGTGATGAGTACAGTGTAGTGATGAGTATAGTGTAGTAGAGATGAGTTCAGTGTAGTGATGAGTACAGTGTAGTGATGAGTACAGTGTAGTAGAGATAAGTACAGTGTAGAGACGAGTGTAGTGATGAGTACAGTGTAGTGATGAGTATAGTGTAGTAGAGATGAGTTCAGTGTAGTGATGAGTACAGTGTAGTGATGAGTATAGTGTAGTAGAGATGAGTTCAGTGTAGAGATGAGTACAGTGTAGTGATGAGTATAGTGTAGTAGAGATGAGTTCAGTGTAGAGATGAGTACAGTGTAGTGATGAGTACAGTGTAGTAGAGATAAGTACAGTGTAGAGACGAGTGTAGTGATGAGTACAGTGTAGTGATGAGTACAGTGTAGTAGAGATAAGTACAGTGTAGAGACGAGTGTAGAGATGAGTACAGTGTAGTGATGAGTATAGTGTAGTAGAGATAAGTACAGTGTAGAGACGAGTGTAGTGATGAGTACAGTGTAGTGATGAGTATAGTGTAGTAGAGATGAGTTCAGTGTAGAGATGAGTACAGTGTAGTGATGAGTACAGTGTAGTAGAGATAAGTACAGTGTAGAGACGAGTGTAGTGATGAGTACAGTGTAGTGATGAGTATAGTGTAGTAGAGATGAGTTCAGTGTAGAGATGAGTACAGTGTAGTGATGAGTACAGTGTAGTAGAGATAAGTACAGTGTAGAGACGAGTGTAGTGATGAGTACAGTGTAGTGATGAGTATAGTGTAGTAGAGATGAGTTCAGTGTAGTGATGAGTACAGTGTAGTGATGAGTACAGTGTAGTAGAGATAAGTACAGTGTAGAGACGAGTGTAGTGATGAGTACAGTGTAGTGATGAGTATAGTGTAGTAGAGATGAGTTCAGTGTAGTGATGAGTACAGTGTAGTGATGAGTATAGTGTAGTAGAGATGAGTTCAGTGTAGAGATGAGTACAGTGTAGTGATGAGTACAGTGTAGTAGAGATAAGTACAGTGTAGAGACGAGTGTAGTGATGAGTACAGTGTAGTGATGAGTATAGTGTAGTAGAGATGAGTTCAGTGTAGAGATGAGTACAGTGTAGTGATGAGTACAGTGTAGTAGAGATAAGTACAGTGTAGAGACGAGTGTAGTGATGAGTACAGTGTAGTGATGAGTACAGTGTAGTAGAGATAAGTACAGTGTAGAGACGAGTGTAGTGATGAGTACAGTGTAGTGATGAGTATAGTGTAGTAGAGATGAGTTCAGTGTAGAGATGAGTACAGTGTAGTGATGAGTACAGTGTAGTAGAGATAAGTACAGTGTAGAGACGAGTGTAGTGATGAGTACAGTGTAGTGATGAGTATAGTGTAGTAGAGATGAGTTCAGTGTAGAGATGAGTACAGTGTAGTGATGAGTACAGTGTAGTAGAGATAAGTACAGTGTAGAGACGAGTGTAGTGATGAGTACAGTGTAGTGATGAGTACAGTGTAGTAGAGATAAGTACAGTGTAGAGACGAGTGTAGTGATGAGTACAGTGTAGTGATGAGTATAGTGTAGTAGAGATGAGTTCAGTGTAGAGATGAGTACAGTGTAGTGATGAGTACAGTGTAGTAGAGATAAGTACAGTGTAGAGACGAGTGTAGTGATGAGTACAGTGTAGTGATGAGTACAGTGTAGTAGAGATAAGTACAGTGTAGAGACGAGTGTAGTGATGAGTACAGTGTAGTGATGAGTATAGTGTAGTAGAGATGAGTTCAGTGTAGTGATGAGTACAGTGTAGTGATGAGTACAGTGTAGTGATGAGTACAGTGTAGTAGAGATAAGTACAGTGTAGAGACGAGTGTAGTGATGAGTACAGTGTAGTGATGAGTACAGTGTAGTAGAGATAAGTACAGTGTAGAGACGAGTGTAGTGATGAGTACAGTGTAGTGATGAGTACAGTGTAGTAGAGATAAGTACAGTGTAGAGACGAGTGTAGTGATGAGTACAGTGTAGTGATGAGTACAGTGTAGTAGAGATAAGTACAGTGTAGAGACGAGTGTAGTGATGAGTACAGTGTAGTGATGAGTATAGTGTAGTAGAGATGAGTTCAGTGTAGAGATGAGTACAGTGTAGTGATGAGTATAGTGTAGTAGAGATGAGTTCAGTGTAGAGATGAGTACAGTGTAGTGATGAGTACAGTGTAGTAGAGATAAGTACAGTGTAGAGACGAGTGTAGTGATGAGTACAGTGTAGTAGAGATAAGTACAGTGTAGAGACGAGTGTAGTGATGAGTACAGTGTAGTGATGAGTACAGTGTAGTAGAGATAAGTACAGTGTAGAGACGAGTGTAGTGATGAGTACAGTGTAGTGATGAGTATAGTGTAGTAGAGATGAGTTCAGTGTAGAGATGAGTACAGTGTAGTGATGAGTACAGTGTAGTAGAGATAAGTACAGTGTAGAGACGAGTGTAGTGATGAGTACAGTGTAGTGATGAGTATAGTGTAGTAGAGATGAGTTCAGTGTAGAGATGAGTACAGTGTAGTGATGAGTACAGTGTAGTAGAGATAAGTACAGTGTAGAGACGAGTGTAGTGATGAGTACAGTGTAGTGATGAGTATAGTGTAGTAGAGATGAGTTCAGTGTAGAGATGAGTACAGTGTAGTGATGAGTACAGTGTAGTAGAGATAAGTACAGTGTAGAGACGAGTGTAGTGATGAGTACAGTGTAGTGATGAGTATAGTGTAGTAGAGATGAGTTCAGTGTAGAGATGAGTACAGTGTAGTGATGAGTACAGTGTAGTAGAGATAAGTACAGTGTAGAGACGAGTGTAGTGATGAGTACAGTGTAGTGATGAGTATAGTGTAGTAGAGATGAGTTCAGTGTAGAGATGAGTACAGTGTAGTGATGAGTACAGTGTAGTAGAGATAAGTACAGTGTAGAGACGAGTGTAGTGATGAGTACAGTGTAGTGATGAGTACAGTGTAGTAGAGATGAGTTCAGTGTAGAGATGAGTACAGTGTAGTGATGAGTACAGTGTAGTAGAGATAAGTACAGTGTAGAGACGAGTGTAGAGATGAGTACAGTGTAGTGATGAGTATAGTGTAGTAGAGATGAGTTCAGTGTAGAGATGAGTACAGTGTAGTGATGAGTATAGTGTAGTAGAGATGAGTTCAGTGTAGAGATGAGTACAGTGTAGTGATGAGTACAGTGTAGTAGAGATAAGTACAGTGTAGAGACGAGTGTAGTGATGAGTACAGTGTAGTGATGAGTATAGTGTAGTAGAGATGAGTTCAGTGTAGTGATGAGTACAGTGTAGTGATGAGTACAGTGTAGTAGAGATAAGTACAGTGTAGAGACGAGTGTAGTGATGAGTACAGTGTAGTGATGAGTACAGTGTAGTAGAGATAAGTACAGTGTAGAGACGAGTGTAGAGATGAGTACAGTGTAGTGATGAGTATAGTGTAGTAGAGATAAGTACAGTGTAGAGACGAGTGTAGTGATGAGTACAGTGTAGTGATGAGTATAGTGTAGTAGAGATGAGTTCAGTGTAGAGATGAGTACAGTGTAGTGATGAGTACAGTGTAGTAGAGATAAGTACAGTGTAGAGACGAGTGTAGTGATGAGTACAGTGTAGTGATGAGTATAGTGTAGTAGAGATGAGTTCAGTGTAGTGATGAGTACAGTGTAGTGATGAGTACAGTGTAGTAGAGATAAGTACAGTGTAGAGACGAGTGTAGTGATGAGTACAGTGTAGTGATGAGTATAGTGTAGTAGAGATGAGTTCAGTGTAGTGATGAGTACAGTGTAGTGATGAGTATAGTGTAGTAGAGATGAGTTCAGTGTAGAGATGAGTACAGTGTAGTGATGAGTATAGTGTAGTAGAGATGAGTTCAGTGTAGAGATGAGTACAGTGTAGTGATGAGTACAGTGTAGTAGAGATAAGTACAGTGTAGAGACGAGTGTAGTGATGAGTACAGTGTAGTGATGAGTACAGTGTAGTAGAGATAAGTACAGTGTAGAGACGAGTGTAGAGATGAGTACAGTGTAGTGATGAGTATAGTGTAGTAGAGATAAGTACAGTGTAGAGACGAGTGTAGTGATGAGTACAGTGTAGTGATGAGTATAGTGTAGTAGAGATGAGTTCAGTGTAGAGATGAGTACAGTGTAGTGATGAGTACAGTGTAGTAGAGATAAGTACAGTGTAGAGACGAGTGTAGTGATGAGTACAGTGTAGTGATGAGTATAGTGTAGTAGAGATGAGTTCAGTGTAGAGATGAGTACAGTGTAGTGATGAGTACAGTGTAGTAGAGATAAGTACAGTGTAGAGACGAGTGTAGTGATGAGTACAGTGTAGTGATGAGTATAGTGTAGTAGAGATGAGTTCAGTGTAGTGATGAGTACAGTGTAGTGATGAGTACAGTGTAGTAGAGATAAGTACAGTGTAGAGACGAGTGTAGTGATGAGTACAGTGTAGTGATGAGTATAGTGTAGTAGAGATGAGTTCAGTGTAGAGATGAGTACAGTGTAGTGATGAGTACAGTGTAGTAGAGATAAGTACAGTGTAGAGACGAGTGTAGTGATGAGTACAGTGTAGTGATGAGTATAGTGTAGTAGAGATGAGTTCAGTGTAGAGATGAGTACAGTGTAGTGATGAGTACAGTGTAGTAGAGATAAGTACAGTGTAGAGACGAGTGTAGTGATGAGTACAGTGTAGTGATGAGTACAGTGTAGTAGAGATGAGTTCAGTGTAGAGATAAGTACAGTGTAGTGATGAGTACAGTGTAGTAGAGATAAGTACAGTGTAGAGACGAGTGTAGTGATGAGTACAGTGTAGTGATGAGTATAGTGTAGTAGAGATGAGTTCAGTGTAGTGATGAGTACAGTGTAGTGATGAGTACAGTGTAGTAGAGATAAGTACAGTGTAGAGACGAGTGTAGTGATGAGTACAGTGTAGTGATGAGTATAGTGTAGTAGAGATGAGTTCAGTGTAGAGATGAGTACAGTGTAGTGATGAGTACAGTGTAGTAGAGATAAGTACAGTGTAGAGACGAGTGTAGTGATGAGTACAGTGTAGTGATGAGTATAGTGTAGTAGAGATGAGTTCAGTGTAGAGATGAGTACAGTGTAGTGATGAGTACAGTGTAGTAGAGATAAGTACAGTGTAGAGACGAGTGTAGTGATGAGTACAGTGTAGTGATGAGTACAGTGTAGTAGAGATAAGTACAGTGTAGAGACGAGTGTAGTGATGAGTACAGTGTAGTGATGAGTATAGTGTAGTAGAGATGAGTTCAGTGTAGAGATGAGTACAGTGTAGTGATGAGTACAGTGTAGTAGAGATAAGTACAGTGTAGAGACGAGTGTAGTGATGAGTACAGTGTAGTGATGAGTATAGTGTAGTAGAGATGAGTTCAGTGTAGAGATGAGTACAGTGTAGTGATGAGTACAGTGTAGTAGAGATAAGTACAGTGTAGAGACGAGTGTAGTGATGAGTACAGTGTAGTGATGAGTACAGTGTAGTAGAGATAAGTACAGTGTAGAGACGAGTGTAGTGATGAGTACAGTGTAGTGATGAGTATAGTGTAGTAGAGATGAGTTCAGTGTAGAGATGAGTACAGTGTAGTGATGAGTACAGTGTAGTAGAGATAAGTACAGTGTAGAGACGAGTGTAGTGATGAGTACAGTGTAGTGATGAGTATAGTGTAGTAGAGATGAGTTCAGTGTAGAGATGAGTACAGTGTAGTGATGAGTACAGTGTAGTAGAGATAAGTACAGTGTAGAGACGAGTGTAGTGATGAGTACAGTGTAGTAGAGATAAGTACAGTGTAGAGACGAGTGTAGTGATGAGTACAGTGTAGTGATGAGTATAGTGTAGTAGAGATGAGTTCAGTGTAGAGATGAGTACAGTGTAGTGATGAGTACAGTGTAGTAGAGATAAGTACAGTGTAGAGACGAGTGTAGTGATGAGTACAGTGTAGTGATGAGTATAGTGTAGTAGAGATGAGTTCAGTGTAGAGATGAGTACAGTGTAGTGATGAGTACAGTGTAGTAGAGATAAGTACAGTGTAGAGACGAGTGTAGTGATGAGTACAGTGTAGTGATGAGTATAGTGTAGTAGAGATGAGTTCAGTGTAGTGATGAGTACAGTGTAGTGATGAGTACAGTGTAGTAGAGATAAGTACAGTGTAGAGACGAGTGTAGTGATGAGTACAGTGTAGTGATGAGTATAGTGTAGTAGAGATGAGTTCAGTGTAGAGATGAGTACAGTGTAGTGATGAGTACAGTGTAGTAGAGATAAGTACAGTGTAGAGACGAGTGTAGTGATGAGTACAGTGTAGTGATGAGTATAGTGTAGTAGAGATGAGTTCAGTGTAGAGATAAGTACAGTGTAGTGATGAGTACAGTGTAGTAGAGATAAGTACAGTGTAGAGACGAGTGTAGTGATGAGTACAGTGTAGTGATGAGTATAGTGTAGTAGAGATGAGTTCAGTGTAGTGATGAGTACAGTGTAGTGATGAGTACAGTGTAGTAGAGATAAGTACAGTGTAGAGACGAGTGTAGTGATGAGTACAGTGTAGTGATGAGTATAGTGTAGTAGAGATGAGTTCAGTGTAGAGATGAGTACAGTGTAGTGATGAGTACAGTGTAGTAGAGATAAGTACAGTGTAGAGACGAGTGTAGTGATGAGTACAGTGTAGTGATGAGTACAGTGTAGTAGAGATAAGTACAGTGTAGAGACGAGTGTAGTGATGAGTACAGTGTAGTGATGAGTATAGTGTAGTAGAGATGAGTTCAGTGTAGAGATGAGTACAGTGTAGTGATGAGTACAGTGTAGTAGAGATAAGTACAGTGTAGAGACGAGTGTAGTGATGAGTACAGTGTAGTGATGAGTATAGTGTAGTAGAGATGAGTTCAGTGTAGAGATGAGTACAGTGTAGTGATGAGTACAGTGTAGTAGAGATAAGTACAGTGTAGAGACGAGTGTAGTGATGAGTACAGTGTAGTGATGAGTACAGTGTAGTAGAGATAAGTACAGTGTAGAGACGAGTGTAGTGATGAGTACAGTGTAGTGATGAGTATAGTGTAGTAGAGATGAGTTCAGTGTAGAGATGAGTACAGTGTAGTGATGAGTACAGTGTAGTAGAGATAAGTACAGTGTAGAGACGAGTGTAGTGATGAGTACAGTGTAGTGATGAGTACAGTGTAGTAGAGATAAGTACAGTGTAGAGACGAGTGTAGTGATGAGTACAGTGTAGTGATGAGTATAGTGTAGTAGAGATGAGTTCAGTGTAGAGATGAGTACAGTGTAGTGATGAGTACAGTGTAGTAGAGATAAGTACAGTGTAGAGACGAGTGTACTGATGAGTACAGTGTAGTGATGAGTATAGTGTAGTAGAGATGAGTTCAGTGTAGAGATGAGTACAGTGTAGTGATGAGTACAGTGTAGTAGAGATAAGTACAGTGTAGAGACGAGTGTAGTGATGAGTACAGTGTAGTGATGAGTACAGTGTAGTAGAGATAAGTACAGTGTAGAGACGAGTGTAGTGATGAGTACAGTGTAGTGATGAGTATAGTGTAGTAGAGATGAGTTCAGTGTAGAGATGAGTACAGTGTAGTGATGAGTACAGTGTAGTAGAGATAAGTACAGTGTAGAGACGAGTGTAGTGATGAGTACAGTGTAGTGATGAGTATAGTGTAGTAGAGATGAGTTCAGTGTAGAGATGAGTACAGTGTAGTGATGAGTACAGTGTAGTAGAGATAAGTACAGTGTAGAGACGAGTGTAGTGATGAGTACAGTGTAGTGATGAGTACAGTGTAGTAGAGATAAGTACAGTGTAGAGACGAGTGTAGTGATGAGTACAGTGTAGTGATGAGTATAGTGTAGTAGAGATGAGTTCAGTGTAGAGATGAGTACAGTGTAGTGATGAGTACAGTGTAGTAGAGATAAGTACAGTGTAGAGACGAGTGTAGTGATGAGTACAGTGTAGTGATGAGTACAGTGTAGTAGAGATAAGTACAGTGTAGAGACGAGTGTAGTGATGAGTACAGTGTAGTGATGAGTATAGTGTAGTAGAGATGAGTTCAGTGTAGTGATGAGTACAGTGTAGTGATGAGTACAGTGTAGTAGAGATAAGTACAGTGTAGAGACGAGTGTAGTGATGAGTACAGTGTAGTGATGAGTACAGTGTAGTAGAGATAAGTACAGTGTAGAGACGAGTGTAGTGATGAGTACAGTGTAGTGATGAGTACAGTGTAGTAGAGATAAGTACAGTGTAGAGACGAGTGTAGTGATGAGTACAGTGTAGTGATGAGTATAGTGTAGTAGAGATGAGTTCAGTGTAGAGATGAGTACAGTGTAGTGATGAGTATAGTGTAGTAGAGATGAGTTCAGTGTAGAGATGAGTACAGTGTAGTGATGAGTACAGTGTAGTAGAGATAAGTACAGTGTAGAGACGAGTGTAGTGATGAGTACAGTGTAGTAGAGATAAGTACAGTGTAGAGACGAGTGTAGTGATGAGTACAGTGTAGTGATGAGTACAGTGTAGTAGAGATAAGTACAGTGTAGAGACGAGTGTAGTGATGAGTACAGTGTAGTGATGAGTATAGTGTAGTAGAGATGAGTTCAGTGTAGAGATGAGTACAGTGTAGTGATGAGTACAGTGTAGTAGAGATAAGTACAGTGTAGAGACGAGTGTAGTGATGAGTACAGTGTAGTGATGAGTATAGTGTAGTAGAGATGAGTTCAGTGTAGAGATGAGTACAGTGTAGTGATGAGTACAGTGTAGTAGAGATAAGTACAGTGTAGAGACGAGTGTAGTGATGAGTACAGTGTAGTGATGAGTATAGTGTAGTAGAGATGAGTTCAGTGTAGAGATGAGTACAGTGTAGTGATGAGTACAGTGTAGTAGAGATAAGTACAGTGTAGAGACGAGTGTAGTGATGAGTACAGTGTAGTGATGAGTACAGTGTAGTAGAGATAAGTACAGTGTAGAGACGAGTGTAGTGATGAGTACAGTGTAGTGATGAGTATAGTGTAGTAGAGATGAGTTCAGTGTAGAGATGAGTACAGTGTAGTGATGAGTACAGTGTAGTAGAGATAAGTACAGTGTAGAGACGAGTGTAGTGATGAGTACAGTGTAGTGATGAGTACAGTGTAGTAGAGATAAGTACAGTGTAGAGACGAGTGTAGTGATGAGTACAGTGTAGTGATGAGTATAGTGTAGTAGAGATAAGTTCAGTGTAGAGATGAGTACAGTGTAGTGATGAGTACAGTGTAGTAGAGATAAGTACAGTGTAGAGACGAGTGTAGTGATGAGTACAGTGTAGTGATGAGTACAGTGTAGTAGAGATAAGTACAGTGTAGAGACGAGTGTAGTGATGAGTACAGTGTAGTGATGAGTATAGTGTAGTAGAGATGAGTTCAGTGTAGAGATGAGTACAGTGTAGTGATGAGTATAGTGTAGTAGAGATGAGTTCAGTGTAGAGATGAGTACAGTGTAGTGATGAGTACAGTGTAGTAGAGATAAGTACAGTGTAGAGACGAGTGTAGTGATGAGTACAGTGTAGTAGAGATAAGTACAGTGTAGAGACGAGTGTAGTGATGAGTACAGTGTAGTGATGAGTACAGTGTAGTAGAGATAAGTACAGTGTAGAGACGAGTGTAGTGATGAGTACAGTGTAGTGATGAGTACAGTGTAGTAGAGATAAGTACAGTGTAGAGACGAGTGTAGTGATGAGTACAGTGTAGTGATGAGTATAGTGTAGTAGAGATGAGTTCAGTGTAGAGATGAGTACAGTGTAGTGATGAGTACAGTGTAGTAGAGATAAGTACAGTGTAGAGACGAGTGTAGTGATGAGTACAGTGTAGTGATGAGTATAGTGTAGTAGAGATGAGTTCAGTGTAGAGATGAGTACAGTGTAGTGATGAGTACAGTGTAGTAGAGATAAGTACAGTGTAGAGACGAGTGTAGTGATGAGTACAGTGTAGTGATGAGTACAGTGTAGTAGAGATAAGTACAGTGTAGAGACGAGTGTAGTGATGAGTACAGTGTAGTGATGAGTATAGTGTAGTAGAGATGAGTTCAGTGTAGAGATGAGTACAGTGTAGTGATGAGTACAGTGTAGTAGAGATAAGTACAGTGTAGAGACGAGTGTAGTGATGAGTACAGTGTAGTGATGAGTATAGTGTAGTAGAGATGAGTTCAGTGTAGAGATGAGTACAGTGTAGTGATGAGTACAGTGTAGTAGAGATAAGTACAGTGTAGAGACGAGTGTAGTGATGAGTACAGTGTAGTGATGAGTATAGTGTAGTAGAGATGAGTTCAGTGTAGAGATGAGTACAGTGTAGTGATGAGTACAGTGTAGTAGAGATAAGTACAGTGTAGAGACGAGTGTAGTGATGAGTACAGTGTAGTGATGAGTATAGTGTAGTAGAGATGAGTTCAGTGTAGTGATGAGTACAGTGTAGTGATGAGTACAGTGTAGTAGAGATAAGTACAGTGTAGAGACGAGTGTAGTGATGAGTACAGTGTAGTGATGAGTACAGTGTAGTAGAGATAAGTACAGTGTAGAGACGAGTGTAGAGATGAGTACAGTGTAGTGATGAGTATAGTGTAGTAGAGATGAGTTCAGTGTAGAGATGAGTACAGTGTAGTGATGAGTACAGTGTAGTAGAGATAAGTACAGTGTAGAGACGAGTGTAGTGATGAGTACAGTGTAGTGATGAGTACAGTGTAGTAGAGATAAGTACAGTGTAGAGACGAGTGTAGTGATGAGTACAGTGTAGTGATGAGTATAGTGTAGTAGAGATGAGTTCAGTGTAGAGATGAGTACAGTGTAGTGATGAGTACAGTGTAGTAGAGATAAGTACAGTGTAGAGACGAGTGTAGTGATGAGTACAGTGTAGTGATGAGTATAGTGTAGTAGAGATGAGTTCAGTGTAGAGATGAGTACAGTGTAGTGATGAGTACAGTGTAGTAGAGATAAGTACAGTGTAGAGACGAGTGTAGTGATGAGTACAGTGTAGTGATGAGTACAGTGTAGTAGAGATAAGTACAGTGTAGAGACGAGTGTAGTGATGAGTACAGTGTAGTGATGAGTATAGTGTAGTAGAGATGAGTTCAGTGTAGAGATGAGTACAGTGTAGTGATGAGTACAGTGTAGTAGAGATAAGTACAGTGTAGAGACGAGTGTAGTGATGAGTACAGTGTAGTGATGAGTATAGTGTAGTAGAGATGAGTTCAGTGTAGAGATGAGTACAGTGTAGTGATGAGTACAGTGTAGTAGAGATAAGTACAGTGTAGAGACGAGTGTAGTGATGAGTACAGTGTAGTGATGAGTACAGTGTAGTAGAGATAAGTACAGTGTAGAGACGAGTGTAGTGATGAGTACAGTGTAGTGATGAGTATAGTGTAGTAGAGATGAGTTCAGTGTAGAGATGAGTACAGTGTAGTGATGAGTACAGTGTAGTAGAGATAAGTACAGTGTAGAGACGAGTGTAGTGATGAGTACAGTGTAGTGATGAGTATAGTGTAGTAGAGATGAGTTCAGTGTAGAGATGAGTACAGTGTAGTGATGAGTACAGTGTAGTAGAGATAAGTACAGTGTAGAGACGAGTGTAGTGATGAGTACAGTGTAGTGATGAGTACAGTGTAGTAGAGATAAGTACAGTGTAGAGACGAGTGTAGTGATGAGTACAGTGTAGTGATGAGTATAGTGTAGTAGAGATGAGTTCAGTGTAGAGATGAGTACAGTGTAGTGATGAGTATAGTGTAGTAGAGATAAGTACAGTGTAGAGACGAGTGTAGTGATGAGTACAGTGTAGTGATGAGTATAGTGTAGTAGAGATGAGTTCAGTGTAGAGATGAGTACAGTGTAGTGATGAGTACAGTGTAGTAGAGATAAGTACAGTGTAGAGACGAGTGTAGTGATGAGTACAGTGTAGTGATGAGTACAGTGTAGTAGAGATAAGTACAGTGTAGAGACGAGTGTAGTGATGAGTACAGTGTAGTGATGAGTATAGTGTAGTAGAGATGAGTTCAGTGTAGAGATGAGTACAGTGTAGTGATGAGTATAGTGTAGTAGAGATGAGTTCAGTGTAGAGATGAGTACAGTGTAGTGATGAGTACAGTGTAGTAGAGATAAGTACAGTGTAGAGACGAGTGTAGTGATGAGTACAGTGTAGTAGAGATAAGTACAGTGTAGAGACGAGTGTAGTGATGAGTACAGTGTAGTGATGAGTACAGTGTAGTAGAGATAAGTACAGTGTAGAGACGAGTGTAGTGATGAGTACAGTGTAGTGATGAGTATAGTGTAGTAGAGATGAGTTCAGTGTAGAGATGAGTACAGTGTAGTGATGAGTACAGTGTAGTAGAGATAAGTACAGTGTAGAGACGAGTGTAGTGATGAGTACAGTGTAGTGATGAGTATAGTGTAGTAGAGATGAGTTCAGTGTAGAGATGAGTACAGTGTAGTGATGAGTACAGTGTAGTAGAGATAAGTACAGTGTAGAGACGAGTGTAGTGATGAGTACAGTGTAGTGATGAGTATAGTGTAGTAGAGATGAGTTCAGTGTAGAGATGAGTACAGTGTAGTGATGAGTACAGTGTAGTAGAGATAAGTACAGTGTAGAGACGAGTGTAGTGATGAGTACAGTGTAGTGATGAGTACAGTGTAGTAGAGATAAGTACAGTGTAGAGACGAGTGTAGTGATGAGTACAGTGTAGTGATGAGTATAGTGTAGTAGAGATGAGTTCAGTGTAGAGATGAGTACAGTGTAGTGATGAGTACAGTGTAGTAGAGATAAGTACAGTGTAGAGACGAGTGTAGTGATGAGTACAGTGTAGTGATGAGTACAGTGTAGTAGAGATAAGTACAGTGTAGAGACGAGTGTAGTGATGAGTACAGTGTAGTGATGAGTATAGTGTAGTAGAGATGAGTTCAGTGTAGAGATGAGTACAGTGTAGTGATGAGTACAGTGTAGTAGAGATAAGTACAGTGTAGAGACGAGTGTAGTGATGAGTACAGTGTAGTGATGAGTACAGTGTAGTAGAGATAAGTACAGTGTAGAGACGAGTGTAGTGATGAGTACAGTGTAGTGATGAGTATAGTGTAGTAGAGATGAGTTCAGTGTAGAGATGAGTACAGTGTAGTGATGAGTATAGTGTAGTAGAGATGAGTTCAGTGTAGAGATGAGTACAGTGTAGTGATGAGTACAGTGTAGTAGAGATAAGTACAGTGTAGAGACGAGTGTAGTGATGAGTACAGTGTAGTAGAGATAAGTACAGTGTAGAGACGAGTGTAGTGATGAGTACAGTGTAGTGATGAGTACAGTGTAGTAGAGATAAGTACAGTGTAGAGACGAGTGTAGTGATGAGTACAGTGTAGTGATGAGTACAGTGTAGTAGAGATAAGTACAGTGTAGAGACGAGTGTAGTGATGAGTACAGTGTAGTGATGAGTATAGTGTAGTAGAGATGAGTTCAGTGTAGAGATGAGTACAGTGTAGTGATGAGTACAGTGTAGTAGAGATAAGTACAGTGTAGAGACGAGTGTAGTGATGAGTACAGTGTAGTGATGAGTATAGTGTAGTAGAGATGAGTTCAGTGTAGAGATGAGTACAGTGTAGTGATGAGTACAGTGTAGTAGAGATAAGTACAGTGTAGAGACGAGTGTAGTGATGAGTACAGTGTAGTGATGAGTACAGTGTAGTAGAGATAAGTACAGTGTAGAGACGAGTGTAGTGATGAGTACAGTGTAGTGATGAGTATAGTGTAGTAGAGATGAGTTCAGTGTAGAGATGAGTACAGTGTAGTGATGAGTACAGTGTAGTAGAGATAAGTACAGTGTAGAGACGAGTGTAGTGATGAGTACAGTGTAGTGATGAGTATAGTGTAGTAGAGATGAGTTCAGTGTAGAGATGAGTACAGTGTAGTGATGAGTACAGTGTAGTAGAGATAAGTACAGTGTAGAGACGAGTGTAGTGATGAGTACAGTGTAGTGATGAGTATAGTGTAGTAGAGATGAGTTCAGTGTAGAGATGAGTACAGTGTAGTGATGAGTACAGTGTAGTAGAGATAAGTACAGTGTAGAGACGAGTGTAGTGATGAGTACAGTGTAGTGATGAGTATAGTGTAGTAGAGATGAGTTCAGTGTAGTGATGAGTACAGTGTAGTGATGAGTACAGTGTAGTAGAGATAAGTACAGTGTAGAGACGAGTGTAGTGATGAGTACAGTGTAGTGATGAGTATAGTGTAGTAGAGATGAGTTCAGTGTAGAGATGAGTACAGTGTAGTGATGAGTACAGTGTAGTAGAGATAAGTACAGTGTAGAGACGAGTGTAGTGATGAGTACAGTGTAGTGATGAGTATAGTGTAGTAGAGATGAGTTCAGTGTAGAGATAAGTACAGTGTAGTGATGAGTACAGTGTAGTAGAGATAAGTACAGTGTAGAGACGAGTGTAGTGATGAGTACAGTGTAGTGATGAGTATAGTGTAGTAGAGATGAGTTCAGTGTAGTGATGAGTACAGTGTAGTGATGAGTACAGTGTAGTAGAGATAAGTACAGTGTAGAGACGAGTGTAGTGATGAGTACAGTGTAGTGATGAGTATAGTGTAGTAGAGATGAGTTCAGTGTAGAGATGAGTACAGTGTAGTGATGAGTACAGTGTAGTAGAGATAAGTACAGTGTAGAGACGAGTGTAGTGATGAGTACAGTGTAGTGATGAGTACAGTGTAGTAGAGATAAGTACAGTGTAGAGACGAGTGTAGTGATGAGTACAGTGTAGTGATGAGTACAGTGTAGTAGAGATAAGTACAGTGTAGAGACGAGTGTAGTGATGAGTACAGTGTAGTGATGAGTATAGTGTAGTAGAGATGAGTTCAGTGTAGAGATGAGTACAGTGTAGTGATGAGTACAGTGTAGTAGAGATAAGTACAGTGTAGAGACGAGTGTAGTGATGAGTACAGTGTAGTGATGAGTATAGTGTAGTAGAGATGAGTTCAGTGTAGAGATGAGTACAGTGTAGTGATGAGTACAGTGTAGTAGAGATAAGTACAGTGTAGAGACGAGTGTAGTGATGAGTACAGTGTAGTGATGAGTACAGTGTAGTAGAGATAAGTACAGTGTAGAGACGAGTGTAGTGATGAGTACAGTGTAGTGATGAGTATAGTGTAGTAGAGATGAGTTCAGTGTAGAGATGAGTACAGTGTAGTGATGAGTACAGTGTAGTAGAGATAAGTACAGTGTAGAGACGAGTGTACTGATGAGTACAGTGTAGTGATGAGTATAGTGTAGTAGAGATGAGTTCAGTGTAGAGATGAGTACAGTGTAGTGATGAGTACAGTGTAGTAGAGATAAGTACAGTGTAGAGACGAGTGTAGTGATGAGTACAGTGTAGTGATGAGTACAGTGTAGTAGAGATAAGTACAGTGTAGAGACGAGTGTAGTGATGAGTACAGTGTAGTGATGAGTATAGTGTAGTAGAGATGAGTTCAGTGTAGAGATGAGTACAGTGTAGTGATGAGTACAGTGTAGTAGAGATAAGTACAGTGTAGAGACGAGTGTAGTGATGAGTACAGTGTAGTGATGAGTATAGTGTAGTAGAGATGAGTTCAGTGTAGAGATGAGTACAGTGTAGTGATGAGTACAGTGTAGTAGAGATAAGTACAGTGTAGAGACGAGTGTAGTGATGAGTACAGTGTAGTGATGAGTACAGTGTAGTAGAGATAAGTACAGTGTAGAGACGAGTGTAGTGATGAGTACAGTGTAGTGATGAGTATAGTGTAGTAGAGATGAGTTCAGTGTAGAGATGAGTACAGTGTAGTGATGAGTACAGTGTAGTAGAGATAAGTACAGTGTAGAGACGAGTGTAGTGATGAGTACAGTGTAGTGATGAGTATAGTGTAGTAGAGATGAGTTCAGTGTAGAGATGAGTACAGTGTAGTGATGAGTACAGTGTAGTAGAGATAAGTACAGTGTAGAGACGAGTGTAGTGATGAGTACAGTGTAGTGATGAGTATAGTGTAGTAGAGATGAGTTCAGTGTAGAGATGAGTACAGTGTAGTGATGAGTACAGTGTAGTAGAGATAAGTACAGTGTAGAGACGAGTGTAGTGATGAGTACAGTGTAGTGATGAGTATAGTGTAGTAGAGATGAGTTCAGTGTAGTGATGAGTACAGTGTAGTGATGAGTACAGTGTAGTAGAGATAAGTACAGTGTAGAGACGAGTGTAGTGATGAGTACAGTGTAGTGATGAGTATAGTGTAGTAGAGATGAGTTCAGTGTAGAGATGAGTACAGTGTAGTGATGAGTACAGTGTAGTAGAGATAAGTACAGTGTAGAGACGAGTGTAGTGATGAGTACAGTGTAGTGATGAGTATAGTGTAGTAGAGATGAGTTCAGTGTAGAGATAAGTACAGTGTAGTGATGAGTACAGTGTAGTAGAGATAAGTACAGTGTAGAGACGAGTGTAGTGATGAGTACAGTGTAGTGATGAGTATAGTGTAGTAGAGATGAGTTCAGTGTAGTGATGAGTACAGTGTAGTGATGAGTACAGTGTAGTAGAGATAAGTACAGTGTAGAGACGAGTGTAGTGATGAGTACAGTGTAGTGATGAGTATAGTGTAGTAGAGATGAGTTCAGTGTAGAGATGAGTACAGTGTAGTGATGAGTACAGTGTAGTAGAGATAAGTACAGTGTAGAGACGAGTGTAGTGATGAGTACAGTGTAGTGATGAGTACAGTGTAGTAGAGATAAGTACAGTGTAGAGACGAGTGTAGTGATGAGTACAGTGTAGTGATGAGTATAGTGTAGTAGAGATGAGTTCAGTGTAGAGATGAGTACAGTGTAGTGATGAGTACAGTGTAGTAGAGATAAGTACAGTGTAGAGACGAGTGTAGTGATGAGTACAGTGTAGTGATGAGTATAGTGTAGTAGAGATGAGTTCAGTGTAGAGATGAGTACAGTGTAGTGATGAGTACAGTGTAGTAGAGATAAGTACAGTGTAGAGACGAGTGTAGTGATGAGTACAGTGTAGTGATGAGTACAGTGTAGTAGAGATAAGTACAGTGTAGAGACGAGTGTAGTGATGAGTACAGTGTAGTGATGAGTATAGTGTAGTAGAGATGAGTTCAGTGTAGAGATGAGTACAGTGTAGTGATGAGTACAGTGTAGTAGAGATAAGTACAGTGTAGAGACGAGTGTAGTGATGAGTACAGTGTAGTGATGAGTATAGTGTAGTAGAGATGAGTTCAGTGTAGAGATGAGTACAGTGTAGTGATGAGTACAGTGTAGTAGAGATAAGTACAGTGTAGAGACGAGTGTAGTGATGAGTACAGTGTAGTGATGAGTACAGTGTAGTAGAGATAAGTACAGTGTAGAGACGAGTGTAGTGATGAGTACAGTGTAGTGATGAGTATAGTGTAGTAGAGATGAGTTCAGTGTAGAGATGAGTACAGTGTAGTGATGAGTACAGTGTAGTAGAGATAAGTACAGTGTAGAGACGAGTGTAGTGATGAGTACAGTGTAGTGATGAGTATAGTGTAGTAGAGATGAGTTCAGTGTAGAGATGAGTACAGTGTAGTGATGAGTACAGTGTAGTAGAGATAAGTACAGTGTAGAGACGAGTGTAGTGATGAGTACAGTGTAGTGATGAGTACAGTGTAGTAGAGATAAGTACAGTGTAGAGACGAGTGTAGTGATGAGTACAGTGTAGTGATGAGTATAGTGTAGTAGAGATGAGTTCAGTGTAGAGATGAGTACAGTGTAGTGATGAGTACAGTGTAGTAGAGATAAGTACAGTGTAGAGACGAGTGTAGTGATGAGTACAGTGTAGTGATGAGTACAGTGTAGTAGAGATAAGTACAGTGTAGAGACGAGTGTAGTGATGAGTACAGTGTAGTGATGAGTATAGTGTAGTAGAGATGAGTTCAGTGTAGTGATGAGTACAGTGTAGTGATGAGTACAGTGTAGTAGAGATAAGTACAGTGTAGAGACGAGTGTAGTGATGAGTACAGTGTAGTGATGAGTACAGTGTAGTAGAGATAAGTACAGTGTAGAGACGAGTGTAGTGATGAGTACAGTGTAGTGATGAGTACAGTGTAGTAGAGATAAGTACAGTGTAGAGACGAGTGTAGTGATGAGTACAGTGTAGTGATGAGTATAGTGTAGTAGAGATGAGTTCAGTGTAGAGATGAGTACAGTGTAGTGATGAGTATAGTGTAGTAGAGATGAGTTCAGTGTAGAGATGAGTACAGTGTAGTGATGAGTACAGTGTAGTAGAGATAAGTACAGTGTAGAGACGAGTGTAGTGATGAGTACAGTGTAGTAGAGATAAGTACAGTGTAGAGACGAGTGTAGTGATGAGTACAGTGTAGTGATGAGTACAGTGTAGTAGAGATAAGTACAGTGTAGAGACGAGTGTAGTGATGAGTACAGTGTAGTGATGAGTATAGTGTAGTAGAGATGAGTTCAGTGTAGAGATGAGTACAGTGTAGTGATGAGTACAGTGTAGTAGAGATAAGTACAGTGTAGAGACGAGTGTAGTGATGAGTACAGTGTAGTGATGAGTATAGTGTAGTAGAGATGAGTTCAGTGTAGAGATGAGTACAGTGTAGTGATGAGTACAGTGTAGTAGAGATAAGTACAGTGTAGAGACGAGTGTAGTGATGAGTACAGTGTAGTGATGAGTATAGTGTAGTAGAGATGAGTTCAGTGTAGAGATGAGTACAGTGTAGTGATGAGTACAGTGTAGTAGAGATAAGTACAGTGTAGAGACGAGTGTAGTGATGAGTACAGTGTAGTGATGAGTATAGTGTAGTAGAGATGAGTTCAGTGTAGAGATGAGTACAGTGTAGTGATGAGTACAGTGTAGTAGAGATAAGTACAGTGTAGAGACGAGTGTAGTGATGAGTACAGTGTAGTGATGAGTATAGTGTAGTAGAGATGAGTTCAGTGTAGAGATGAGTACAGTGTAGTGATGAGTACAGTGTAGTAGAGATAAGTACAGTGTAGAGACGAGTGTAGTGATGAGTACAGTGTAGTGATGAGTATAGTGTAGTAGAGATGAGTTCAGTGTAGTGATGAGTACAGTGTAGTGATGAGTACAGTGTAGTAGAGATAAGTACAGTGTAGAGACGAGTGTAGTGATGAGTACAGTGTAGTGATGAGTACAGTGTAGTAGAGATAAGTACAGTGTAGAGACGAGTGTAGAGATGAGTACAGTGTAGTGATGAGTATAGTGTAGTAGAGATAAGTACAGTGTAGAGACGAGTGTAGTGATGAGTACAGTGTAGTGATGAGTATAGTGTAGTAGAGATGAGTTCAGTGTAGAGATGAGTACAGTGTAGTGATGAGTACAGTGTAGTAGAGATAAGTACAGTGTAGAGACGAGTGTAGTGATGAGTACAGTGTAGTGATGAGTATAGTGTAGTAGAGATGAGTTCAGTGTAGAGATGAGTACAGTGTAGTGATGAGTACAGTGTAGTAGAGATAAGTACAGTGTAGAGACGAGTGTAGTGATGAGTACAGTGTAGTGATGAGTATAGTGTAGTAGAGATGAGTTCAGTGTAGAGATGAGTACAGTGTAGTGATGAGTACAGTGTAGTAGAGATAAGTACAGTGTAGAGACGAGTGTAGTGATGAGTACAGTGTAGTGATGAGTATAGTGTAGTAGAGATGAGTTCAGTGTAGTGATGAGTACAGTGTAGTGATGAGTACAGTGTAGTAGAGATAAGTACAGTGTAGAGACGAGTGTAGTGATGAGTACAGTGTAGTGATGAGTATAGTGTAGTAGAGATGAGTTCAGTGTAGTGATGAGTACAGTGTAGTGATGAGTATAGTGTAGTAGAGATGAGTTCAGTGTAGAGATGAGTACAGTGTAGTGATGAGTATAGTGTAGTAGAGATGAGTTCAGTGTAGTGATGAGTACAGTGTAGTGATGAGTACAGTGTAGTAGAGATAAGTACAGTGTAGAGACGAGTGTAGTGATGAGTACAGTGTAGTGATGAGTATAGTGTAGTAGAGATGAGTTCAGTGTAGTGATGAGTACAGTGTAGTGATGAGTATAGTGTAGTAGAGATGAGTTCAGTGTAGAGATGAGTACAGTGTAGTGATGAGTACAGTGTAGTAGAGATAAGTACAGTGTAGAGACGAGTGTAGTGATGAGTACAGTGTAGTGATGAGTATAGTGTAGTAGAGATGAGTTCAGTGTAGAGATGAGTACAGTGTAGTGATGAGTACAGTGTAGTAGAGATAAGTACAGTGTAGAGACGAGTGTAGTGATGAGTACAGTGTAGTGATGAGTACAGTGTAGTAGAGATAAGTACAGTGTAGAGACGAGTGTTAGTGATGAGTACAGTGTAGTGATGAGTATAGTGTAGTAGAGATGAGTTCAGTGTAGAGATGAGTACAGTGTAGTGATGAGTACAGTGTAGTAGAGATAAGTACAGTGTAGAGACGAGTGTAGTGATGAGTACAGTGTAGTGATGAGTACAGTGTAGTAGAGATAAGTACAGTGTAGAGACGAGTGTAGTGATGAGTACAGTGTAGTGATGAGTATAGTGTAGTAGAGATGAGTTCAGTGTAGAGATGAGTACAGTGTAGTGATGAGTACAGTGTAGTAGAGATAAGTACAGTGTAGAGACGAGTGTAGTGATGAGTACAGTGTAGTGATGAGTATAGTGTAGTAGAGATGAGTTCAGTGTAGAGATGAGTACAGTGTAGTGATGAGTACAGTGTAGTAGAGATAAGTACAGTGTAGAGACGAGTGTAGTGATGAGTACAGTGTAGTGATGAGTACAGTGTAGTAGAGATAAGTACAGTGTAGAGACGAGTGTAGTGATGAGTACAGTGTAGTGATGAGTATAGTGTAGTAGAGATGAGTTCAGTGTAGAGATGAGTACAGTGTAGTGATGAGTACAGTGTAGTAGAGATAAGTACAGTGTAGAGACGAGTGTAGTGATGAGTACAGTGTAGTGATGAGTACAGTGTAGTAGAGATAAGTACAGTGTAGAGACGAGTGTAGTGATGAGTACAGTGTAGTGATGAGTATAGTGTAGTAGAGATGAGTTCAGTGTAGTGATGAGTACAGTGTAGTGATGAGTACAGTGTAGTAGAGATAAGTACAGTGTAGAGACGAGTGTAGTGATGAGTACAGTGTAGTGATGAGTACAGTGTAGTAGAGATAAGTACAGTGTAGAGACGAGTGTAGTGATGAGTACAGTGTAGTGATGAGTACAGTGTAGTAGAGATAAGTACAGTGTAGAGACGAGTGTAGTGATGAGTACAGTGTAGTGATGAGTATAGTGTAGTAGAGATGAGTTCAGTGTAGAGATGAGTACAGTGTAGTGATGAGTATAGTGTAGTAGAGATGAGTTCAGTGTAGAGATGAGTACAGTGTAGTGATGAGTACAGTGTAGTAGAGATAAGTACAGTGTAGAGACGAGTGTAGTGATGAGTACAGTGTAGTAGAGATAAGTACAGTGTAGAGACGAGTGTAGTGATGAGTACAGTGTAGTGATGAGTACAGTGTAGTAGAGATAAGTACAGTGTAGAGACGAGTGTAGTGATGAGTACAGTGTAGTGATGAGTATAGTGTAGTAGAGATGAGTTCAGTGTAGAGATGAGTACAGTGTAGTGATGAGTACAGTGTAGTAGAGATAAGTACAGTGTAGAGACGAGTGTAGTGATGAGTACAGTGTAGTGATGAGTATAGTGTAGTAGAGATGAGTTCAGTGTAGAGATGAGTACAGTGTAGTGATGAGTACAGTGTAGTAGAGATAAGTACAGTGTAGAGACGAGTGTAGTGATGAGTACAGTGTAGTGATGAGTATAGTGTAGTAGAGATGAGTTCAGTGTAGAGATGAGTACAGTGTAGTGATGAGTACAGTGTAGTAGAGATAAGTACAGTGTAGAGACGAGTGTAGTGATGAGTACAGTGTAGTGATGAGTATAGTGTAGTAGAGATGAGTTCAGTGTAGAGATGAGTACAGTGTAGTGATGAGTACAGTGTAGTAGAGATAAGTACAGTGTAGAGACGAGTGTAGTGATGAGTACAGTGTAGTGATGAGTATAGTGTAGTAGAGATGAGTTCAGTGTAGAGATGAGTACAGTGTAGTGATGAGTACAGTGTAGTAGAGATAAGTACAGTGTAGAGACGAGTGTAGTGATGAGTACAGTGTAGTGATGAGTATAGTGTAGTAGAGATGAGTTCAGTGTAGTGATGAGTACAGTGTAGTGATGAGTACAGTGTAGTAGAGATAAGTACAGTGTAGAGACGAGTGTAGTGATGAGTACAGTGTAGTGATGAGTACAGTGTAGTAGAGATAAGTACAGTGTAGAGACGAGTGTAGAGATGAGTACAGTGTAGTGATGAGTATAGTGTAGTAGAGATAAGTACAGTGTAGAGACGAGTGTAGTGATGAGTACAGTGTAGTGATGAGTATAGTGTAGTAGAGATGAGTTCAGTGTAGAGATGAGTACAGTGTAGTGATGAGTACAGTGTAGTAGAGATAAGTACAGTGTAGAGACGAGTGTAGTGATGAGTACAGTGTAGTGATGAGTATAGTGTAGTAGAGATGAGTTCAGTGTAGAGATGAGTACAGTGTAGTGATGAGTACAGTGTAGTAGAGATAAGTACAGTGTAGAGACGAGTGTAGTGATGAGTACAGTGTAGTGATGAGTATAGTGTAGTAGAGATGAGTTCAGTGTAGAGATGAGTACAGTGTAGTGATGAGTACAGTGTAGTAGAGATAAGTACAGTGTAGAGACGAGTGTAGTGATGAGTACAGTGTAGTGATGAGTATAGTGTAGTAGAGATGAGTTCAGTGTAGTGATGAGTACAGTGTAGTGATGAGTACAGTGTAGTAGAGATAAGTACAGTGTAGAGACGAGTGTAGTGATGAGTACAGTGTAGTGATGAGTATAGTGTAGTAGAGATGAGTTCAGTGTAGTGATGAGTACAGTGTAGTGATGAGTATAGTGTAGTAGAGATGAGTTCAGTGTAGAGATGAGTACAGTGTAGTGATGAGTATAGTGTAGTAGAGATGAGTTCAGTGTAGAGATGAGTACAGTGTAGTGATGAGTACAGTGTAGTAGAGATAAGTACAGTGTAGAGACGAGTGTAGTGATGAGTACAGTGTAGTGATGAGTACAGTGTAGTAGAGATAAGTACAGTGTAGAGACGAGTGTAGAGATGAGTACAGTGTAGTGATGAGTATAGTGTAGTAGAGATAAGTACAGTGTAGAGACGAGTGTAGTGATGAGTACAGTGTAGTGATGAGTATAGTGTAGTAGAGATGAGTTCAGTGTAGAGATGAGTACAGTGTAGTGATGAGTACAGTGTAGTAGAGATAAGTACAGTGTAGAGACGAGTGTAGTGATGAGTACAGTGTAGTGATGAGTATAGTGTAGTAGAGATGAGTTCAGTGTAGAGATGAGTACAGTGTAGTGATGAGTACAGTGTAGTAGAGATAAGTACAGTGTAGAGACGAGTGTAGTGATGAGTACAGTGTAGTGATGAGTATAGTGTAGTAGAGATGAGTTCAGTGTAGTGATGAGTACAGTGTAGTGATGAGTACAGTGTAGTAGAGATAAGTACAGTGTAGAGACGAGTGTAGTGATGAGTACAGTGTAGTGATGAGTATAGTGTAGTAGAGATGAGTTCAGTGTAGAGATGAGTACAGTGTAGTGATGAGTACAGTGTAGTAGAGATAAGTACAGTGTAGAGACGAGTGTAGTGATGAGTACAGTGTAGTGATGAGTATAGTGTAGTAGAGATGAGTTCAGTGTAGAGATAAGTACAGTGTAGTGATGAGTACAGTGTAGTAGAGATAAGTACAGTGTAGAGACGAGTGTAGTGATGAGTACAGTGTAGTGATGAGTATAGTGTAGTAGAGATGAGTTCAGTGTAGTGATGAGTACAGTGTAGTGATGAGTACAGTGTAGTAGAGATAAGTACAGTGTAGAGACGAGTGTAGTGATGAGTACAGTGTAGTGATGAGTATAGTGTAGTAGAGATGAGTTCAGTGTAGAGATGAGTACAGTGTAGTGATGAGTACAGTGTAGTAGAGATAAGTACAGTGTAGAGACGAGTGTAGTGATGAGTACAGTGTAGTGATGAGTATAGTGTAGTAGAGATGAGTTCAGTGTAGAGATGAGTACAGTGTAGTGATGAGTACAGTGTAGTAGAGATAAGTACAGTGTAGAGACGAGTGTAGTGATGAGTACAGTGTAGTGATGAGTACAGTGTAGTAGAGATAAGTACAGTGTAGAGACGAGTGTAGTGATGAGTACAGTGTAGTGATGAGTATAGTGTAGTAGAGATGAGTTCAGTGTAGAGATGAGTACAGTGTAGTGATGAGTACAGTGTAGTAGAGATAAGTACAGTGTAGAGACGAGTGTAGTGATGAGTACAGTGTAGTGATGAGTATAGTGTAGTAGAGATGAGTTCAGTGTAGAGATGAGTACAGTGTAGTGATGAGTACAGTGTAGTAGAGATAAGTACAGTGTAGAGACGAGTGTAGTGATGAGTACAGTGTAGTAGAGATAAGTACAGTGTAGAGACGAGTGTAGTGATGAGTACAGTGTAGTGATGAGTATAGTGTAGTAGAGATGAGTTCAGTGTAGAGATGAGTACAGTGTAGTGATGAGTACAGTGTAGTAGAGATAAGTACAGTGTAGAGACGAGTGTAGTGATGAGTACAGTGTAGTGATGAGTATAGTGTAGTAGAGATGAGTTCAGTGTAGAGATGAGTACAGTGTAGTGATGAGTACAGTGTAGTAGAGATAAGTACAGTGTAGAGACGAGTGTAGTGATGAGTACAGTGTAGTGATGAGTATAGTGTAGTAGAGATGAGTTCAGTGTAGAGATGAGTACAGTGTAGTGATGAGTACAGTGTAGTAGAGATAAGTACAGTGTAGAGACGAGTGTAGTGATGAGTACAGTGTAGTGATGAGTATAGTGTAGTAGAGATGAGTTCAGTGTAGTGATGAGTACAGTGTAGTGATGAGTACAGTGTAGTAGAGATAAGTACAGTGTAGAGACGAGTGTAGTGATGAGTACAGTGTAGTGATGAGTATAGTGTAGTAGAGATGAGTTCAGTGTAGAGATGAGTACAGTGTAGTGATGAGTACAGTGTAGTAGAGATAAGTACAGTGTAGAGACGAGTGTAGTGATGAGTACAGTGTAGTGATGAGTATAGTGTAGTAGAGATGAGTTCAGTGTAGAGATAAGTACAGTGTAGTGATGAGTACAGTGTAGTAGAGATAAGTACAGTGTAGAGACGAGTGTAGTGATGAGTACAGTGTAGTGATGAGTATAGTGTAGTAGAGATGAGTTCAGTGTAGTGATGAGTACAGTGTAGTGATGAGTACAGTGTAGTAGAGATAAGTACAGTGTAGAGACGAGTGTAGTGATGAGTACAGTGTAGTGATGAGTATAGTGTAGTAGAGATGAGTTCAGTGTAGAGATGAGTACAGTGTAGTGATGAGTACAGTGTAGTAGAGATAAGTACAGTGTAGAGACGAGTGTAGTGATGAGTACAGTGTAGTGATGAGTACAGTGTAGTAGAGATAAGTACAGTGTAGAGACGAGTGTAGTGATGAGTACAGTGTAGTGATGAGTATAGTGTAGTAGAGATGAGTTCAGTGTAGAGATGAGTACAGTGTAGTGATGAGTACAGTGTAGTAGAGATAAGTACAGTGTAGAGACGAGTGTAGTGATGAGTACAGTGTAGTGATGAGTATAGTGTAGTAGAGATGAGTTCAGTGTAGAGATGAGTACAGTGTAGTGATGAGTACAGTGTAGTAGAGATAAGTACAGTGTAGAGACGAGTGTAGTGATGAGTACAGTGTAGTGATGAGTACAGTGTAGTAGAGATAAGTACAGTGTAGAGACGAGTGTAGTGATGAGTACAGTGTAGTGATGAGTATAGTGTAGTAGAGATGAGTTCAGTGTAGAGATGAGTACAGTGTAGTGATGAGTACAGTGTAGTAGAGATAAGTACAGTGTAGAGACGAGTGTAGTGATGAGTACAGTGTAGTGATGAGTACAGTGTAGTAGAGATAAGTACAGTGTAGAGACGAGTGTAGTGATGAGTACAGTGTAGTGATGAGTATAGTGTAGTAGAGATGAGTTCAGTGTAGAGATGAGTACAGTGTAGTGATGAGTACAGTGTAGTAGAGATAAGTACAGTGTAGAGACGAGTGTACTGATGAGTACAGTGTAGTGATGAGTATAGTGTAGTAGAGATGAGTTCAGTGTAGAGATGAGTACAGTGTAGTGATGAGTACAGTGTAGTAGAGATAAGTACAGTGTAGAGACGAGTGTAGTGATGAGTACAGTGTAGTGATGAGTACAGTGTAGTAGAGATAAGTACAGTGTAGAGACGAGTGTAGTGATGAGTACAGTGTAGTGATGAGTATAGTGTAGTAGAGATGAGTTCAGTGTAGAGATGAGTACAGTGTAGTGATGAGTACAGTGTAGTAGAGATAAGTACAGTGTAGAGACGAGTGTAGTGATGAGTACAGTGTAGTGATGAGTATAGTGTAGTAGAGATGAGTTCAGTGTAGAGATGAGTACAGTGTAGTGATGAGTACAGTGTAGTAGAGATAAGTACAGTGTAGAGACGAGTGTAGTGATGAGTACAGTGTAGTGATGAGTACAGTGTAGTAGAGATAAGTACAGTGTAGAGACGAGTGTAGTGATGAGTACAGTGTAGTGATGAGTATAGTGTAGTAGAGATGAGTTCAGTGTAGAGATGAGTACAGTGTAGTGATGAGTACAGTGTAGTAGAGATAAGTACAGTGTAGAGACGAGTGTAGTGATGAGTACAGTGTAGTGATGAGTACAGTGTAGTAGAGATAAGTACAGTGTAGAGACGAGTGTAGTGATGAGTACAGTGTAGTGATGAGTATAGTGTAGTAGAGATGAGTTCAGTGTAGTGATGAGTACAGTGTAGTGATGAGTACAGTGTAGTAGAGATAAGTACAGTGTAGAGACGAGTGTAGTGATGAGTACAGTGTAGTGATGAGTACAGTGTAGTAGAGATAAGTACAGTGTAGAGACGAGTGTAGTGATGAGTACAGTGTAGTGATGAGTACAGTGTAGTAGAGATAAGTACAGTGTAGAGACGAGTGTAGTGATGAGTACAGTGTAGTGATGAGTATAGTGTAGTAGAGATGAGTTCAGTGTAGAGATGAGTACAGTGTAGTGATGAGTATAGTGTAGTAGAGATGAGTTCAGTGTAGAGATGAGTACAGTGTAGTGATGAGTACAGTGTAGTAGAGATAAGTACAGTGTAGAGACGAGTGTAGTGATGAGTACAGTGTAGTAGAGATAAGTACAGTGTAGAGACGAGTGTAGTGATGAGTACAGTGTAGTGATGAGTACAGTGTAGTAGAGATAAGTACAGTGTAGAGACGAGTGTAGTGATGAGTACAGTGTAGTGATGAGTATAGTGTAGTAGAGATGAGTTCAGTGTAGAGATGAGTACAGTGTAGTGATGAGTACAGTGTAGTAGAGATAAGTACAGTGTAGAGACGAGTGTAGTGATGAGTACAGTGTAGTGATGAGTATAGTGTAGTAGAGATGAGTTCAGTGTAGAGATGAGTACAGTGTAGTGATGAGTACAGTGTAGTAGAGATAAGTACAGTGTAGAGACGAGTGTAGTGATGAGTACAGTGTAGTGATGAGTATAGTGTAGTAGAGATGAGTTCAGTGTAGAGATGAGTACAGTGTAGTGATGAGTACAGTGTAGTAGAGATAAGTACAGTGTAGAGACGAGTGTAGTGATGAGTACAGTGTAGTGATGAGTACAGTGTAGTAGAGATAAGTACAGTGTAGAGACGAGTGTAGTGATGAGTACAGTGTAGTGATGAGTATAGTGTAGTAGAGATGAGTTCAGTGTAGAGATGAGTACAGTGTAGTGATGAGTACAGTGTAGTAGAGATAAGTACAGTGTAGAGACGAGTGTAGTGATGAGTACAGTGTAGTGATGAGTACAGTGTAGTAGAGATAAGTACAGTGTAGAGACGAGTGTAGTGATGAGTACAGTGTAGTGATGAGTATAGTGTAGTAGAGATAAGTTCAGTGTAGAGATGAGTACAGTGTAGTGATGAGTACAGTGTAGTAGAGATAAGTACAGTGTAGAGACGAGTGTAGTGATGAGTACAGTGTAGTGATGAGTACAGTGTAGTAGAGATAAGTACAGTGTAGAGACGAGTGTAGTGATGAGTACAGTGTAGTGATGAGTATAGTGTAGTAGAGATGAGTTCAGTGTAGAGATGAGTACAGTGTAGTGATGAGTATAGTGTAGTAGAGATGAGTTCAGTGTAGAGATGAGTACAGTGTAGTGATGAGTACAGTGTAGTAGAGATAAGTACAGTGTAGAGACGAGTGTAGTGATGAGTACAGTGTAGTAGAGATAAGTACAGTGTAGAGACGAGTGTAGTGATGAGTACAGTGTAGTGATGAGTACAGTGTAGTAGAGATAAGTACAGTGTAGAGACGAGTGTAGTGATGAGTACAGTGTAGTGATGAGTACAGTGTAGTAGAGATAAGTACAGTGTAGAGACGAGTGTAGTGATGAGTACAGTGTAGTGATGAGTATAGTGTAGTAGAGATGAGTTCAGTGTAGAGATGAGTACAGTGTAGTGATGAGTACAGTGTAGTAGAGATAAGTACAGTGTAGAGACGAGTGTAGTGATGAGTACAGTGTAGTGATGAGTATAGTGTAGTAGAGATGAGTTCAGTGTAGAGATGAGTACAGTGTAGTGATGAGTACAGTGTAGTAGAGATAAGTACAGTGTAGAGACGAGTGTAGTGATGAGTACAGTGTAGTGATGAGTACAGTGTAGTAGAGATAAGTACAGTGTAGAGACGAGTGTAGTGATGAGTACAGTGTAGTGATGAGTATAGTGTAGTAGAGATGAGTTCAGTGTAGAGATGAGTACAGTGTAGTGATGAGTACAGTGTAGTAGAGATAAGTACAGTGTAGAGACGAGTGTAGTGATGAGTACAGTGTAGTGATGAGTATAGTGTAGTAGAGATGAGTTCAGTGTAGAGATGAGTACAGTGTAGTGATGAGTACAGTGTAGTAGAGATAAGTACAGTGTAGAGACGAGTGTAGTGATGAGTACAGTGTAGTGATGAGTATAGTGTAGTAGAGATGAGTTCAGTGTAGAGATGAGTACAGTGTAGTGATGAGTACAGTGTAGTAGAGATAAGTACAGTGTAGAGACGAGTGTAGTGATGAGTACAGTGTAGTGATGAGTATAGTGTAGTAGAGATGAGTTCAGTGTAGTGATGAGTACAGTGTAGTGATGAGTACAGTGTAGTAGAGATAAGTACAGTGTAGAGACGAGTGTAGTGATGAGTACAGTGTAGTGATGAGTATAGTGTAGTAGAGATGAGTTCAGTGTAGAGATGAGTACAGTGTAGTGATGAGTACAGTGTAGTAGAGATAAGTACAGTGTAGAGACGAGTGTAGTGATGAGTACAGTGTAGTGATGAGTATAGTGTAGTAGAGATGAGTTCAGTGTAGAGATAAGTACAGTGTAGTGATGAGTACAGTGTAGTAGAGATAAGTACAGTGTAGAGACGAGTGTAGTGATGAGTACAGTGTAGTGATGAGTATAGTGTAGTAGAGATGAGTTCAGTGTAGTGATGAGTACAGTGTAGTGATGAGTACAGTGTAGTAGAGATAAGTACAGTGTAGAGACGAGTGTAGTGATGAGTACAGTGTAGTGATGAGTATAGTGTAGTAGAGATGAGTTCAGTGTAGAGATGAGTACAGTGTAGTGATGAGTACAGTGTAGTAGAGATAAGTACAGTGTAGAGACGAGTGTAGTGATGAGTACAGTGTAGTGATGAGTACAGTGTAGTAGAGATAAGTACAGTGTAGAGACGAGTGTAGTGATGAGTACAGTGTAGTGATGAGTATAGTGTAGTAGAGATGAGTTCAGTGTAGAGATGAGTACAGTGTAGTGATGAGTACAGTGTAGTAGAGATAAGTACAGTGTAGAGACGAGTGTAGTGATGAGTACAGTGTAGTGATGAGTATAGTGTAGTAGAGATGAGTTCAGTGTAGAGATGAGTACAGTGTAGTGATGAGTACAGTGTAGTAGAGATAAGTACAGTGTAGAGACGAGTGTAGTGATGAGTACAGTGTAGTGATGAGTACAGTGTAGTAGAGATAAGTACAGTGTAGAGACGAGTGTAGTGATGAGTACAGTGTAGTGATGAGTATAGTGTAGTAGAGATGAGTTCAGTGTAGAGATGAGTACAGTGTAGTGATGAGTACAGTGTAGTAGAGATAAGTACAGTGTAGAGACGAGTGTAGTGATGAGTACAGTGTAGTGATGAGTATAGTGTAGTAGAGATGAGTTCAGTGTAGAGATGAGTACAGTGTAGTGATGAGTACAGTGTAGTAGAGATAAGTACAGTGTAGAGACGAGTGTAGTGATGAGTACAGTGTAGTGATGAGTACAGTGTAGTAGAGATAAGTACAGTGTAGAGACGAGTGTAGTGATGAGTACAGTGTAGTGATGAGTATAGTGTAGTAGAGATGAGTTCAGTGTAGAGATGAGTACAGTGTAGTGATGAGTACAGTGTAGTAGAGATAAGTACAGTGTAGAGACGAGTGTAGTGATGAGTACAGTGTAGTGATGAGTATAGTGTAGTAGAGATGAGTTCAGTGTAGAGATGAGTACAGTGTAGTGATGAGTACAGTGTAGTAGAGATAAGTACAGTGTAGAGACGAGTGTAGTGATGAGTACAGTGTAGTGATGAGTATAGTGTAGTAGAGATGAGTTCAGTGTAGAGATGAGTACAGTGTAGTGATGAGTACAGTGTAGTAGAGATAAGTACAGTGTAGAGACGAGTGTAGTGATGAGTACAGTGTAGTGATGAGTATAGTGTAGTAGAGATGAGTTCAGTGTAGTGATGAGTACAGTGTAGTGATGAGTACAGTGTAGTAGAGATAAGTACAGTGTAGAGACGAGTGTAGTGATGAGTACAGTGTAGTGATGAGTACAGTGTAGTAGAGATAAGTACAGTGTAGAGACGAGTGTAGAGATGAGTACAGTGTAGTGATGAGTATAGTGTAGTAGAGATGAGTTCAGTGTAGAGATGAGTACAGTGTAGTGATGAGTACAGTGTAGTAGAGATAAGTACAGTGTAGAGACGAGTGTAGTGATGAGTACAGTGTAGTGATGAGTACAGTGTAGTAGAGATAAGTACAGTGTAGAGACGAGTGTAGTGATGAGTACAGTGTAGTGATGAGTATAGTGTAGTAGAGATGAGTTCAGTGTAGAGATGAGTACAGTGTAGTGATGAGTACAGTGTAGTAGAGATAAGTACAGTGTAGAGACGAGTGTAGTGATGAGTACAGTGTAGTGATGAGTATAGTGTAGTAGAGATGAGTTCAGTGTAGAGATGAGTACAGTGTAGTGATGAGTACAGTGTAGTAGAGATAAGTACAGTGTAGAGACGAGTGTAGTGATGAGTACAGTGTAGTGATGAGTACAGTGTAGTAGAGATAAGTACAGTGTAGAGACGAGTGTAGTGATGAGTACAGTGTAGTGATGAGTATAGTGTAGTAGAGATGAGTTCAGTGTAGAGATGAGTACAGTGTAGTGATGAGTACAGTGTAGTAGAGATAAGTACAGTGTAGAGACGAGTGTACTGATGAGTACAGTGTAGTGATGAGTATAGTGTAGTAGAGATGAGTTCAGTGTAGAGATGAGTACAGTGTAGTGATGAGTACAGTGTAGTAGAGATAAGTACAGTGTAGAGACGAGTGTAGTGATGAGTACAGTGTAGTGATGAGTACAGTGTAGTAGAGATAAGTACAGTGTAGAGACGAGTGTAGTGATGAGTACAGTGTAGTGATGAGTATAGTGTAGTAGAGATGAGTTCAGTGTAGAGATGAGTACAGTGTAGTGATGAGTACAGTGTAGTAGAGATAAGTACAGTGTAGAGACGAGTGTAGTGATGAGTACAGTGTAGTGATGAGTATAGTGTAGTAGAGATGAGTTCAGTGTAGAGATGAGTACAGTGTAGTGATGAGTACAGTGTAGTAGAGATAAGTACAGTGTAGAGACGAGTGTAGTGATGAGTACAGTGTAGTGATGAGTACAGTGTAGTAGAGATAAGTACAGTGTAGAGACGAGTGTAGTGATGAGTACAGTGTAGTGATGAGTATAGTGTAGTAGAGATGAGTTCAGTGTAGAGATGAGTACAGTGTAGTGATGAGTACAGTGTAGTAGAGATAAGTACAGTGTAGAGACGAGTGTAGTGATGAGTACAGTGTAGTGATGAGTACAGTGTAGTAGAGATAAGTACAGTGTAGAGACGAGTGTAGTGATGAGTACAGTGTAGTGATGAGTATAGTGTAGTAGAGATGAGTTCAGTGTAGTGATGAGTACAGTGTAGTGATGAGTACAGTGTAGTAGAGATAAGTACAGTGTAGAGACGAGTGTAGTGATGAGTACAGTGTAGTGATGAGTACAGTGTAGTAGAGATAAGTACAGTGTAGAGACGAGTGTAGTGATGAGTACAGTGTAGTGATGAGTACAGTGTAGTAGAGATAAGTACAGTGTAGAGACGAGTGTAGTGATGAGTAAAGTGTAGTGATGAGTATAGTGTAGTAGAGATGAGTTCAGTGTAGAGATGAGTACAGTGTAGTGATGAGTATAGTGTAGTAGAGATGAGTTCAGTGTAGAGATGAGTACAGTGTAGTGATGAGTACAGTGTAGTAGAGATAAGTACAGTGTAGAGACGAGTGTAGTGATGAGTACAGTGTAGTAGAGATAAGTACAGTGTAGAGACGAGTGTAGTGATGAGTACAGTGTAGTGATGAGTACAGTGTAGTAGAGATAAGTACAGTGTAGAGACGAGTGTAGTGATGAGTACAGTGTAGTGATGAGTATAGTGTAGTAGAGATGAGTTCAGTGTAGAGATGAGTACAGTGTAGTGATGAGTACAGTGTAGTAGAGATAAGTACAGTGTAGAGACGAGTGTAGTGATGAGTACAGTGTAGTGATGAGTATAGTGTAGTAGAGATGAGTTCAGTGTAGAGATGAGTACAGTGTAGTGATGAGTACAGTGTAGTAGAGATAAGTACAGTGTAGAGACGAGTGTAGTGATGAGTACAGTGTAGTGATGAGTATAGTGTAGTAGAGATGAGTTCAGTGTAGAGATGAGTACAGTGTAGTGATGAGTACAGTGTAGTAGAGATAAGTACAGTGTAGAGACGAGTGTAGTGATGAGTACAGTGTAGTGATGAGTACAGTGTAGTAGAGATAAGTACAGTGTAGAGACGAGTGTAGTGATGAGTACAGTGTAGTGATGAGTATAGTGTAGTAGAGATGAGTTCAGTGTAGAGATGAGTACAGTGTAGTGATGAGTACAGTGTAGTAGAGATAAGTACAGTGTAGAGACGAGTGTAGTGATGAGTACAGTGTAGTGATGAGTACAGTGTAGTAGAGATAAGTACAGTGTAGAGACGAGTGTAGTGATGAGTACAGTGTAGTGATGAGTATAGTGTAGTAGAGATGAGTTCAGTGTAGAGATGAGTACAGTGTAGTGATGAGTACAGTGTAGTAGAGATAAGTACAGTGTAGAGACGAGTGTAGTGATGAGTACAGTGTAGTGATGAGTACAGTGTAGTAGAGATAAGTACAGTGTAGAGACGAGTGTAGTGATGAGTACAGTGTAGTGATGAGTATAGTGTAGTAGAGATGAGTTCAGTGTAGAGATGAGTACAGTGTAGTGATGAGTATAGTGTAGTAGAGATGAGTTCAGTGTAGAGATGAGTACAGTGTAGTGATGAGTACAGTGTAGTAGAGATAAGTACAGTGTAGAGACGAGTGTAGTGATGAGTACAGTGTAGTAGAGATAAGTACAGTGTAGAGACGAGTGTAGTGATGAGTACAGTGTAGTGATGAGTACAGTGTAGTAGAGATAAGTACAGTGTAGAGACGAGTGTAGTGATGAGTACAGTGTAGTGATGAGTACAGTGTAGTAGAGATAAGTACAGTGTAGAGACGAGTGTAGTGATGAGTACAGTGTAGTGATGAGTATAGTGTAGTAGAGATGAGTTCAGTGTAGAGATGAGTACAGTGTAGTGATGAGTACAGTGTAGTAGAGATAAGTACAGTGTAGAGACGAGTGTAGTGATGAGTACAGTGTAGTGATGAGTATAGTGTAGTAGAGATGAGTTCAGTGTAGAGATGAGTACAGTGTAGTGATGAGTACAGTGTAGTAGAGATAAGTACAGTGTAGAGACGAGTGTAGTGATGAGTACAGTGTAGTGATGAGTACAGTGTAGTAGAGATAAGTACAGTGTAGAGACGAGTGTAGTGATGAGTACAGTGTAGTGATGAGTATAGTGTAGTAGAGATGAGTTCAGTGTAGAGATGAGTACAGTGTAGTGATGAGTACAGTGTAGTAGAGATAAGTACAGTGTAGAGACGAGTGTAGTGATGAGTACAGTGTAGTGATGAGTATAGTGTAGTAGAGATGAGTTCAGTGTAGAGATGAGTACAGTGTAGTGATGAGTACAGTGTAGTAGAGATAAGTACAGTGTAGAGACGAGTGTAGTGATGAGTACAGTGTAGTGATGAGTATAGTGTAGTAGAGATGAGTTCAGTGTAGAGATGAGTACAGTGTAGTGATGAGTACAGTGTAGTAGAGATAAGTACAGTGTAGAGACGAGTGTAGTGATGAGTACAGTGTAGTGATGAGTATAGTGTAGTAGAGATGAGTTCAGTGTAGTGATGAGTACAGTGTAGTGATGAGTACAGTGTAGTAGAGATAAGTACAGTGTAGAGACGAGTGTAGTGATGAGTACAGTGTAGTGATGAGTATAGTGTAGTAGAGATGAGTTCAGTGTAGAGATGAGTACAGTGTAGTGATGAGTACAGTGTAGTAGAGATAAGTACAGTGTAGAGACGAGTGTAGTGATGAGTACAGTGTAGTGATGAGTATAGTGTAGTAGAGATGAGTTCAGTGTAGAGATAAGTACAGTGTAGTGATGAGTACAGTGTAGTAGAGATAAGTACAGTGTAGAGACGAGTGTAGTGATGAGTACAGTGTAGTGATGAGTATAGTGTAGTAGAGATGAGTTCAGTGTAGTGATGAGTACAGTGTAGTGATGAGTACAGTGTAGTAGAGATAAGTACAGTGTAGAGACGAGTGTAGTGATGAGTACAGTGTAGTGATGAGTATAGTGTAGTAGAGATGAGTTCAGTGTAGAGATGAGTACAGTGTAGTGATGAGTACAGTGTAGTAGAGATAAGTACAGTGTAGAGACGAGTGTAGTGATGAGTACAGTGTAGTGATGAGTACAGTGTAGTAGAGATAAGTACAGTGTAGAGACGAGTGTAGTGATGAGTACAGTGTAGTGATGAGTATAGTGTAGTAGAGATGAGTTCAGTGTAGAGATGAGTACAGTGTAGTGATGAGTACAGTGTAGTAGAGATAAGTACAGTGTAGAGACGAGTGTAGTGATGAGTACAGTGTAGTGATGAGTATAGTGTAGTAGAGATGAGTTCAGTGTAGAGATGAGTACAGTGTAGTGATGAGTACAGTGTAGTAGAGATAAGTACAGTGTAGAGACGAGTGTAGTGATGAGTACAGTGTAGTGATGAGTACAGTGTAGTAGAGATAAGTACAGTGTAGAGACGAGTGTAGTGATGAGTACAGTGTAGTGATGAGTATAGTGTAGTAGAGATGAGTTCAGTGTAGAGATGAGTACAGTGTAGTGATGAGTACAGTGTAGTAGAGATAAGTACAGTGTAGAGACGAGTGTAGTGATGAGTACAGTGTAGTGATGAGTATAGTGTAGTAGAGATGAGTTCAGTGTAGAGATGAGTACAGTGTAGTGATGAGTACAGTGTAGTAGAGATAAGTACAGTGTAGAGACGAGTGTAGTGATGAGTACAGTGTAGTGATGAGTACAGTGTAGTAGAGATAAGTACAGTGTAGAGACGAGTGTAGTGATGAGTACAGTGTAGTGATGAGTATAGTGTAGTAGAGATGAGTTCAGTGTAGAGATGAGTACAGTGTAGTGATGAGTACAGTGTAGTAGAGATAAGTACAGTGTAGAGACGAGTGTAGTGATGAGTACAGTGTAGTGATGAGTATAGTGTAGTAGAGATGAGTTCAGTGTAGAGATGAGTACAGTGTAGTGATGAGTACAGTGTAGTAGAGATAAGTACAGTGTAGAGACGAGTGTAGTGATGAGTACAGTGTAGTGATGAGTATAGTGTAGTAGAGATGAGTTCAGTGTAGAGATGAGTACAGTGTAGTGATGAGTACAGTGTAGTAGAGATAAGTACAGTGTAGAGACGAGTGTAGTGATGAGTACAGTGTAGTGATGAGTATAGTGTAGTAGAGATGAGTTCAGTGTAGTGATGAGTACAGTGTAGTGATGAGTACAGTGTAGTAGAGATAAGTACAGTGTAGAGACGAGTGTAGTGATGAGTACAGTGTAGTGATGAGTACAGTGTAGTAGAGATAAGTACAGTGTAGAGACGAGTGTAGAGATGAGTACAGTGTAGTGATGAGTATAGTGTAGTAGAGATGAGTTCAGTGTAGAGATGAGTACAGTGTAGTGATGAGTACAGTGTAGTAGAGATAAGTACAGTGTAGAGACGAGTGTAGTGATGAGTACAGTGTAGTGATGAGTACAGTGTAGTAGAGATAAGTACAGTGTAGAGACGAGTGTAGTGATGAGTACAGTGTAGTGATGAGTATAGTGTAGTAGAGATGAGTTCAGTGTAGAGATGAGTACAGTGTAGTGATGAGTACAGTGTAGTAGAGATAAGTACAGTGTAGAGACGAGTGTAGTGATGAGTACAGTGTAGTGATGAGTATAGTGTAGTAGAGATGAGTTCAGTGTAGAGATGAGTACAGTGTAGTGATGAGTACAGTGTAGTAGAGATAAGTACAGTGTAGAGACGAGTGTAGTGATGAGTACAGTGTAGTGATGAGTACAGTGTAGTAGAGATAAGTACAGTGTAGAGACGAGTGTAGTGATGAGTACAGTGTAGTGATGAGTATAGTGTAGTAGAGATGAGTTCAGTGTAGAGATGAGTACAGTGTAGTGATGAGTACAGTGTAGTAGAGATAAGTACAGTGTAGAGACGAGTGTACTGATGAGTACAGTGTAGTGATGAGTATAGTGTAGTAGAGATGAGTTCAGTGTAGAGATGAGTACAGTGTAGTGATGAGTACAGTGTAGTAGAGATAAGTACAGTGTAGAGACGAGTGTAGTGATGAGTACAGTGTAGTGATGAGTACAGTGTAGTAGAGATAAGTACAGTGTAGAGACGAGTGTAGTGATGAGTACAGTGTAGTGATGAGTATAGTGTAGTAGAGATGAGTTCAGTGTAGAGATGAGTACAGTGTAGTGATGAGTACAGTGTAGTAGAGATAAGTACAGTGTAGAGACGAGTGTAGTGATGAGTACAGTGTAGTGATGAGTATAGTGTAGTAGAGATGAGTTCAGTGTAGAGATGAGTACAGTGTAGTGATGAGTACAGTGTAGTAGAGATAAGTACAGTGTAGAGACGAGTGTAGTGATGAGTACAGTGTAGTGATGAGTACAGTGTAGTAGAGATAAGTACAGTGTAGAGACGAGTGTAGTGATGAGTACAGTGTAGTGATGAGTATAGTGTAGTAGAGATGAGTTCAGTGTAGAGATGAGTACAGTGTAGTGATGAGTACAGTGTAGTAGAGATAAGTACAGTGTAGAGACGAGTGTAGTGATGAGTACAGTGTAGTGATGAGTACAGTGTAGTAGAGATAAGTACAGTGTAGAGACGAGTGTAGTGATGAGTACAGTGTAGTGATGAGTATAGTGTAGTAGAGATGAGTTCAGTGTAGTGATGAGTACAGTGTAGTGATGAGTACAGTGTAGTAGAGATAAGTACAGTGTAGAGACGAGTGTAGTGATGAGTACAGTGTAGTGATGAGTACAGTGTAGTAGAGATAAGTACAGTGTAGAGACGAGTGTAGTGATGAGTACAGTGTAGTGATGAGTACAGTGTAGTAGAGATAAGTACAGTGTAGAGACGAGTGTAGTGATGAGTACAGTGTAGTGATGAGTATAGTGTAGTAGAGATGAGTTCAGTGTAGAGATGAGTACAGTGTAGTGATGAGTATAGTGTAGTAGAGATGAGTTCAGTGTAGAGATGAGTACAGTGTAGTGATGAGTACAGTGTAGTAGAGATAAGTACAGTGTAGAGACGAGTGTAGTGATGAGTACAGTGTAGTAGAGATAAGTACAGTGTAGAGACGAGTGTAGTGATGAGTACAGTGTAGTGATGAGTACAGTGTAGTAGAGATAAGTACAGTGTAGAGACGAGTGTAGTGATGAGTACAGTGTAGTGATGAGTATAGTGTAGTAGAGATGAGTTCAGTGTAGAGATGAGTACAGTGTAGTGATGAGTACAGTGTAGTAGAGATAAGTACAGTGTAGAGACGAGTGTAGTGATGAGTACAGTGTAGTGATGAGTATAGTGTAGTAGAGATGAGTTCAGTGTAGAGATGAGTACAGTGTAGTGATGAGTACAGTGTAGTAGAGATAAGTACAGTGTAGAGACGAGTGTAGTGATGAGTACAGTGTAGTGATGAGTATAGTGTAGTAGAGATGAGTTCAGTGTAGAGATGAGTACAGTGTAGTGATGAGTACAGTGTAGTAGAGATAAGTACAGTGTAGAGACGAGTGTAGTGATGAGTACAGTGTAGTGATGAGTACAGTGTAGTAGAGATAAGTACAGTGTAGAGACGAGTGTAGTGATGAGTACAGTGTAGTGATGAGTATAGTGTAGTAGAGATGAGTTCAGTGTAGAGATGAGTACAGTGTAGTGATGAGTACAGTGTAGTAGAGATAAGTACAGTGTAGAGACGAGTGTAGTGATGAGTACAGTGTAGTGATGAGTACAGTGTAGTAGAGATAAGTACAGTGTAGAGACGAGTGTAGTGATGAGTACAGTGTAGTGATGAGTATAGTGTAGTAGAGATGAGTTCAGTGTAGAGATGAGTACAGTGTAGTGATGAGTACAGTGTAGTAGAGATAAGTACAGTGTAGAGACGAGTGTAGTGATGAGTACAGTGTAGTGATGAGTACAGTGTAGTAGAGATAAGTACAGTGTAGAGACGAGTGTAGTGATGAGTACAGTGTAGTGATGAGTATAGTGTAGTAGAGATGAGTTCAGTGTAGAGATGAGTACAGTGTAGTGATGAGTATAGTGTAGTAGAGATGAGTTCAGTGTAGAGATGAGTACAGTGTAGTGATGAGTACAGTGTAGTAGAGATAAGTACAGTGTAGAGACGAGTGTAGTGATGAGTACAGTGTAGTAGAGATAAGTACAGTGTAGAGACGAGTGTAGTGATGAGTACAGTGTAGTGATGAGTACAGTGTAGTAGAGATAAGTACAGTGTAGAGACGAGTGTAGTGATGAGTACAGTGTAGTGATGAGTACAGTGTAGTAGAGATAAGTACAGTGTAGAGACGAGTGTAGTGATGAGTACAGTGTAGTGATGAGTATAGTGTAGTAGAGATGAGTTCAGTGTAGAGATGAGTACAGTGTAGTGATGAGTACAGTGTAGTAGAGATAAGTACAGTGTAGAGACGAGTGTAGTGATGAGTACAGTGTAGTGATGAGTATAGTGTAGTAGAGATGAGTTCAGTGTAGAGATGAGTACAGTGTAGTGATGAGTACAGTGTAGTAGAGATAAGTACAGTGTAGAGACGAGTGTAGTGATGAGTACAGTGTAGTGATGAGTATAGTGTAGTAGAGATGAGTTCAGTGTAGAGATGAGTACAGTGTAGTGATGAGTACAGTGTAGTAGAGATAAGTACAGTGTAGAGACGAGTGTAGTGATGAGTACAGTGTAGTGATGAGTACAGTGTAGTAGAGATAAGTACAGTGTAGAGACGAGTGTAGTGATGAGTACAGTGTAGTGATGAGTATAGTGTAGTAGAGATGAGTTCAGTGTAGAGATGAGTACAGTGTAGTGATGAGTACAGTGTAGTAGAGATAAGTACAGTGTAGAGACGAGTGTAGTGATGAGTACAGTGTAGTGATGAGTATAGTGTAGTAGAGATGAGTTCAGTGTAGAGATGAGTACAGTGTAGTGATGAGTACAGTGTAGTAGAGATAAGTACAGTGTAGAGACGAGTGTAGTGATGAGTACAGTGTAGTGATGAGTATAGTGTAGTAGAGATGAGTTCAGTGTAGAGATGAGTACAGTGTAGTGATGAGTACAGTGTAGTAGAGATAAGTACAGTGTAGAGACGAGTGTAGTGATGAGTACAGTGTAGTGATGAGTATAGTGTAGTAGAGATGAGTTCAGTGTAGAGATGAGTACAGTGTAGTGATGAGTACAGTGTAGTAGAGATAAGTACAGTGTAGAGACGAGTGTAGTGATGAGTACAGTGTAGTGATGAGTATAGTGTAGTAGAGATGAGTTCAGTGTAGTGATGAGTACAGTGTAGTGATGAGTACAGTGTAGTAGAGATAAGTACAGTGTAGAGACGAGTGTAGTGATGAGTACAGTGTAGTGATGAGTATAGTGTAGTAGAGATGAGTTCAGTGTAGAGATGAGTACAGTGTAGTGATGAGTACAGTGTAGTAGAGATAAGTACAGTGTAGAGACGAGTGTAGTGATGAGTACAGTGTAGTGATGAGTATAGTGTAGTAGAGATGAGTTCAGTGTAGAGATAAGTACAGTGTAGTGATGAGTACAGTGTAGTAGAGATAAGTACAGTGTAGAGACGAGTGTAGTGATGAGTACAGTGTAGTGATGAGTATAGTGTAGTAGAGATGAGTTCAGTGTAGTGATGAGTACAGTGTAGTGATGAGTACAGTGTAGTAGAGATAAGTACAGTGTAGAGACGAGTGTAGTGATGAGTACAGTGTAGTGATGAGTATAGTGTAGTAGAGATGAGTTCAGTGTAGAGATGAGTACAGTGTAGTGATGAGTACAGTGTAGTAGAGATAAGTACAGTGTAGAGACGAGTGTAGTGATGAGTACAGTGTAGTGATGAGTACAGTGTAGTAGAGATAAGTACAGTGTAGAGACGAGTGTAGTGATGAGTACAGTGTAGTGATGAGTATAGTGTAGTAGAGATGAGTTCAGTGTAGAGATGAGTACAGTGTAGTGATGAGTACAGTGTAGTAGAGATAAGTACAGTGTAGAGACGAGTGTAGTGATGAGTACAGTGTAGTGATGAGTATAGTGTAGTAGAGATGAGTTCAGTGTAGAGATGAGTACAGTGTAGTGATGAGTACAGTGTAGTAGAGATAAGTACAGTGTAGAGACGAGTGTAGTGATGAGTACAGTGTAGTGATGAGTACAGTGTAGTAGAGATAAGTACAGTGTAGAGACGAGTGTAGTGATGAGTACAGTGTAGTGATGAGTATAGTGTAGTAGAGATGAGTTCAGTGTAGAGATGAGTACAGTGTAGTGATGAGTACAGTGTAGTAGAGATAAGTACAGTGTAGAGACGAGTGTAGTGATGAGTACAGTGTAGTGATGAGTATAGTGTAGTAGAGATGAGTTCAGTGTAGAGATGAGTACAGTGTAGTGATGAGTACAGTGTAGTAGAGATAAGTACAGTGTAGAGACGAGTGTAGTGATGAGTACAGTGTAGTGATGAGTACAGTGTAGTAGAGATAAGTACAGTGTAGAGACGAGTGTAGTGATGAGTACAGTGTAGTGATGAGTATAGTGTAGTAGAGATGAGTTCAGTGTAGAGATGAGTACAGTGTAGTGATGAGTACAGTGTAGTAGAGATAAGTACAGTGTAGAGACGAGTGTAGTGATGAGTACAGTGTAGTGATGAGTATAGTGTAGTAGAGATGAGTTCAGTGTAGAGATGAGTACAGTGTAGTGATGAGTACAGTGTAGTAGAGATAAGTACAGTGTAGAGACGAGTGTAGTGATGAGTACAGTGTAGTGATGAGTATAGTGTAGTAGAGATGAGTTCAGTGTAGAGATGAGTACAGTGTAGTGATGAGTACAGTGTAGTAGAGATAAGTACAGTGTAGAGACGAGTGTAGTGATGAGTACAGTGTAGTGATGAGTATAGTGTAGTAGAGATGAGTTCAGTGTAGTGATGAGTACAGTGTAGTGATGAGTACAGTGTAGTAGAGATAAGTACAGTGTAGAGACGAGTGTAGTGATGAGTACAGTGTAGTGATGAGTACAGTGTAGTAGAGATAAGTACAGTGTAGAGACGAGTGTAGAGATGAGTACAGTGTAGTGATGAGTATAGTGTAGTAGAGATGAGTTCAGTGTAGAGATGAGTACAGTGTAGTGATGAGTACAGTGTAGTAGAGATAAGTACAGTGTAGAGACGAGTGTAGTGATGAGTACAGTGTAGTGATGAGTACAGTGTAGTAGAGATAAGTACAGTGTAGAGATGAGTACAGTGTAGTGATGAGTACAGTGTAGTAGAGATAAGTACAGTGTAGAGACGAGTGTAGTGATGAGTACAGTGTAGTGATGAGTACAGTGTAGTAGAGATAAGTACAGTGTAGAGACGAGTGTAGTGATGAGTACAGTGTAGTGATGAGTATAGTGTAGTAGAGATGAGTTCAGTGTAGAGATGAGTACAGTGTAGTGATGAGTACAGTGTAGTAGAGATAAGTACAGTGTAGAGACGAGTGTAGTGATGAGTACAGTGTAGTGATGAGTACAGTGTAGTAGAGATAAGTACAGTGTAGAGACGAGTGTAGTGATGAGTACAGTGTAGTGATGAGTATAGTGTAGTAGAGATGAGTTCAGTGTAGTGATGAGTACAGTGTAGTGATGAGTACAGTGTAGTAGAGATAAGTACAGTGTAGAGACGAGTGTAGTGATGAGTACAGTGTAGTGATGAGTACAGTGTAGTAGAGATAAGTACAGTGTAGAGACGAGTGTAGTGATGAGTACAGTGTAGTGATGAGTACAGTGTAGTAGAGATAAGTACAGTGTAGAGACGAGTGTAGTGATGAGTACAGTGTAGTGATGAGTATAGTGTAGTAGAGATGAGTTCAGTGTAGAGATGAGTACAGTGTAGTGATGAGTATAGTGTAGTAGAGATGAGTTCAGTGTAGAGATGAGTACAGTGTAGTGATGAGTACAGTGTAGTAGAGATAAGTACAGTGTAGAGACGAGTGTAGTGATGAGTACAGTGTAGTAGAGATAAGTACAGTGTAGAGACGAGTGTAGTGATGAGTACAGTGTAGTGATGAGTACAGTGTAGTAGAGATAAGTACAGTGTAGAGACGAGTGTAGTGATGAGTACAGTGTAGTGATGAGTATAGTGTAGTAGAGATGAGTTCAGTGTAGAGATGAGTACAGTGTAGTGATGAGTACAGTGTAGTAGAGATAAGTACAGTGTAGAGACGAGTGTAGTGATGAGTACAGTGTAGTGATGAGTATAGTGTAGTAGAGATGAGTTCAGTGTAGAGATGAGTACAGTGTAGTGATGAGTACAGTGTAGTAGAGATAAGTACAGTGTAGAGACGAGTGTAGTGATGAGTACAGTGTAGTGATGAGTATAGTGTAGTAGAGATGAGTTCAGTGTAGAGATGAGTACAGTGTAGTGATGAGTACAGTGTAGTAGAGATAAGTACAGTGTAGAGACGAGTGTAGTGATGAGTACAGTGTAGTGATGAGTACAGTGTAGTAGAGATAAGTACAGTGTAGAGACGAGTGTAGTGATGAGTACAGTGTAGTGATGAGTATAGTGTAGTAGAGATGAGTTCAGTGTAGAGATGAGTACAGTGTAGTGATGAGTACAGTGTAGTAGAGATAAGTACAGTGTAGAGACGAGTGTAGTGATGAGTACAGTGTAGTGATGAGTACAGTGTAGTAGAGATAAGTACAGTGTAGAGACGAGTGTAGTGATGAGTACAGTGTAGTGATGAGTATAGTGTAGTAGAGATGAGTTCAGTGTAGAGATGAGTACAGTGTAGTGATGAGTACAGTGTAGTAGAGATAAGTACAGTGTAGAGACGAGTGTAGTGATGAGTACAGTGTAGTGATGAGTATAGTGTAGTAGAGATGAGTTCAGTGTAGTGATGAGTACAGTGTAGTGATGAGTACAGTGTAGTAGAGATAAGTACAGTGTAGAGACGAGTGTAGTGATGAGTACAGTGTAGTGATGAGTATAGTGTAGTAGAGATGAGTTCAGTGTAGAGATGAGTACAGTGTAGTGATGAGTACAGTGTAGTAGAGATAAGTACAGTGTAGAGACGAGTGTAGTGATGAGTACAGTGTAGTGATGAGTACAGTGTAGTAGAGATAAGTACAGTGTAGAGACGAGTGTAGTGATGAGTACAGTGTAGTGATGAGTATAGTGTAGTAGAGATGAGTTCAGTGTAGAGATGAGTACAGTGTAGTGATGAGTATAGTGTAGTAGAGATGAGTTCAGTGTAGAGATGAGTACAGTGTAGTGATGAGTACAGTGTAGTAGAGATAAGTACAGTGTAGAGACGAGTGTAGTGATGAGTACAGTGTAGTAGAGATAAGTACAGTGTAGAGACGAGTGTAGTGATGAGTACAGTGTAGTGATGAGTACAGTGTAGTAGAGATAAGTACAGTGTAGAGACGAGTGTAGTGATGAGTACAGTGTAGTGATGAGTACAGTGTAGTAGAGATAAGTACAGTGTAGAGACGAGTGTAGTGATGAGTACAGTGTAGTGATGAGTATAGTGTAGTAGAGATGAGTTCAGTGTAGAGATGAGTACAGTGTAGTGATGAGTACAGTGTAGTAGAGATAAGTACAGTGTAGAGACGAGTGTAGTGATGAGTACAGTGTAGTGATGAGTATAGTGTAGTAGAGATGAGTTCAGTGTAGAGATGAGTACAGTGTAGTGATGAGTACAGTGTAGTAGAGATAAGTACAGTGTAGAGACGAGTGTAGTGATGAGTACAGTGTAGTGATGAGTACAGTGTAGTAGAGATAAGTACAGTGTAGAGACGAGTGTAGTGATGAGTACAGTGTAGTGATGAGTATAGTGTAGTAGAGATGAGTTCAGTGTAGAGATGAGTACAGTGTAGTGATGAGTACAGTGTAGTAGAGATAAGTACAGTGTAGAGACGAGTGTAGTGATGAGTACAGTGTAGTGATGAGTATAGTGTAGTAGAGATGAGTTCAGTGTAGAGATGAGTACAGTGTAGTGATGAGTACAGTGTAGTAGAGATAAGTACAGTGTAGAGACGAGTGTAGTGATGAGTACAGTGTAGTGATGAGTATAGTGTAGTAGAGATGAGTTCAGTGTAGAGATGAGTACAGTGTAGTGATGAGTACAGTGTAGTAGAGATAAGTACAGTGTAGAGACGAGTGTAGTGATGAGTACAGTGTAGTGATGAGTATAGTGTAGTAGAGATGAGTTCAGTGTAGTGATGAGTACAGTGTAGTGATGAGTACAGTGTAGTAGAGATAAGTACAGTGTAGAGACGAGTGTAGTGATGAGTACAGTGTAGTGATGAGTATAGTGTAGTAGAGATGAGTTCAGTGTAGAGATGAGTACAGTGTAGTGATGAGTACAGTGTAGTAGAGATAAGTACAGTGTAGAGACGAGTGTAGTGATGAGTACAGTGTAGTGATGAGTATAGTGTAGTAGAGATGAGTTCAGTGTAGAGATAAGTACAGTGTAGTGATGAGTACAGTGTAGTAGAGATAAGTACAGTGTAGAGACGAGTGTAGTGATGAGTACAGTGTAGTGATGAGTATAGTGTAGTAGAGATGAGTTCAGTGTAGTGATGAGTACAGTGTAGTGATGAGTACAGTGTAGTAGAGATAAGTACAGTGTAGAGACGAGTGTAGTGATGAGTACAGTGTAGTGATGAGTATAGTGTAGTAGAGATGAGTTCAGTGTAGAGATGAGTACAGTGTAGTGATGAGTACAGTGTAGTAGAGATAAGTACAGTGTAGAGACGAGTGTAGTGATGAGTACAGTGTAGTGATGAGTACAGTGTAGTAGAGATAAGTACAGTGTAGAGACGAGTGTAGTGATGAGTACAGTGTAGTGATGAGTATAGTGTAGTAGAGATGAGTTCAGTGTAGAGATGAGTACAGTGTAGTGATGAGTACAGTGTAGTAGAGATAAGTACAGTGTAGAGACGAGTGTAGTGATGAGTACAGTGTAGTGATGAGTATAGTGTAGTAGAGATGAGTTCAGTGTAGAGATGAGTACAGTGTAGTGATGAGTACAGTGTAGTAGAGATAAGTACAGTGTAGAGACGAGTGTAGTGATGAGTACAGTGTAGTGATGAGTACAGTGTAGTAGAGATAAGTACAGTGTAGAGACGAGTGTAGTGATGAGTACAGTGTAGTGATGAGTATAGTGTAGTAGAGATGAGTTCAGTGTAGAGATGAGTACAGTGTAGTGATGAGTACAGTGTAGTAGAGATAAGTACAGTGTAGAGACGAGTGTAGTGATGAGTACAGTGTAGTGATGAGTATAGTGTAGTAGAGATGAGTTCAGTGTAGAGATGAGTACAGTGTAGTGATGAGTACAGTGTAGTAGAGATAAGTACAGTGTAGAGACGAGTGTAGTGATGAGTACAGTGTAGTGATGAGTACAGTGTAGTAGAGATAAGTACAGTGTAGAGACGAGTGTAGTGATGAGTACAGTGTAGTGATGAGTATAGTGTAGTAGAGATGAGTTCAGTGTAGAGATGAGTACAGTGTAGTGATGAGTACAGTGTAGTAGAGATAAGTACAGTGTAGAGACGAGTGTAGTGATGAGTACAGTGTAGTGATGAGTATAGTGTAGTAGAGATGAGTTCAGTGTAGAGATGAGTACAGTGTAGTGATGAGTACAGTGTAGTAGAGATAAGTACAGTGTAGAGACGAGTGTAGTGATGAGTACAGTGTAGTGATGAGTATAGTGTAGTAGAGATGAGTTCAGTGTAGAGATGAGTACAGTGTAGTGATGAGTACAGTGTAGTAGAGATAAGTACAGTGTAGAGACGAGTGTAGTGATGAGTACAGTGTAGTGATGAGTATAGTGTAGTAGAGATGAGTTCAGTGTAGTGATGAGTACAGTGTAGTGATGAGTACAGTGTAGTAGAGATAAGTACAGTGTAGAGACGAGTGTAGTGATGAGTACAGTGTAGTGATGAGTACAGTGTAGTAGAGATAAGTACAGTGTAGAGACGAGTGTAGAGATGAGTACAGTGTAGTGATGAGTATAGTGTAGTAGAGATGAGTTCAGTGTAGAGATGAGTACAGTGTAGTGATGAGTACAGTGTAGTAGAGATAAGTACAGTGTAGAGACGAGTGTAGTGATGAGTACAGTGTAGTGATGAGTACAGTGTAGTAGAGATAAGTACAGTGTAGAGACGAGTGTAGTGATGAGTACAGTGTAGTGATGAGTATAGTGTAGTAGAGATGAGTTCAGTGTAGAGATGAGTACAGTGTAGTGATGAGTACAGTGTAGTAGAGATAAGTACAGTGTAGAGACGAGTGTAGTGATGAGTACAGTGTAGTGATGAGTATAGTGTAGTAGAGATGAGTTCAGTGTAGAGATGAGTACAGTGTAGTGATGAGTACAGTGTAGTAGAGATAAGTACAGTGTAGAGACGAGTGTAGTGATGAGTACAGTGTAGTGATGAGTACAGTGTAGTAGAGATAAGTACAGTGTAGAGACGAGTGTAGTGATGAGTACAGTGTAGTGATGAGTATAGTGTAGTAGAGATGAGTTCAGTGTAGAGATGAGTACAGTGTAGTGATGAGTACAGTGTAGTAGAGATAAGTACAGTGTAGAGACGAGTGTAGTGATGAGTACAGTGTAGTGATGAGTATAGTGTAGTAGAGATGAGTTCAGTGTAGAGATGAGTACAGTGTAGTGATGAGTACAGTGTAGTAGAGATAAGTACAGTGTAGAGACGAGTGTAGTGATGAGTACAGTGTAGTGATGAGTACAGTGTAGTAGAGATAAGTACAGTGTAGAGACGAGTGTAGTGATGAGTACAGTGTAGTGATGAGTATAGTGTAGTAGAGATGAGTTCAGTGTAGAGATGAGTACAGTGTAGTGATGAGTACAGTGTAGTAGAGATAAGTACAGTGTAGAGACGAGTGTAGTGATGAGTACAGTGTAGTGATGAGTATAGTGTAGTAGAGATGAGTTCAGTGTAGAGATGAGTACAGTGTAGTGATGAGTACAGTGTAGTAGAGATAAGTACAGTGTAGAGACGAGTGTAGTGATGAGTACAGTGTAGTGATGAGTACAGTGTAGTAGAGATAAGTACAGTGTAGAGACGAGTGTAGTGATGAGTACAGTGTAGTGATGAGTATAGTGTAGTAGAGATGAGTTCAGTGTAGAGATGAGTACAGTGTAGTGATGAGTACAGTGTAGTAGAGATAAGTACAGTGTAGAGACGAGTGTAGTGATGAGTACAGTGTAGTGATGAGTACAGTGTAGTAGAGATAAGTACAGTGTAGAGACGAGTGTAGTGATGAGTACAGTGTAGTGATGAGTATAGTGTAGTAGAGATGAGTTCAGTGTAGTGATGAGTACAGTGTAGTGATGAGTACAGTGTAGTAGAGATAAGTACAGTGTAGAGACGAGTGTAGTGATGAGTACAGTGTAGTGATGAGTACAGTGTAGTAGAGATAAGTACAGTGTAGAGACGAGTGTAGTGATGAGTACAGTGTAGTGATGAGTACAGTGTAGTAGAGATAAGTACAGTGTAGAGACGAGTGTAGTGATGAGTACAGTGTAGTGATGAGTATAGTGTAGTAGAGATGAGTTCAGTGTAGAGATGAGTACAGTGTAGTGATGAGTATAGTGTAGTAGAGATGAGTTCAGTGTAGAGATGAGTACAGTGTAGTGATGAGTACAGTGTAGTAGAGATAAGTACAGTGTAGAGACGAGTGTAGTGATGAGTACAGTGTAGTAGAGATAAGTACAGTGTAGAGACGAGTGTAGTGATGAGTACAGTGTAGTGATGAGTACAGTGTAGTAGAGATAAGTACAGTGTAGAGACGAGTGTAGTGATGAGTACAGTGTAGTGATGAGTATAGTGTAGTAGAGATGAGTTCAGTGTAGAGATGAGTACAGTGTAGTGATGAGTACAGTGTAGTAGAGATAAGTACAGTGTAGAGACGAGTGTAGTGATGAGTACAGTGTAGTGATGAGTATAGTGTAGTAGAGATGAGTTCAGTGTAGAGATGAGTACAGTGTAGTGATGAGTACAGTGTAGTAGAGATAAGTACAGTGTAGAGACGAGTGTAGTGATGAGTACAGTGTAGTGATGAGTATAGTGTAGTAGAGATGAGTTCAGTGTAGAGATGAGTACAGTGTAGTGATGAGTACAGTGTAGTAGAGATAAGTACAGTGTAGAGACGAGTGTAGTGATGAGTACAGTGTAGTGATGAGTACAGTGTAGTAGAGATAAGTACAGTGTAGAGACGAGTGTAGTGATGAGTACAGTGTAGTGATGAGTATAGTGTAGTAGAGATGAGTTCAGTGTAGAGATGAGTACAGTGTAGTGATGAGTACAGTGTAGTAGAGATAAGTACAGTGTAGAGACGAGTGTAGTGATGAGTACAGTGTAGTGATGAGTACAGTGTAGTAGAGATAAGTACAGTGTAGAGACGAGTGTAGTGATGAGTACAGTGTAGTGATGAGTATAGTGTAGTAGAGATGAGTTCAGTGTAGAGATGAGTACAGTGTAGTGATGAGTACAGTGTAGTAGAGATAAGTACAGTGTAGAGACGAGTGTAGTGATGAGTACAGTGTAGTGATGAGTACAGTGTAGTAGAGATAAGTACAGTGTAGAGACGAGTGTAGTGATGAGTACAGTGTAGTGATGAGTATAGTGTAGTAGAGATGAGTTCAGTGTAGAGATGAGTACAGTGTAGTGATGAGTATAGTGTAGTAGAGATGAGTTCAGTGTAGAGATGAGTACAGTGTAGTGATGAGTACAGTGTAGTAGAGATAAGTACAGTGTAGAGACGAGTGTAGTGATGAGTACAGTGTAGTAGAGATAAGTACAGTGTAGAGACGAGTGTAGTGATGAGTACAGTGTAGTGATGAGTACAGTGTAGTAGAGATAAGTACAGTGTAGAGACGAGTGTAGTGATGAGTACAGTGTAGTGATGAGTACAGTGTAGTAGAGATAAGTACAGTGTAGAGACGAGTGTAGTGATGAGTACAGTGTAGTGATGAGTATAGTGTAGTAGAGATGAGTTCAGTGTAGAGATGAGTACAGTGTAGTGATGAGTACAGTGTAGTAGAGATAAGTACAGTGTAGAGACGAGTGTAGTGATGAGTACAGTGTAGTGATGAGTATAGTGTAGTAGAGATGAGTTCAGTGTAGAGATGAGTACAGTGTAGTGATGAGTACAGTGTAGTAGAGATAAGTACAGTGTAGAGACGAGTGTAGTGATGAGTACAGTGTAGTGATGAGTACAGTGTAGTAGAGATAAGTACAGTGTAGAGACGAGTGTAGTGATGAGTACAGTGTAGTGATGAGTATAGTGTAGTAGAGATGAGTTCAGTGTAGAGATGAGTACAGTGTAGTGATGAGTACAGTGTAGTAGAGATAAGTACAGTGTAGAGACGAGTGTAGTGATGAGTACAGTGTAGTGATGAGTATAGTGTAGTAGAGATGAGTTCAGTGTAGAGATGAGTACAGTGTAGTGATGAGTACAGTGTAGTAGAGATAAGTACAGTGTAGAGACGAGTGTAGTGATGAGTACAGTGTAGTGATGAGTATAGTGTAGTAGAGATGAGTTCAGTGTAGAGATGAGTACAGTGTAGTGATGAGTACAGTGTAGTAGAGATAAGTACAGTGTAGAGACGAGTGTAGTGATGAGTACAGTGTAGTGATGAGTATAGTGTAGTAGAGATGAGTTCAGTGTAGTGATGAGTACAGTGTAGTGATGAGTACAGTGTAGTAGAGATAAGTACAGTGTAGAGACGAGTGTAGTGATGAGTACAGTGTAGTGATGAGTATAGTGTAGTAGAGATGAGTTCAGTGTAGAGATGAGTACAGTGTAGTGATGAGTACAGTGTAGTAGAGATAAGTACAGTGTAGAGACGAGTGTAGTGATGAGTACAGTGTAGTGATGAGTATAGTGTAGTAGAGATGAGTTCAGTGTAGAGATAAGTACAGTGTAGTGATGAGTACAGTGTAGTAGAGATAAGTACAGTGTAGAGACGAGTGTAGTGATGAGTACAGTGTAGTGATGAGTATAGTGTAGTAGAGATGAGTTCAGTGTAGTGATGAGTACAGTGTAGTGATGAGTACAGTGTAGTAGAGATAAGTACAGTGTAGAGACGAGTGTAGTGATGAGTACAGTGTAGTGATGAGTATAGTGTAGTAGAGATGAGTTCAGTGTAGAGATGAGTACAGTGTAGTGATGAGTACAGTGTAGTAGAGATAAGTACAGTGTAGAGACGAGTGTAGTGATGAGTACAGTGTAGTGATGAGTACAGTGTAGTAGAGATAAGTACAGTGTAGAGACGAGTGTAGTGATGAGTACAGTGTAGTGATGAGTATAGTGTAGTAGAGATGAGTTCAGTGTAGAGATGAGT